>JANRMT010062791.1:232437292-232464838 GCA_026402145.1 Polypterus bichir lapradei | reverse complement strand
TATCCTCTGTTTTAATGTTAAAATGCTCACTTTCCTTGATAATATTTGCACTGTCATAGCTTTCACTTTTGAGATTCATGGAGATGTTGTTGGTATCCTCTTTTTTAATGTTAAAATGCTCCTCCTCACAATCCTCCTCTTTAATAGCAGATTTCCCCTCTTCGCAATCCATCCTGCTCATGCAAAGACCCCTTGGAGAAATGGGCACACAGTCCCACTCACAGTCCTCTTGTTTGATACGAGCCAGTCTTTGCTCTATGACGTCATCTTTTGACGAGCCCATGTTCAGTGCAATCCTTTCTATGGTTTGTGCAGCCCTTTTCATATTCTTAGCGCCGGACTCCAAGCCGTTTATGCAAACTCACAGTTTGATCAGGTGAACTAGAAAGGCCACATCTTACCCACTAAAAGAAAAAAAAATCAAATAATTACTTTAATAAAAGTAAACAAACACACTTTTGTGTTCCCTTTCCAGCCCTCCTATGCGCACAAACCAAATGAAAGTTTTACAGAGACATTTTAAACAGTCTAACTCCATTGTCTTGAGAAAATGTCTGGCACATTAACTGTGAGTCCGGACTAGTATCGTGCCATGTCCAAGTATCTTTCTGCTTCCTTACCAGAGATGCTACAAACTTTCTGAGATAGCACTCCTTAGCCCTTCATTCTCCCCACTTTGATAAGCTTATTTAAATAAAAAAAAAAAAAAGCCCACCAGAAGAGTTACAAGGGGGCCTCTTTGATGGCTTCATCACATCAGTGACATAGACAATAATGGTGGGAGGGTTGTATATTTGAAAAATGTACCACTTTAGCAATCTTGAGTCTAAATTTCCTTTTGGGGTTAATAAAGTTTATCAAACTAAATTATTAATATTAGGGATAAACAAATGTTGGGTAAATTATGATATTCAATGCTTTCTCTGCTACATCTACTAATTCCAACATAGATATTTCTCATACCTCACTATTTACTCAAAACTATCAATTCAGTTTTGCAAGCAATTGTATCTGATTAATTTGTGTTATCAGCTGAAAACTTAAATAAGGTAAATATTACAATTTTTATTTTCTTAAATATTATTGCCATTTGCCATTGACTTTAGCTTCAAGAACAAATTGAACAAAAGTAACAGGTCATTTTGTTTGGTTATAACATTACTTAGCTATTTTACAAGGAAACATGGTGTGCTGCAGCCATGAACATCTGAGTAAAGGATTTTGCTTTCTGGCTGCCTTGATTGAATGGCTTGGCTTTATCAAAGGACTAGCAGGCTATGATGCAGACAATGTTAGCAGCATATTTGTTCGGATGGTGCTTCTGAAGATCACTAATTAAACCCTGAAAACTCTTCACCTAACTCCTGCCAAACAAAGCAAATGTGGTAAACTGCCAATTTTACTATCAGTGCCATTTATGGTGGCAAATGACAGCCACCACTTTACCTATTAACACTAGAATTACCAGAATCTACAGAAAAACTCGTAGCTCTGGCCAAACCTTAAACCCGTTCGCACCTCTCCGGCAGCGTCTTTTGTCTTCTAAATGTGCCAATTAAGACGAGCAGCAAGCAGCCGGCTATTCCATCACCCACCGTCGCAGAACGTTCACTAAGTTTTTCCAGCTCATGCCTTGTTTGATTATCTGGGAGTGACTGAACTGCTGGAGTTTTAGAGTGGAAAAAATAGATCGTCATTTGGAACACATGCATTTCATGTGTGTTCCGTTTCTACAGTAATCTGCGTAAACATATTGTTAAAACAGAAACTTTTTCATATTTTAGTAATAAATGTTACAAAATTTAGGCATAAACTATAGAATGTGTGAAGCCTGATTTCCAAAGTTCAAATAAACACTTTCACAAAAGGTTCAAGAACAATACAATAGCTTCCGTGACGTAGCGCTAAGATTTGCTGTCTCAGAGCACAGCAGTCCTGCCGTGCCTCAGAGACGCGAGTTCGGTTCCCCGCTGGGAAGAAAGTGTTATTTTTTTTTTTCTTTTTAACCTTCGCCGCTCTGCCTGCCTGCAAGCATCTGCTTTCTGCATGCTGGGGCATTTTTCTTTTTTTTCTTAATTAAATCGTTAAGTTTAAAATGTCGATCGCGGTTATTTCTGTTGATTAACTCATGCTTTCATTGATTATAGCTAATACTGTGTTTTATCTTGGTAGAGTAATATATTGCTCTACTTTGCCCTATTGTATTATTAATAAACAGCCTTTGTCTGAACGCCTAATCTCACAGACTTACCACTGTTTATAAGGTATTACAGTATAAAACTTATCCCCACCTTCCCTTCTATATCTATAACCTTAGGCAATTTGGTATAGTAAAGACAAACAGGAGTTAAGTTACACATAAAATAATGTATTATTAGTAATATTCATAAATAATAACAAAATGCAAAGTGCATTTGAATATTGGCAACCATACAACCTGATTAAATGGTGATGTATAGTTCAGGCGGCACAAAGACTTGTTAGTTATTTAAAATGTCTCTAGTTAAGGCATCATTGGTGCTCAGCTTTCTTCAGAACAGGCCGCAAGCCTGTCTCAATATGGCTGCCAAGCTGTGCTTTTCATTGTGTTGTCTTCATCATCAGAGGTTAGTAAGAGATGCCTCTTTCAGATGTTAGTAAGAGATAGAATGGGTTGAGCAAGCAGATTTATAGGTTCTCTGTCCAACTCCTAGAAGCAATAGGACATCAACTCTGTCCAAACTCTGTCGTAAAATTACAAAGACTCAGTCGTAAAGGGGGTAAACATGAATGCCTCTCACTAAAGTAACACTAAATTACATTACTTTGCCTAAATTACAAATAAAGACATACAAAATATTTATCAAGTTATATGCAAAATCTCACATCACAACATACTGTTATCAAGTGGTCGCTATTTTTGCCTGTTGTATATACAATCTATCTAGCGTCTTTCACATCTATCTCCACTCTCATTGCCCGCTTGCCTGCGTGCAGCGTGTGTTGATTGATATATGATTTAATGTATTTCTTTTTGACAATTCCCCAAGTTGTAAAATACATATACATTATATATAAAATGAAACTACTATATAGCTAATACTGTTATGTATCTGTCTAGTGCCTTTCACATGTGAATGTACTGTCACTGCCTGCTTGCCTTTCTGCAGCACCTGTCATATAGTGCCTTTCATATCTATCTATCTATCAACTTCTGTCTGTGCATTATTCAGTGATCTGTCTGACAGTGTGTGTCTTACAGAATTTAAAAATAAGAACAGTTTTAAGGACACTTGTTCATGTTAATTGCAGTCTCAATTGTTAAAAAATATTTTAAAAGGAGCATCCCATATGAAAATATAACGATCTCATTAACTGACAGTGCATACCAATTTATAAATTTTATGTCCGTTTGAGGTTAAAAGAAAAAAAAAAATAACATTTTCACCCAAACGGGGAATCGAACTCGCGTCTCTGAGGCACAGCAGGACTGCTGCTCTCTGCGACAGCAAATCTTAGTGCTACCCCATGGAAGCCGTTGTATCATTCTTAAACCTTTTGTGAAAGTTTTTATTTGATCTTTGGAAATCAGGCTTCACACATTCTATAGTTTATGCCTACATTTTGTAACATTTATTACTAAAATATGAAAAAGTTTCTGTTTTAACAATGTGTTTACACAGAGTACTGTAGAAACGGAACACACATGAAATGCATGTGTTCCAAATAACGATCTATTATCTCCACTCTAAAACTCCAGCAGCTCAGTCACTCCCAGATAATCAAACAAGGCGTGAGCTGGGAAAACTTAATAAACGTTATGCGACGGTGGGGGATGGAATAGCCGACTGCTTGCTGCTCGTCTTAATTGGCACATTTACAAGACAAAAGACGCTGGCGGAGAGGTGTGAATGGTTTTAAGGTGGGCCAGATCTACAAGTTTTTCCGTAGACTCTGGTAATTCTAGTGTTAAATAATATGATCTCCAGTGTACAGTCTTTCTTCTGTGGCATACAGTTAATGCACCATCAATTGGAAATAATCTTAACATCCAATCCAATACAAATATTTTTTTAATCAATTATTAACCAATACTGATTTGATGTCAGATTTACCACGCTCTTCTAACTACTACATACAGGTTGTCATGAGCCATTTAGGTGTTAAGCAAGAGTGTCACTTTAAATTTAGCCTCACTAATCATCACCAAAAATAAACAGTGCATTTCATGGTTGATGCAAAGTGAAAGTGAATAAGTCTCTTTTAACCAACTGAATCAATCAACATCAAAAAAAAAATTTTAACTTCAATCGTCCAATTTGTCAGTCCAGGCCTTTATTTCCCTCATTTTAACAGGTTTGTGATTTCTATAAGTCAGTATTAAGACATAAGCAAAGAATAGGTGCTTTATCAAAGCTATATTGGAATTTATTCATAACAGATTGTTGATGTGTAATTTGAGTTGCCACATACATTGAGCATATTTTTACTATTATAACTATCCAGCAAATACAGTTATGAAGTTATAAGAAGTAAAGCAGCACATCAAGATATTAAGAGGTAAGCTACTTCTTTTGCAATATTTCCAAAGTCTGCACAAAGTCTAATTTCACTAATAAAAGGCTGTGTTTTGCTGCAGTCTGAGAACAGAGTATTGGGAAATCATATCCCAGCAAGCATCAGACCCAAGGGAGTGAGAACAAATGGAGAGGAGGCCAGTCCATCACAGGGTGAACTCACACAGCAAGGATAAACATGGCAATGCCAGTTCACTGAGCCTTCATATCCCTGGATTGTGGAAGGTATGGAAGTTAAAAGACTTAAAAGAATTAATTAGCCTTAATTAAGCATTATCAGTAGCAGGCAAGGACTTTGCTAGAAGCTTCTGTGGGCAGTTGTGAAATAAGTGCATGGCAAACTGCATGTATGCAGGATGTATAGTATGGAAGGCAGCTCACGTGGGAGAGTCTTGCCTTTTGGGTATGTGGACCAATAAGAATGTTGTAGCTATGCAAACTCACTTTGTCTTTTTACGAGGTAGCAAATCAAAAACAAGCATTAATAGTGTGACGGATGTACAACTAATCAGCATTAAACTGCTATGCAAACTCACTTTATGCCTAACTATGAAAATCATTCAAGTGTGTGCCTATGTAATCTGAAAAAGCATAAAAGTGAAATGTCTGCTCGGGGACTTTCCTGTTTGTCAGACTCTGGCTACAGGGCGTCCCGTTACATGAAACGAGAAAGATCCGCGTGACAATCTTCGGCCTGTCTGATTCATCCACTACAGAGAATAAACAAGAGCACAAGGGGGAGGTCATTTATACTATTGAGGAACCAGAGCACCCGCTCAGAACCCATGCACACACAGCGAACATACAGGCCCGGTACGTAAACGCAGTCTCATTGATTGCGAGGCTGCAGACTGCGCCACCATGCCGCAAATTGTGAACTTGTCCTACAATGAAATATATTTGTCTTTAGAACCGTTAATGGACTGTATAGTACCAGATCAAAATGAATACTTGTAAAACAATTTGGAATTACTGACTTAAGTTGCACTGCAAAAACGTATCTAGTTCAACTCTGTTAGCTGTTCAAAGAAAAATATATCGACTTAAAAAAGAATCTCCCACCGCTGGTGCACAGGTATAACTGGTGCGCTGTCTGCATGATGGAACATAAAAAAGTTTACCGGAAATGTGTATCCCGCTTAGTCATACATACTAAAACAATTTAACATACGCCCAATCGCTCGTCTAACGAATGAGTTACAAAACCATTCGGGATCGGTTCAGAACTGAGTTGTCTGTTCACGCTGTGTCAGATAATACATCTGAAGAACAACTGTTGCATTCAAGAGCCTTCACGTCAAGCGTGTTACTCCATCATCTCGTCAGGAATTTGTTCGATCGCCAGCTATGCTCGTTGCCTCTCTCCGAGACTAACTGTCGTCCGCTCACTGTACTGACTTCTCTCCGTATGACTTGTGCCAGCAGGCTGTACTTCCTCTTAAAACTGACTCGGGTCCAGGAGTTGTGCTCACTGATATCTTTCTGGAATTAGCGTCCGTACACTATCCTCCGTGCTACACGAATCTCGCGCTATATTTCGCTTCGTACCACCGCGTTGGCCCAAGTACTCACCACAAACATCTATTCAGTCCCACAAAAGTGAAAGTAACAGTCGCGCACTTGCTGCTTCCAAGCGACTCCGATCATATCATTTGCATGTGACTCAGAGAAACTTTTAACCCGACCAACAAAGCCACGCCTTTTTCCGAATTATCACCAATAAGCAGCCGAGTTGATTCTTGCCGCAGGAAAGGGTGAAGCCGCGAAGTTCCGTTTACTCAGTTTTAGTTTCTAAGTGTCACCGAATGGAGCAGGTCATGATAAATGAAACAGCCCCCTCAAGTGACACCATGGCAGCAGAACTAGGTGCTTGTTTTGGCAGACTGTGAATAACACAGACGAGGAAAATGCACAAAAAAGAGCAGCACTTACATGTTCAAATATACTACACTAGCGACCGGGAGCCCGATCGAATCGTGCTACAAATTAAACGTTTGTGAAATCCATACTTTCTCTGCAAAGAATGATTTGTTTTGTTAAGTCCTTGAAATGATTTTGTTATCATGGCACTGATTTGTGGTTAAAATAGACCTTTTCGGTCGCCGCAAGTAAAGGGCTGCTCGATTTCCTTCAACCCGTGCTGCATTTGCAGCTGCTCGAGCTTCTTCAGTCGCTGGTGCACGGCTGTCACGATGTCATTCAGCGTTAGTAGCATTCTGTAGCGCATGTTCTTCATCTGTCCTTTGTGTCCGATTTGCACGATTTCTTTCAGCGTTAGTAGCATTTGTAGCCGTACGCTGCTCATCCGTTTGTTGTGCTCTTTGTGTACGTGTGGTCGCATTAGCAACTCTACGTTCCTCGTCAGTCATGTGACTTCGTTTCCTACGCATTCTTCCCGCGGTCGCTACTCTTGTGGCTGCTCGAGGTATTGCTGCGAACACCATACATAAGGATAGTATCAAATTACAGTATATACAGTGCATCCGGAAAATATTCACAGCGCATCACTTTTTCCACATTTTGTTATGTTAAGCCTTATTCCAAAAAGGATTAAATTCATTTTTTTTCCTCAGAATTCTACACACAACACCCCATAATGACAACGTGAAAAAAGTTTACTTAAGGTTTTTTTATTAAAAAAAAAACAAAAAAACTGAGAAATCACATATATTTAAGTATTCACAGCCATTGTTATGAAGCTCAAAATTGAGCTCAGGTGCATCCTGTTTCCCCTGATCATCCTTGAGATGTTTCTGCAGCTTAATTGGAGTCCGCCTGTGGTAAATTCAGTTGATTGGACATGATTTGGAAAGGCACACACTTGTCTATATAAGGTCCCACAGTTGAAAGTTCATGTCAGAGCACAAACCAAGCACGAAGTCAAAGGAATTGTCTGTAGACCTCCAAGACAGGATTGTCTCGAGGCACAAATCTGGGGAAGGTTACAGAAAACTTTCTGCTGCTTTGAAGGTCCAAATGAGCACAGTGGCCTCCATCATCCATAAGTGGAAGAAGTTCAAAACCACCAGGACTTTTCCTAGAGCTGGCCGGCCATCTAAACTGAGCGATCGGGGAAGAAGGGCCTTAGTCAGGGAGGTGACCAAGAACCCGATGGTCACTCTGTCAGAGCTCCAGAGGTCCTCTATGGAGAGAGGAGAACCTTCCAGAAGGACAACCATCTCTGCAGCAATCCACCAATCAGGCCTGTATGGTAGAGTGGCCAGACAGAAGCCACTCCTTAGTAAAAGGCACATGGCAGCCCGCCTGGAGTTTGCCAGCACCTGAAGGACTCTCAGACCATGAGAAACAAAATTCTCTGGTCTGATGAGACAAAGATTGAACTCTTTGGTGTAAATGCCAGGCATCACGTTTGGAGGAAACCAGGCACCGCTCATCACCAGGCCAATACCATCCCTACAGTGAAGCATGGTGGTGGCAGCATCATGCTGTGGGGATGTTTTTCAGCGGCAGGAACTGGGAGACTAGTCAGGATAAAGGGAAAGATGACTGCAGCAATGTACAGAGACATCCTGGATGAAAACCTGCAAAGAGGAATGGGCGAAACTGGCCAAGGATAGGTGTGCCAAGCTTGTGGCATCATATTCAAAAAGACTTGAGGCTGTAATTGCTGCCAAAGGTGCTTCGACAAAGTATTGAGCAAAGGCTGTGAATAATTATGTACATGTGATTTCTCAGTTGTTTTATTTTTAATAAATTTGCAAAAACCTCAAGTAAACTTTTTTCACATTTTCATTATGGGGTGTTGTGTGTAGAATTCTGAGGAAAAAATTATTTGAATCCATTTTGGAATAAGGTTGTAACATAACAAAATGTGGAAAAAGTGATGTACTGTGAATACTTTACGGATGCACTGTATAAGGATGTTAACTCTCCATCCCTAGAAGGTAAAAGCAAATATAATATAATATATATATCTACAGTAATCCCTCCTCGATCGTGGGGGTTGCCTTCCAGAACCCCCCGCGATGGGTGAAAATCCGCGAAGTAGAATCCATATGTTTGTATGGTTATTTTTATATATTTTAAGCCCTTAGAAACTCTCCCACACTGTTTATAAATATTCTCCGCACGATTATACAGTAAACCCTCGTTTATCGCGGTTAATCTGCTCCAGACAGATAAATGAATTTCCACGAAGTAGGATTCTTTATTTATAAATCTAATATTTTCGCAGTTAGAGCATAGAAAACCTGTTTACGATCTTCTAAATACATTTTGTTAACATTATTAGAGCCCTTTAGACATTAAATAACACCCTTTAGTCAAAAGTTTAAACTGTGCTCCATGACAAGACAGAGATGACAGTTCTTTCTCACAATTAAAAGAATGCAAACATATCTTCCTCTTCAAAGGAGTGCTGTCAGGAGCAGAGAATGTCAGAGAGAGAAAGAGAGAGACAGAGAGAGAAAAGCAAACAATCAAAAATCAATACGGGCTGTTAGAGCTTTGAAGAGTGCGAAGCACTGTGAGGGAAGCATATCGTATATCATTGAGGAGTTTTATTTAATACGTAATACGTGCTCTGATTGGGTAGCTTCTCAGCCATCCGCCAATAGCGTCCCTTGTATGAAATCAACTGGGCAAACAAACTGAGGAAGCATGTACCATAAATTAAAAGACCCATTGTCCACAGAAATCCGGGAACCAGTGAAAAATCCATGATATATATTTAGATATGCTTACATTTAAAATCCGCAATGGAGTGAAGCCGCAAAAGTCGAAGCGCGATATAGCGAGGGATCACTGTATATATATAGTGTGTGTGCATGTGGCTGTGTGCTTTTGTGTGTATGTACTACATTCTAAAAGTTAAAAATCACCAAGAAATGTTCATTCTTTATATAAATTAACACTTTACTTATCATGGTGCTACTCTAATAATTTAAAAATATAGTCAAAAAATTATTAATGTTGCAAATGGCTATTACTTGTTGAAACGACTGATTTATGTAACTTTACATTACATAAAAAGCAACAATGACCAATTCCAAGAACCACTTTAAAGCAGCACCACCTTGATCTAACCCAAAGGAAGAAGTCTGGTGGTGTCAGATTCGGCAATCGTGGTGGCCAAAGCCCATTTGAAATTACCCTTTTGCCAAAGAAGAACTTGATTTCTGCCATGCTCCTTGCCGATGAGTGACACGTTGCTTCATCTTGCTGGAAGTCTCCTTTTTCTTCTTTCGGCTGCTCCTGTTAGGGGTCACCACAGCGGACCATCTTCTTCCATATCTTTCTGTTCTCTGCATCTTGTTCTGTTACACCCATCACCTGCATGTCCTCTCTCACCACATCCATAAACCTTCTCTTAGGCCTTCCTCTCTTTCTCTTCCCTGGCAGCTCTATCCTTAGCATCCTTCTCCCAATATACTCAGCATCTGTCCTCTGCACATGTCCAAACCAATGCAATTTCGCCTCTCTGACTTTGTCTCCCAACCGTCCAACTTGAGCTGACCATCTAATGTACTCATTTCTTATCCTGTCCATCATCGTCATGCCCTATGCAAATCTTAGCATCTTAAACTCTGCCACCTCCAGCTCTGTCTCCTGCTTTCTGGTCAGTGCCACCATCTCCAGCCCATATAACATAGCTGGTCTCACTACCGTCCTGTAGACCTTTCCTTTGCTGATATCCGTCTGTCACAAATCACTCCTGACACTCTTTTCCACCCATTCCACCCTGTCTGCACTCTCTTTATCGCCTCTCTTCCACAATCCCTATTATTCTGTACTGTTTATCCCAAGTATTTAAACTCATCCACCTTCACCAACCCTACTCCCTGCATCCTCACTATTCCACTGACCTCCCTCTCATTTACGCACATGTATTCTGTGTTGTTCCTACTGACCTTCATTCCTCTCCTCTCTAGAGCATGTGTCCTCCACTCCAGGGTCTCCTCAATCTGCTCCCTACTATCGCTAAAGATCACAATGTCATCAGCAAACATCATAGTCCACGGGGACTCCTGTCTAATCTCATCTGTCAACTTGTCCATCACCATTTCAAATAAGAAAGGACTCAGAGTCGATCCCTGATGTAATCCCACCTCCAACCTGAATGCATCTGTTACTCCTACCGCAGACCTCGCCACTGTCACACTTCCCTCATACATATCCTGTACAACTGTTACGTACTTCTTTGCCACTCCTGACTTCCTCATACAATACCACAGCTCCTCTTGAGGCACCCTGTCATATGCTTTCTCCAGGTCCACAAACACGCAATGCAACTCCTTCTGGCCTTTTCTAAACTTCTCTATCAACATCCTCAGAGCAAACATTGCATCTGTGGTGCTCTTTCTTGGCATGAGACCATAATGCTCCTCACTAATCATCACCTCACTTCTTAACCTAGCTTCCACTACTCTTTCCCATAACTTCATGCTGTGGCTCATCAATTTTATCCCCTTGTAGTTACTACAGTCCTGCACATCCCCCTTATTCTTAAATATCGGCACCAGTACACTTCTTCTCCACTCCTCAGGCATCCTCTCACTTTCCAAGATTCCATTAAACAATTTGGTTAAAAATTCCACTGCCATCTCTCCTAAACACCTCCATGCTTCCACAGGTATGTCATCTGGACCAACAGCTTTTCCATTCTTCATCCTCTTCATAGCTGTCCTTACTTCCTCCTTGCTAATCCGTTGCACTTCCTGATTCACTATCTCCACATCATCCAACCTCTTCTCTCTCGTTCTCTTCATTCATCAGCCTCTCAAAGTACTCTTTCCATCTGCTCAACACACTCTCCTTGCTTGTGAGTACGTTTTCATCTTTATCCTTTATCACCCTAACCTGCTGCACATCTTTCCCAGCTCGGTCCCTCTGTCTAGTCAATCGGTACAGGTCCTTTTCTCCCTACTTAGTGTCCAGCCTCTCACGAAACTCATCATACGCCTTTTCTTTAACCTTTGCCACCTATCTCTTCACCTTGCACCTTATCTCCTTGTACTCTTGTCTACTTTCTGCATCTCTCTGACCACACTTCTCCTTTACCATCCTCTTCCTCTGTATACTCTCCTGTATTTCCCCATTCCACCACAAGGTTTTCTTTTCCTCCTTCCTCTGTCCAGATGTCACACCAAGCACCCTTCTTGCTGTCACCCTTACTACATCTGCTGTAGTTTCCCAACTGTCTGGTAATTCTTCACTACCACCCAGTGCCTGTCTCACCTTCTCCCTAAACTCAACCTTGCAGTCTTCCTTTTCCAAATTCCACCATTTGATCCTTGGCTCTGCCCTCACTCTCTTCCTCTTCTTGATCTCCAACGTCATCCTACAGACCACCATCCTATGCTGCTTAACTACACTTTCCCCTGCCACCACTTTGCAGTCTTCAATCTCCTTCAGATTGACTCTTCTGCATAGGATGTAATCTACTTGTGTGCATCTTCCTCCACTCTTGTATGTCACCCTATGTTCCTCCCTCTTCTTAAAAAACGTATTCACCACAGCCATGTCCATCCTTTTGGCAAAATGCACTATCCTCTGAACTTGTTCATTCCTCTCCTTGACTCCAAACCTACCCATCACCTCCTCGTCTCCTCTGTTCCCTTCACCAACATGTCCATTGAAATTCGCTACAATCATCACTTTCTGTCCCTTGGGTACACTGTTCATCACTTCATCCAACTCACTCCAAAAATCTTCTTTCTCACCCATTGCACACCCAACTTACAGGATATATGCACTAACAACATTCATCATCACACCTCCAATTTCCAGCTTCATAATCATTACTCTGTCTGAAACTCATTTCACCTCCAAACACTCTTGACATACTGTTCCTTCAGAATAACTCCTATTCCATTTCTCCTCCCATCCACACCATGACAGAACAATTTGAATCCACCTCCGATCTACCTGGTCTTAGTACCCTTCCATTTAGTCTCTTGCACACACAATATACCAACCTTCCTTCTCTCCCCTTACCAGTCATACTGCCAACATTCAAAGTTCCTACCCTCAGTTCCACTTTCTTTACCTTCCTGCTCTCCTCCTGCCTCCGGACATGTCTCCCTCCTCTTCTTTTCTTCCTTCTTCTTCAGCCAACAGTATCCCAATTTCTGCCAGCACCCTGTTGACTAACAGCACTGGTGGTGGTCGTTGTTAACCTGGGGCTCAACCAATCCGCTATGGAAATTTGTATTGTTGTCGGCATATTAATTTGGCAAAATGTTACACCGGATTCCCTTCCTGACATAACCCTCCCCATTTATCCAATCTTGGGACCGGCACAAAGAAACACACTGGTTTGTGCAGCTCCATCTTGCTGGAAGTAACCTTCCATTAATTCACGATCATCCAGTTGATTCTGACATGAAGACACACTGCTCTGTACTGTACACCACCATCCTGATGAGAAGTCAAATGACTGCATGAAGGGGTATGGGCGGTATTCACCCAGAAGTTGGAAATGGAGGTTAAAAGTCACAACGGCTGTCCGGCACCTACCTCATCACTCTGACGCAGGGGCATCCCGGCTTGTTCAAAGCTCCATATACTGAGGAGCACATTGCATGTTGTTTCATTCAGATTGCTTTGTCCTAGTGAGAGTTATTACAGAATATTCGGGGCATCTTTTGACTGAATCCCTGTGGTATAGGAAAATAAATATATATACACTAACATAAAACTATACTAAAAAAATAACTAAAAATATATATATACTAACTAGTGGGATCACCCATCCCCGGGTTTAGTTAACTGTATATAAAATTTAAAGAGATTGTTATTTTCATGGGAATTGTTACATATGTATTATTTTCACTTTTACTTTAAAACTTTTTCGTCAAGATCGCATTGAATTTTGGTTCCATGTTTGGACTTACATCGTGACAACGCAATGTATAACTGCCTGTGAGTGAGTATCGTTTCTATCTCTCTAGTAAATAAAAGGACTTTTTCGAATGTTTGTCCATGCTCTTTCTTCTTTGCTTAGTCATTGACGTGTCATGTAGAATGTATAAAATTATTGTCCTGATAAAATTTATAAGAGCTGGGAGCGCAGGAAGTGTGTCTGACAAAAGCATTCACACGACTGAGATTAGATAACCACGGTCTTGTTTGAAAATGGTTGTAAGTAGGGCATGACTTAAAAAAATCTAATGGCAAAAGTCACGGTCTCACAGGACTTGCTTCCAAAGCTTGTAAGTATGGTGTGACTTGAAAGAATCTCATGTTAAAAGTCTCCGTCTCACGGGACTTCATACCGCACCAACTTTTCAATATATTCAATCTCTTTTTGCTGTTCTATTATTTCACAGAGTAATATTTTCTATTTGTTTGCACTAATGCGATCTTTACTATCATTTTTTGACACTTTAGAATTTTTCTCCTTCCATTATTTCTAACTTGCTCTGCATGTGTACCGTGCCAACGTTTTTGAACTCTTTTTGAACTCTTTACGATGTTCTACTTTGTCATCTACCCTTTGTCTTTTATTTCTGGCCTTAGGCATAGTTATATCTCTTGGCACAGAGACTCGTCTCGCAGGATGTGTAAGTGTCTCTCCAAGAAAATCACGTCTCATCTCCTTTTTTTTAATAATAGAGAGATATAAGCTTTTACAAGGCCCTTAACCTGCAATTGCTGAGCGCTTTGAGTAGTGAGAAAAGTGCTATATAACTGCAAAGAATTATTATTATTATTATTACCTAAGTGTGTGCAAGCAGGAAAGTATGATTCAGGGTAAAACTTCCTAAAAAAGCAACTGTCAGAATGGACCCCGAACAGTGAATCTGGTATTTAATTTTTGCCCATAGGTCAGCCTAAAGGTATACCTTTCGGGTTTAAAGCACTGGATGAAGCTAGGGTGTTTTTTTCTTCCATTATCCCCGGTATCTCCACATTTGAGAACATGGAGTGGTTTAATTACCTATACTATACACAACAACGCTTTATTAATTTCTCTATTGAGACACATTCTGCCCTGGTGGCTCAGCTTGACGCCACATCTTGCATGGCCTGGCAAGACCAAATTGCGGTAGACATGTTACTGGCAGAAAAGGGAGGTCTATGCATTATGTTTGATGATCAAGTTTGCACATTCATTCCAAATAATTCAGCCCCTAATGGCTCTTTTACTATTGCCTTGAATAAGCTTAAAGCGTTTCAGTGAGAGTTCATTGAACATCGATTGTCCATACTTCCTTCCATATTCGATTGGTTCAATTCATTATTAGTGAATTGGAAGCTTTCCCTTACACAGTTTGGAATAGTTATCGCTGTCGTCCTATTAATTGCTGTTCTATTATGATATTGTGTCATTCCTTGTATTCACTCATTAGTTTCTTGATCGATCATGTGGACGAAAACTCAGACCAGACAGCATGTGCGGTTATAAAGCAGCTTTATTTTTCAGAGTCACGGTGAGAAGAGTTTCAGAAAAGCAGACAATCAAATATACATGACAGCGTCAGGGCTCTTCTGAACCCCGTCTGTTGGGTGGGGTCCCATTTTATACCCCTAGAATGCATGATTTAATATCATTATAAAATGCAACAGTCACCATATTTATTATACACAATCCTTGAGCCCATTTACTGTCCCTTGTAAAACTTGATTTCTTGGCCCCTTTTGTTATGGCGTTCAGATGTAAGCTAAGGGAAAACTTGATAAGGCAGACTCATGTGTGGTATGCTCAGACCTTGAGTCCTTTGCACAAATATTTTTCTGTTTGCTAAAACAAAGCATGCTATTACATGGTTTTGTAAAGCTTACTTCTCAGATATGAATTAGTACAAGGGAACGAAGAGAACATTCGTCTTCCACAATCACCACACAATTTTTGTTATATGCCCCGTTTACTTCCTCCACCTTGGACGCAGATTATGCCACGATGCACCCACACACTGCCGGCAATGGTACACTTCCGCCATATGCTACCATTGCAATTTGAGTGTTCTTAAACTGCTCAGATTATGCACAAAAGGGGCAATGTTGTATAGGAATATATATATATATATATATATATATATATATATATATATACTAGGGGGTTTGCCCCCTGCTCGCTTCACTTGCCAACCCCCCCAGCCTGCGCTACATGCCAGCCACTTCGCGCCTCTGCCGTTTGCATTGTGAAGAGGGGGGCTGAATGCACCCCAAGGAGACGAGGTCGCTCCTTCGAAACCCCTTCTTAAACGGTGATACAATGGGAAACAAATACAGTTTTTTTTTTTTTTTTACCTACTTTTTGCTCGATCAGCTGCCGGCTTGCTGCTGCTGCTGCCATACCACATCATCTGCATCTCATGCGGCGCTTCGAACATTTAAAAGCCTGTACAGCAGCTGTCCTACTCTTTGTCTTTTATTTCCGGCTCTGGCCATGGTTAAATCCTTTGGCACAAAATCTCGTCTCGCGGGACGTGAGTTCTTGATATTATTTAGTTTATAATTTAAAAACAGAATAAGTAACTGAAAATCTAACATCATCACATTAAAGTTTGACAAATTCTGAAAAGAATGATACCAAACATATATATGTAGGTTTTAAAATAAGCCCAATTTACAATGTGACAAAAAAGTTAAATAAAATCGTTGCACTTGTAGGCCTGGGATTTTATATTTATATATAGAGTAGATACTAACATAAAATATACTAACATAAAAATATAAATATACTAATATAAGCAATTACCTAATTCAAGTGTGTGCAAGCAGGAAAAATGATTTTGGGTAAAAGATGGCAACTTCCTAAAAAAGCAACTGTCAGCAACAAATATTTTCTGCCTGGAATTAGGAAATGTGATGATTTAAATTTGTAAAAGAGGGAGTAAGTGAGTGAGACAAGTAAACAAGTTTTTTTAGAAATGGTCACAGAGGAAGAATAAACTATATAAAGGGCCTGCAGAAGGGGAAGTGGGTTCTTCTGACTTGCGAGCAGGTGATCCATGTTACTCACCTGTTGTTAATAAACTAATACTGATTGATTGCACTCCTGTCTTCCTCTGTGTCTTTCTTCCACATCCCCCTGTACAAAATTAACTCTCCAGCTAAACTTTTCATTAGAGGAATACAAAAGTTTATTTTTTCCATTGAATGTGGTTCGGAATTTTCCCACCAATGACAATTTATGTAAGCATGACCCTGGGAGCTGCACAGTTTAAGGTAGTGGATTAACAGTAGGCAAATTATTTCTCTGGCATCTGCTCACTTGAAAGTCCATGTTGAACTTTTGGCAAAAGTTGAGGAAGGGGCTTTGCTAACTAAATGCAATGCCGAACTACAAGACATCTTCCTGGAAAATTCCTCCTGACTTTTAGCTTCTGTCCAGGAAGAGAACAGACTTCCATAAATTGTTTCCTATCTTCTGTAAGGGTTATTAGTAGCTGTTGGTTTCTGTTCTCATTGTTTCTCAATGTGAATTCTCTTGTGTTTCTGAAGAACGCTAGTATATGAAAACTGCTTTCCACAGTCCGCACAGTGACACGGTTTCTCTTTAGTGTGAGTCCTCTTGTGACTCTGAAGACCGCTCGACTGTGTAAATTGCTTACCACACTCTGTACAGAAGTACGGCTTCTCTCCTGTGTGAATTATCTCATGTGCCTGAAGGGCGCCTGATTGTGTGAAGTGTTTGCCGCACTCCGTATAAGAATATGGCTTTTCTCCAGTGTGAATCCTTTTATGTTTCTGCAGAGAGCTCTTGCATGAGAATTGCTTATCACACCCAGGGCAGCAATACTGCTTCTCCCTGCTGTGGATTTTCCTGTGCTGTCGAAGATTACTGATATGTGTAAATTGCTTGCCGCATTCTGTGCAGCAATATGGCTTCTCTCCAGTGTGAATTCTATTGTGTGCCTGAAGAGAACCCGACTGTGTAAAACGCTTGCCACGTGTCAAGCAACAATATGGCGTCTCTCCAGTGTGAGTTCTGCTGTGCTTCTGGAGACTACTCATGTGTGTGAATTGCCTTCCACATTCTGAACAGCTATGAGACTTCTCACCAGGATGCACTTGCACATTTGTCTGAAGATCAGTGTTGTCCAATGTGTGCAGGCCCAATTCAGTAAAGCAATTTGACCTTGTTCTAGAATTAGGCCTCTTCAGTTCATGAAGCTCTTCAGGCTGAACTAGGCTCTGAAATGAGGTTTTATTGCATGAAGACACAGAACAGCTGCCATCCTCTTGGGAATCTGCATTAAGTCAATGACAGAAAAATGATTATATAAATAAATAAAACATTTTCTTTGAAATTTGAGGATTTTAAAAGTTTACAATTTCAGCAGGTCTGGGTATCTTTTACATCCTCCGTCTTGCTTTTTCAACAAAACAAAAAGAAACCTCTCACATGCAAAAAGGTATTCACCGAGTATGCATCAAGCAACAACTTTCAGTCGAGGCTGCTAGAAAAGCTGGAGCAAGAAAGTCTCCCATGGTGGGATGTGCAGCTGATACTTTAGGACAAAGTTCATTTTATTCTTTGCCCCCACAAAAACACACACTCGGCTCTTTGCCTCCACAAATTATGCCTGTGCTGGACTGATGTACCTCCTACTTTGAACATTGTCATCTTTGCCTCCATTTCAAATTTCATTCTACTTCTCACTATAAAGAACATAAACTAAGCACCTGTACTTCATGAATTCAACTTTGAATGTAGATTGTCACACACGTGCGCATGGTAGACACTTGAAGACAGGGATGTCAAACTCAAGAGAGTGCAGTGAAATTGGTCGGAGTTTGGAGTCTGTTAGCTCATTTCATGTTTCATTTCTGTTTGACTGTCATTTAATGAAGAAAAGAATTAATTCAGAGGAATGAATCCTTACAAATAGGGCTATTAAAATGAAGGGAAAAGGAGTTAATTAGCAGTGAAAACTGGACACTGATTGGGAAAGGGTTAGAAAGAAAACCTGCAACCACTGTGGCCCACCAGGACCAGAGCTCATTACCCAATTAATTGTGTTTCTCCATCAGACCAGGAGTTGGTGCTGTACTCTAAATCAGTGTTTCTCAACCTTTTAAGTATTTGCGACCCGAGTTTTCATAACAGTTTTAATCGTGCCCCCCTCCCTAATATTTTTTTGAAATGTAGATGCATATTTTATTATACCTACTTAACTTTTATCGACATTTATCTAACTCTATATTTATTGTTCTAGTATCAGAATGTAGTTTAAGTTAATTTGTTTTGGTTTCAACAGATGTTTTTTTCATATTTTTGATTCTTGTTTTCTTTTTTTCACATCTTCGGACCCCCCCTTTTGTTACTTCACGCCCCCCTAGGGGGGCCCACCCCACAGGTTGAGAACCACTGCTTTAAATCTTTCCCCTTTTTTCCCTCTGCAGACCAATAGAAGACCCCGCCTCTTAGAGACAGCACTTCTGCTTCCAATCCTATCAGCCTACTTCCTAAAGATGTCACTTCCACTTCCAGTCCCTCTGAACCCACCTCTTCCAGTCACCTGACTATGTTTTTCAGTTGTATTTCAGTTCTGTTTTGGATTCAAGTCTGTAAAGACCTTTTGCATTTAGTTGCTCACGTTCAACCTAATTGCCAAGTACATGTGTTGGGATCAGAGCTTAAAATAGCAGCCTGACATCCCAATTATACTGACTGTGGGATGTGGGTGGAGTTGTCGGGGTTTTGGGGGGTGGAGTTTTGAATTTAGAGGTTGTTGACGGCGTGGTGGGGCTCTCGTTTTGGTCTCTGTTAAGCTAAAAACAGGCACCTTAAAAGAAGGAGATAATAAAGTCAATCATTGAGCAGTCAAGCCTTGTGTGTCACTCTCTGCGGTAAATTAGAAGAAGGGAACTCAGGGACAGGGTTTTACCCCAGAGCACGTTGCTCTGGCCCTGGAGCTTCACACCACTGGACACAAAGAAGCTCCCCTGCGTCACCCCGACCACGGTCCGGAGACAGGCAGGAAAGGTAACACATGGGGTGGCTACCCCAAACCTTTTTGTTGTGTTTATCCTTCTTGTTTCACAAGATCTACTAAAAACCATACTTAAGAAATATAACAAGCAAGAGGAGACAACTCATTCTATCAAGCTCTTTAGTTTCGCTAACAGGAAAGTGGTCCCAATATCTCATGCAGATTTTTCTTAAAGGTTGTCAAGGTTTCTGCTTCTACTCCATGTCTTAGTAGTTTGTTCCAGATTCCCACAATTCTTCCTGGCTTCAGTCTTAAACACACTCCCCCTTTATTTTCACTGGTGTTCTCGAGTATGTGATTCAGCATTAAACTGAAAGAATCTAATGCAGATCTTGCATGTTGCAATGACAACCCCAGTGTTGTATAGTATTTAGCTTAACAAGGTGATTTGAACAGAAACAAGCCATGGTAATATGTTAGTCCACTGGTGCAGACCCTAACAGCAGGTCAGTTTAGAGTCAACAAGTCACCTAACCTGAATGTCTTTATACTTCAGTGTTTAGAAAAACATTTTAAAATATTTCTTCCTCCAAACCAGACAAGCCATCATATTCACCATACTTCTAAGGTTATTCAAAGCCCATTTAAGACTTACCTTCTTTAGCATGACTTGGAGAGGATGCATTCTCAGGCCTCTTTGTGACAAACTCCAGAGATTTTTCTGACTTCACAGGGACAGAATGCTCCAGCAGATAATGCTGTCCAGTCACCTCTTTGGACGGACACAAATATTCAGAGACAGACTCTGATTTGAGCTCTTCTTCATTCTTCTTTGAGACAGTTTAGACTTTTATCTTTCTGCATATCAGTGTTGTCAGACCTCCACTGAGTAACTTCTTTAATGTCTGTAGAGCCCCGTTCACAACCCACTTCTTCTGAGCCAATACTCTCATCTTTATGGTAGAAAGAATCCCATTCACGTTCCTCATCTTTAATGCACATTTTTTCGATAGTATACATGAAAAGAAGTCCTAGTCCGGTGTAAAACTGCCTGTGAACAATTCTTTACGTTCCATCTCTAGATGCCCTCTAAAAGACTAGTGCACCACCTCCATACTGTATTTTTCACCATTACAGGCAATTGACATTTTCTCAATTAACATATTTCTTTCCGCAATTGCACTAAACGAAACAGAAAAAAATTGAGTTAACCTTTCAGTCTCTTCGCTGTATAAGCAGTCAATCTAAATAGTTTCTGTAAACCATACTAAAGCATATGCTATTGCAGATGACACAAAGGTAACTGTGATAGCCATCATTCTCATATTAAGCAACTGCCAAATACGGATGCGCTTAATTCATTCACTCATTCTTTCATTTAAAAATTAAATAATACACACAAAACAGTCTTAAATACTTAGATCAGTGGTCTCCAACTCCAGTTCTGGATGGCCACAGTGGCTGCAAGTTTTCATTCTAACCCTTTTCTTAAATGGTGACCAGTTTTTGCAGCTAATTAACTCCTTTTCTTTTCATTTTAATTGACTTGTTTTTTTAAGTTTTGTTCCCTTGAATTTCTTCATCATTCCTTCATTTCTTCCCTTAAATGGCACCCAAACAGAAATGAAATGTGAGGTGAGTAAGCCAACAGAAGACCACCTAAGTCAGGGCTTCAAACTCCAACCCATTTCACTCCAACCAATTGATTAATTAGGTGCCAAGTCTTGTTTTTAATTAAACTCGTTCTTTAATTCCATGGCTTGTTGCTGCTCTCATTGTGCAATAGCAGACATTTCTGAAATTGTTGATTTTCTCTTTTCTAAGAATTCTGTTAAAATGTTTAGGGGACCTGAGCAGATCAGCATGCCTGAGACCTTCACCTTTCTTTATTTTCAGATATTGTATGATGGACACAGTTTGTTGGTCATGTTTTGGCTCATTTTGTATCTCATTATCATTTGGCTGCTCATTAAGGAAAAAGAAACAATTAAGGCATCTAAGTCTTCAAGAGCAAATCAATTAAAATGAATTAACAGCAAAAACAAGTCACTAATTAAGCAAAGGGTTGGAATGAAAACCAGCCACTGCAGCCCTTCAGAACTGGAGTTGGGAACCACAACTTAGATCACCAAGACACTTTATTATGACTGGTCAGAGGAAAACTAAAATTAGCCAAATACCTCTTATATTAAAATTGTGTACAAACACCTACTGTAGATATACACAAATACACACAAAGAGGTTGGAGCCTGCCTTGTGTCCAGTGCTTAGGGGTGGTGTAAGAGTCAATCTTAGAAAGTAATGCTTTAAGTTAAATTCATATTAGCGTTTGCTTAGTCATAGCCATAGATAATAGTATAGCCTTTTACCCTCCTGTAAATTAATAAGAGGTGGAACTTTCTTGCTATAATTAACATACAGTGTGATAATTGAGCCATTTGATGTTTAGAACAGGTCCCAGTACACAGGGACTTAAAAGATCCAATTTACGCCTTACACATGGCAAGGCTGATCACAAACTGAGAATAATATTTAGTCAGAGAAGCTAGAAATAGAATATACCAATTCAATTCAACTTTTGGGGATTATAGGAACCTCCCATAGATTATGCACTAGTATTTAGTAAAACTTATTTATATACCTTAAGTATCTAGCAAATGGCTCTTACAGAAGCAAAGATATTTTGTCTGTGGAATCATTTCAACATGTCTGGTTCTTGCTTAATCCCATTTTGTATGCTAGAGCTGCTGAACTTTGGTAATTTTGGGAAAATGCAGCTACAGGTGGTATCACCAAATAGCAGTGCCAGTAATTATGAAACCATTTTGCAGAAATAAAATTGTACTATTGAATGAAATGCTTGGCCTTTGAAAAAAGTACTTTGTTGAAATGAATGTATATGACTTTTCTATGTATATTTGCCCAAAATAGGATTTTTGTATGTATTTTGTGAATTAATGTATTCATGTTTTATTTATTATCATGAAGGGTACCAGAAATTCTTGGGTTAACTGTGTATATGAAGCAGAACTGCTGTAATAGAACTTTAAATCTCACTGAAGGACAATGCAGATAATGGCCTGTTTTAGTGATTGACATTTAGTTAGATGGCCCAAAACTAGGGGGAGGCTAGTGATGGCAACTGCAATCCTAACTGGCATTAAAGAAAGGAGCATTGAAAAGATAACAGATCAACAGTGTGGGACCCTGTCCTGACAGAGAGGTGGGGTGTCATTGAATGCTAATGCTTATTCTCTGCCTATCCTCTTCACGGAAGTCATTTGGTTTGCAGTCACCTTGTGAGGAGAAAGCCATGATTCACATTTACGTTTCTGAGCTATTGGCAATAAGCAAAGGCACTGGTCATATGCATTATACTGCATTTGGAGTAGACATCTGTGTTTGTTTGAAGTGAGCGTAATGAGAGGGGTTTAGCAATAATCACCTCGAGAACTGAAGACATAAAACATAAAGTGTATCATAGAGTAATGGGGATTGTGGAAGAGAGGTGAAAGAGAGTGCAGGCAGGGTGGAATGGGTGGAGAAGAGTGTCAGGAGTGATTTGTGACAGACGGGTATCAGCAAGAGGGAAAGGGAAGGTCTACAGGACGGTAGTGAGACCAGCTGTGTTATATGGGTTGGAGACGGTGGCACTGACCAGAAAGCAGGAGACAGAGCTGGAGGTAGCAGAATTAAAGTTGCTAAGATTTGCATTGGGCGTGATGAGGATGGACAGGATTAGAAATGAGTACATTAGAGGGTCAGCTCAAGTTGGACGGTTGGGAGACAAAGTGAGAGAGGCGAGATTGTGTTGGTTTGGACATGTGCAGAGGAGAGATGCTGGGTATATTGGGAGAAGGATGCTAAGGATAGAGCTGCCAGGGAAGAGGAAAAGAAAAGAGGAAGGCCCAAGAGAAGGTTTATGGATGTGGTGAGAGACGACATGCAGGTGATGGGTGTGACAGAGCAAGATGGAGTGGATGGGAAGATATGGAACAAGACGATCCACTGTGGTGACCTCTAATGGGAGCAGCCAAAAGAAAAAGAAGAAGAATGTCAGCCCAGGCATCTGAAACATCATTTCTGTAACTGAGACAGAGTGGCACAGTGTAAACAATACCAAGGCCAGAATTTACACTGCCCTCCATAATGTTTGGGACAAAGACACATTTTTCTTTGATTTACCCCTCTGGTCCACAGTGTAAATTTACAAATCAAACAATCCAGATGTGAATAAAGTGCTCATTGTAGACTTTGATTTAAGGGGATTTGCATAAATTTTGGTTACAACATGTAGAAATGACAGCACTTTTTATACATGATGTCAAAGGTGTTTGTGATGACTCATGTGTGTTTCATTGCTTCATCAGTGAAGACATAAGATACCTTGGCTTGCTTCTACGTGCAGACTACCTTTGGAGTCTGTAGTCACCATTACTCAACATGACAACCAAAGCTGTGCCAATGAAAGTCAAAGAGGCCACTATGAGACTGAAAAAGAAGAGTAAAACCATTCGAGACTTCGGTGAAACCTTAGGATTATCTAAATCAACTGTCTGGAATATCTCTCTATTATATTCAAAAAATCTTGGGCGAGACGAGACTTTTTGAAAGGAAGTCCCGTGAGATGGAGACTTTTACCACGAGATTCTTCCAAGTCACGCCCTACTTAGAACTATTTTCAAACAAGACCACGGTAATCAGATGCATTCTGGTACTTAACCTGGACAGACACCAATCCATTAAAGGGCTTACTTATGAACACACACACACACACTTACGAAGATCCAGTTTAGAATCACTCATTCATCTAAATATGGCAGCGACAAACGATGAAGTCAAATGATTTAACGCAAAAATTGTCAATCGGTCACATGGCAAATTTGTTAAATGCGTATCAATAGACTATGATGAAGCAGATGGTGTGGAAAATGAAAACATCAACTTACAATATTACAAAGAAAATCTACAACCGCTAACACTGTCCGGTCTTCCACCAGCCGAATTACTGTTGAAAGAAGGATGTATTGTAATGTAATTTATGTATGAGTGATGGGCTATGCAATGGAGCAAGATTAGTTGTATTCAAAATTGGTCGAACAATTCTAACATGTAAAATTTTAACAGGCGACATGAAAGATAATATAGTACATATTCCACAAATAACATTAGACACCAAAGAAGATCTTGATATGACATTCATATTAAAACGTTTACAGTTTCCCGTTAGAATAGCTTTTGCTATGACAATTAACAAATCACAGGGAGAAGCATTCAAAAAAAGTCAGTTTATTTATTAGAAACAAAGAAACGATATTCACTCACGGGCAGTTATACGTTGCGTTGTCACGATGTAATTCCAAACACAGAATCAAAATTCAATGCGATCGTGAAGAAAAGTTAATTCCAAATATTGTTTTAACTGATGTTTTAAAGTAAAAGTGAAAATAATGCATATGTAACAATTCCCATGAAAATAACAATCTCTTTAAATTGTATATCGAGTTAACCAAACCCGGGGGTTGGCGAGCGAACTGAGCAGGGGGTGGAGCCCCTTAGTCATTAAGAAGAAAGAACACACTGGTGAGCTCAGTAATTACAAAGGGACTGGAAGGCCAAAAAAGACCACCAATGCTAAGGACAAAAGAGGCCTCACTATGGTAAAAAAAAAAGCCCCAAATGTCTACCGGACAGATCAGAAGCAGTCTTCAGGGGGTATATGTGTGTGTGTCAGAAACGACTATCTGCAGAAGACTTCATGAAAAGAAACAGAGATGCCACATTGCAAGATGGAAACCACTAGTCAGCCACAAAACAGGATGGCCAGATTACAGTTTGTGAAAAAGTACTGAAATAAGCCTGCAGAATGTTGTAAAAAGGTCTTGTGAACCAACGAGACAAAGATCTGAACCGCATTAGAGTGATGACAAGAACAAAGTGTGGAGACAAGAAGGATCTGCCCAAGATCCAAAGCAGACCACCTCATCTGTTAAAAATGGTGCTGGGGGTGTTATTACTTGGGCATGGCTGTCACAGGTCCTGGCACACTTATCTTCACTGATGATGGAACTGCGGATGGCAGTCACACAGTGAATTCTGAGGTGTATGGACACATCTGATCTGCTCAATGTCCAGTACAGGCCTCCAAACTCATTGTACCACACTATCATCTACAACAATTAGATAATGATTCCTAACATACTGCTACGGCGACACAGGAGTTTTTCAAAGGTAAAAAATGGAAAATTCTTGAACGGCAAGCCAGTCACCCAATTTAAATCTAATTGAGTGGGCCTTCCACCTGCTGAAGAGAAAATTTAAGGGGACAAACCCCCAAAACTAACAGGAGCTGAAGATGACTGCATTACGGGCTTGGCAGAGCATCAGCAAAGAAGATCCACAGCACCTGGTGATGTCTATGAATCACAACTTTAAGTAGCCATAGCATGCAAGGGACATGTTACAAAGTCCTAAATATTATGGCTTTTGTGTCCCAAACATGATGGTGCTCTGAAATAGGGGTCAAATTAGGGGTACATGCTATGACTGAAATGTATGCAAATCCCCTTAAATTAAAGTATGTAACGTGCACTTTAATCACATCTGAATTGTATGAGTTGTAAACTGTGGAGCAGAAGAGTAAATCAAGGAAAAATGTGTCTTTATCACAAATATAATGGAGACTACTGTATACCTTGGTCCTCAGAGCTGTGATGGACCAGCATGGGGCAGCACAGTGCAGGCAGTGGACACGAGTCACCAGAGCTATGAGGGAGCAGCATAGGATGACAAAGCATAGGCGGTGACCAGGCCAAGATTGGAACCCAGGTTTCTGAAAGTGTGACATCATTGTGCCACTCCCACAAACGTTTTAGTAGCAGCAGTGAAAAAATGATGGGTTGCTGTGTGGTGTGTAGCGATCTGGGAATCAAAACATAAATCAAAAGTCTGTACTTCTAGCCAATGTCTTGTGCTTGTGACGTTAAGCAGTTTAGTCAGCTTTCAGTTTAAATCTACGTAAATGAGTGAAATAAATTCTACTCTGTAAAGTCGCCTTAAGTAAGTGTATCTGCTAAATTTACAATGATTAATTATATTATTTACAGGGAAACAGTAGCCTACGTTTTACTTATCCTGACTAGTTTTAAGGAGGCAACGACTTAATGGGCAATGTTCCCTCATCAGCATCCTACCCAAAGCACTGCAGACAGCAGGGAGACACGGTTAACCGTGAAGGGCTGCTGCCAAGATTAGAGTGGCAATCGATAGCAGACGGTCATCAACGGAAAGTAATTAACATTCAGGAGCGGCGGCGGCGGTTTGTCCAAACTGTGGGAATATAAGCGATTTGTGAGGGAAAGAGGGAGTTTCAACTTGACGTGTCACCGCGATGTGTAACTCCGAAGAACTGCATAGCCCGTATCTTCTTTCTGCTGCCGGGTGGGCACCTCGCCACAAGGCACCGCTGAGTTAAAGGAGAATGCCACTCGCAATTCCAATCAATGCAGCAATTGCAGGCGGGGACTGCGGCAATAATCACTAGGGATGAAGAATCATTTGTAGCGGCGGCGGTTATCTGTTTGGATGATATAAATGGAGATGTTGACGCAGAAGGAAGGGGACGGCGCTAAGAAACGGGTCCACATTCCACTCGACCTGGGGCTAACCGATCGCATGCTTCACTTCCAGTGTATTTTAATACTACGACGTCATTTCTTCCTTACTGTGCTTCATTTCAAAGGCAAGCAACTCGCGCTGCAGGCTCACTTCTCCCAGCCTTACCCGTCTGGAAATATGCAGCAACCCAGCCTGGGAAGCAAGCCTCCTTTCCTCTAGCAAAGATCGGTATTTTTTATTTCCACCACAACCCCCCCCCACACACCCCCCCCCAAAAACTGCCCGCCCCCCCCCCCCCGGGGGGGGGGCCCCATTAGATTTGCGTTTCCGTTGCTCTCTGTCATGTCACAGACAAGGCGCCTAGTGAAACACTCGTGGATTATTAGCCCGCCTTGATTTGACTGACAGATATGTAGCCCCGCCTTCGCCAGCATAGACCAATGGTGACACAGACAGGAGTTTTTCCCCTTCTTGTTTAAAAGTCTTTCTAATAACGGAAAAATCTCGAGATCATACATTATGGTCAG
>JANRMT010062791.1:232406909-232426007 GCA_026402145.1 Polypterus bichir lapradei | reverse complement strand
TTTCCTGGTCTTCTTAGAGAGTCAAGGCCGGGGGAGGGGGGTTGGGCTGTCAAGAGGCAGGGCCTGTTAAAGCCCATTGTGGCACTACTTCTGTGATTTTGGGCTATACAAAAATTTATTGTATTGTATATGGTCCACATGTGGCTCACAGTTGATGAATCTGCCAAATCAGCTTCCGGTACGGCATATGTGGGCCAATACTGGGCTATTAGCATAGTTCTGCAATTGGATGCATGACCCAGAATAGTGCAGTGCAGGATCATGGTGAGGAGTCTTTAAAATAAAATGCAGTATTTACAGTGAGCATATGTCAACTTATGAGGGACTTTTCATTTCAAAATCAAAGATGGTGTGGTTAAGAGTCGGCTACGAATATGCGTGTAGACTGACCATGGAGTTTTTTTATTTATTTATTTGAGAAGTCTTGTTTCTTTGAGACAAGTACAAACAAAAACACATCTCAAGGATGAAATATCGTGAACTTTACAAACTTTCTCCAAATTATAAACGCCCTATAAACAGCCGGCAGAATTTTCGACAAGTATCTAGCATCTGCCATGACAGCTTTTAGCTTTTCTGTGGATTCCAATTTTCTTAAACTGTGCTTAAAAAAAGTAGTTTCTTTGATTGACATTGGGGCCAGCCATTGAGATAGGAATCAGACTACCTTCTGACGTTCACGTTAGCCAATGAGGGAACACCTTGAATGACAAACATTTGCACATTCAGACAGAGACTAAAGTTGCAGTGTCAGATGCAAAAGGTTCCTGGGAAGGACCGTGCTCCAGTCCTCAAAGTCCAAGACCATTTGTAATACCCCTAGGCAATCTCTTGTTCCAGCTCCAGTGACCTTCCAACGTCTTGACAGTACTACTTCCCCACAATTCCTACCGTAGAGTGGGTTCATGCTGTGCTTCATACAGTAGGTGAGATTGGTCTTTGGATTAATCCAAATATTTTTTTAGGGTTGGATGAGGCCAAATATTTAAGCTGCCTGGTGGGCAGGGCACAGTTAGACCATAGTCCAAGCCTTTCTTGGTTTGGTGGGAGATTACCGCTGGTTTGTCCCAAGCTTTGCTGAGAGAGCAACACCCTTGACAAATTTAATTAAAAAAAAAAAAAAAGGGGCCGAATAACGTGTGATGGATGGCCAGCAGCTCATCCCGGCCGACACATCCAAGATGCTAGATGGCATCTTCCCTGCAGCATGGAGGTGCCCCGGCAACTTACACATGGCATGGGATGAAAAGGCTGACGTTGCCTTTTGTGCCCTAAAGCAGGCTCAAATGCCGGCGCTGGTTTTGATGGTACCTAACTTTTCTTTGCCTTTAATCATCCAGACCGACTCTTTGGACACACAACTTGGTGCCATGCTAAGCCAAAGTGTCAATGGTGTCCAACAACCTGTTATGCGCACTGGAAACTGCTGGAGTGGGAAACCAGGTACAGTGGTAACTCTGGTCACGACCATAATTCGTTCCAAAACTCTGGACGCGACCTGATTTGTTTGCGACCCGAACATAATTTCCCCATAAGATTGTATGTGAATACAATGAATCCGTTCCAGACCACACAAACTGTATGTATTTTTTTTAGCACAAAAATAGTTAATTATACCATAGAATGCACAGTGTAATAGTAAATAAAATGTAAAAACATTGAATAACACTGAGAAAACCTTGAACAACAGAGAAAACTAACATTGTAAGAGTTTGGGGTAGACCCTTACGAACCGCTCGCTGTTATCACTTTTTTTTATGAATTTTAAGCACAGGGGAAAAAAAATTTAAAAAATTAAAAAAAAAATTAAATGCCACTTCTCTTGCGAAACTTTTCAAACCATTCTCTACTGGCTTTAAATTCCTCACCTTCGCCACTTGAAGAATGATTTTTTTTCAGTAAATCGCCATGAATCTTCCTGGTTTTCTCGCATATGATCGCCTCGCTTATGCTATCCCCTGAAAGGTGCTTCTCGTTCAACCACACTAGCAACAGTTTTTCCATCTCTTCCAGCACTTGAGGCCTCTGCTTGGTTAACATTGTAACTCCTTTTGCAACATCGGCTGCTTTGTTAGGCCCTGTGCACGCAAACAAAAGAAAATGGGAAAACTGAGAATGGGAAATCATTGGCGCTTACGAACGCATGCAGGGAAGCTGGCTGCCAGTGTTTTTGTTCGCCACCAGAGCGTGTGGTCGTGAACAGATGCAAAATTTTGTCAAAGTTTTTGGTCGAAACCCAATTTGTACGTGTTCAGAAACGTTCGTGACCAGAGGTTCTACTGTATACAATGTTGGAATAAGAGACTTTGATGATTAAAGGGGCAGTTACACAGCTAAGGTTTTGCCTCTTAGGCCGTGAATTTACTTTGGCCACTGATGATGCCACTTTACAGTGGATGGCTGTGCACAAGGAGTTCAACCTGTTAGTCACAAGGGGTGTGTGTGGACCCTACAGCCTTGTAGTTTTACAGTTTATTGTTCATGCTTTCATAAGGTTCATGACCCCTTGGTTGAGACCACCTCACCTAATGGTTCGGTTTGGGTGCTTATGTCAGACACCTATGCATGGGAGACGGTTTATGGGCTCAGAAATAAGTGTTTCTTAGCTAAGGATTGGAGCTATCCTTTCATGCTTTCTCCTTTTTTTTCCCCCTTTGCAGACCATCAGAAGAGCCCACCCACTAACGATGCAGTTTCCATCACCCAAGACATTGTAGCCTGATGACTCTATATTTCTGGTTCCTCAAAATCCCTCCCCTTCCTGTCTTTACTGTAAATCCACCATCTTAAATGATCACATCAGTTCTATGTTTGAACTCTGTCTGTAAAGAAGTCTTGCCATTTTGCATATCTTTTTCCAAGTATACGGGGACAACTCCCCAAAGTTGTATGCTTGTTTTTGGCTCTTTTGACATTGGCGTGGTTGGCAGGATTAATTGTTCAAGATATGGGAAGCACAATATAATACCCTCTGTGTGTGTGTGCGCTGTTACTCGACTTGCTGTCGCCCTTGGTAAAAATGTGCAAAAAATACTTTGAAAACTGTCTACCAAATTCAGAAACTTCACCTTACACTTAACTTATCAGAGCAATAGAAACCTTCACTAAGGTACAATTGTTTAAAGAAAAAATACTCTTCATCAAACCCGCCTAGTGTGCATGTGACTGTATGAGTGAGTGTTCTGTTCAATGGACTGGCATGAAGGCCTGACACAGGGATTTTTTGAACACTTTCCTTCACATAAGTTGCATCTAAAACCAATCGTACTTTGTTAGCAGTCACTTGTATAATTACACTGACTTCATTCAAAGAATTAGAATGCATGACACTAGTCTCACTGACGCTATCACTGGGCTGAGTGTGTATTCTTCTCTGTGTCATGGCGGTGCGACTGCAGGGCATGTGTAGTGACTGATCCATTTGTGCAGCATGCTTGCAGGCTCTTCATGTTTGTTACATTCTGTCTAATTGCTGCTTCCGACCTGTTCAGTTGCAAGTTGTGTTGCTTGCAAGGCCACACACACACACACACCACTGTCCACACATCTACTCCACTACCTCTTGCAATGTCTGCTCTGGCTGCTGCTCTTTCTAATGGAAGACTTAGGCCAGCTAGTGTAGGATGAGCGCAGTGACAGGCAAGTATCCTACACACCAATAGACAATGGGAGAAGATTCCATCTTATTCCTCTGTTTATTTCCTTGAAGCTTCTTTTCTTTCGTCTTATCCACCCAATCAGATTTTTCTGTTTTTATTTTTTTTAACTTTTTACTGCTTCCACATTATGTATAAAATGTTTTTCATTTTCCTCTACGGTCTCCACATTTCAAAGCATTTCCCAATTCATCCCTTTACACTTAGCCACGTCTCCTCAAACTTTGCTGTACATAATTAAACTTGCCAATTTAGATTTTCAATGTGAACTCTGTCAGAACAAGGGCAGCATGGTGGTGCAGTGGTAGCACTGCTGCCTCACAGTTAGGAGACCCGGGTTTGCTTCCTGGGTCCTCCCCGTGTCTGCGTGGGTTTCCTCCCACAGTCCAAAGACATGCAGGTTAGGTGCATTGGTGATTCTAAATTGTGTGTGTGTGCTTGGTGTGTGTGGGTGTGTGTCCTGTGGTTGGCTGGTGCCCTGCCTGGGATTTGTTCCTGCCTTGTGCCCTGTGCTGGCTGGGATTGGCTCCAGCAGACCCCCCGTGACCCTGTGTTAGGATATAGTGGGTTGGCAAATGACCAACTGACTCTGTCAAAACACTGCACAATGTACCACATTATGGCCACTAGATTGTAATGGTTCAATCACATCTACACCCTGAATCCTGCCCTGATTATTATCAAATACTAAATCTAGACAGGCAAGTACTGTTGCTTTAGCATTCTGTGTTTAAAAAAAAAAAAAAAAAAACTGATTCCACTTAAAAAACATCTGTTAAGCACTTCATTATCTGTAAGGCTAGCTCAGTTAATTAATGCCCCCCATGACTATTTGAAATACTGGGATAGGTTGGCTATTAGCTAACCAAACGAGCTTGATGGACCAAATGGTTGCTTCTCACTTATCAGATTTCTTATTTATAAGTGTTCTGTGTTCTGTTAAGTGATGCACAGCCATTCACAATTTTACGATTCCCACTTTAAAGTACCCAGTGTCTGACAGTACAACATAACATTCTTGAACCTGCTTAATCCAACGGTGGACTGGTACCTATTCTAGCAGCACTGGTTTCAAGTCAGGAATGAACCTAGGATGAAAAATCCTTGTTTTACAGGGCTCACTTGGATTTAGAATCACCAAACACGTCTTTGGGAGTAACCACATAAAGAGCCATGTATTGGGAGACTGGGTCTATAAGGCACAGCACTAACTGCTGCGCCACTGTACTGTGCCATCTAATCTCATCCCACATCGTGTAAACATTTTTTTGTTGTTGTTTTTAGATCCTCACTCTAAAAGCTGCTTAAGTTTAGATACGTTATTACAATAAGACAAATAAGATATTAATAGCAACATATCCTTTCAATATCCATCCATCCATTTTCCAACCCGCTGAATCCTAACTACAGGGTAACGGGGGTCTGCTGGAGCCAATCCCAGCCAACACAGGGCGCAAGGCAGGAATCAATCCCGGGCAGGGTGCCAACCCACCGCAGGACACACACCAAGCACAAACTAGGGACAATTTAGAATCACCAATCCACCTAACCTACAAGTCTTTGGACTGTGGGAGGAAACTGGAGCACCTGGAGGAAACCCACACAGACGCAGGGAGAACATGCAAACTCCATGCAGGAAGGACCTGGGAGGTGAACCCGGGTCTCCTTACTTCAAGGCAGCAGTGCTACCACTGCACCACCGTGCCGCCCTTTCAATATGAAAACAATAATAAAACACAGCTAAACCATCTTAACTGGACTCTTGGCATACTGATTGAAAAACATGCAGAATCAGACATCCACATTATCATACCTAAAATAAGAAAATCAGAGATAAGATAGATTCAGTTTACATTTATTAGATTCCAAAGTGACATTTTTAAGTTATAACGAATGTAGTTAAAAACGGAGAGAAAACAAATCATACATTCAAGTCATCATTATTGCACTTAATACAAACAAGCATCCAGGCTGAAGTGAGAACAGCATGCAGCTGTTTGGGTCGGGGGTGTGGTGGGACATACTGCTTTTTAAAATAAATCGGACGGATGCCAAGTCATTCCCATACTCATTTTGAGCAGAGTGTCCAATGTTGACATTTGCATCTCTGCCACTTTGATCCAAATTACTCTACCCAACCTCATAATGAATGGCCATTATGATGACAACCTCAGCATTAAAACCTGATTGTGCTTGGACACTAGTTGTCACCGTGGTACACTTGAGAACATCCAGGGAAGGACTGGGTGATCACCTCAGACTAGTCTATATCCTACAGCCTGTGCGCCAGTCTTGAATTTTTGCAGTTTTTGTCTTCTGCTCTTCCCATGCCTGTTGACCTCAGTTTACGTACATTACTTGGCATTATTGTTCACTCTTCCTATTATGAGTAGAGGCTTTCAAGTATAACAAAACTTCAAGTTTATGGCTATCCTACATGCACACATTTCTAGTTCTGGGTAGTAGGGAGCCAGAATCTATCCTGGAAGTGCCAGGCACAAAGCATAACCCAATTCAGGATGGGTTTCCAGTCCCCTGCTCCACATATTCCCTCAACTTCCCACACCAAGACATACAGCATTTTTTGGAATGCAGGAGAAATTGGAGCACTATGGATAAAACCCAGATAGGCGTGGGGACAACATGAAAGCTCTAGCCAGTCAGTAAATCTAGATTTGAGCCCAAGGATTGGCCATATCTAGTTGTATGCAGATGGTGCCTGGTGTTGTCTTTGTATTTCATATTTATTTGCTTTATGTTTTCTACACTTGCAGTTTGACCAGATGTACCCAAACCTTTACATATAACTGTACTTGTGTTTCCTCTTGATTGGGAACTGATACTGGTGACATCTAGTGGCCAGACACTGTGACCTTAATTATTATTTCTTCATCCTGAATGACTGCCCAATTGACCTACTAAAATGTACAATTTTAGTATTCATCTGTACTTCACCTCTCCATTTCGTAGGGTTTCGAACATATCTTCCTCCAGAATACCTTAATTAAAAGGTTGCATCTCTTGAGATTTACCAGAATTGTATGATTAGTACACACTCCTTACGCTTCTACCCATACTGTAATAGTCATGGGTTTAACAACATTTAAGATTGTGTTTCAGATCACTATGCAGTAGAATGAAGTGCTCTGACTTTAATGCATATTATTGTGTACTTAAACTTTATTGTTTATAGCATCTTTACTTTTCCCTCACTCTTACCCACTAAAGGGAGAATGTAGTCCTGTAAAAACTTACTTTAGTTTCCATTGTGCTATGGTGATTGATGCAGTAATTAATTCTGCAGCGTGTTATTGAATCTTTGGTCACATTTGTTTTATTTAAGTTGCTTTAATGTATACCATTTATGACTTTGTTCTTTTTGGACCTAAGGTTACAAAAGGTATACGCTAATGTTTTTTTCTTCATCTTTTTATTTGTATTTTGTTTTAGATGAAGCTCTATGTATTAATTCATCTTGAAGCAGGTTCATCTTGATTACCAGAGTCTTTTACTTTACAGTTGGCACTTCATTTTTTCGCAGGTGTTGCTTCTACACTTTAATCTTTCTGTCATGCTTAAGGATTGAGTCTCTGAGAACCTAAAAGCCTGGCAGCCATTGTATTTTTGGTGGCTTTTTTTGTTTTGCTCTTGGGCCGCTCATCTCTTACTTCCCGTGTGAATTTTTGAGTGTGTCTGAAGGTGGCTTGTTTGCAAGAATCGTTTGCCACATTCACTACAGGAGTGAGGTTTCACTCCAGTATGAATTTTTCTATGTTTCCCAAGACTGCTACTGCTTGAGAATCGTTTTTCACATTCTGAACAAGAAAATGGCTTTTCCCCATTGTGAATTTTTAAGTGTGTCTTAAGGTGGCTTATTTGTAAGAATCGCTTGCCACAGTCAATACAGCAGTGAGGCTTCTCCCCAGTGTGAATTTTGGCATGCTTCCCAAGACTGCTACTGTTTGAGAAACGTTTTCCACATTCTGAGCAAGAATATGGCTTTTCCCCTGTGTGGATTCTTATGTGGCTTTGGAGGTAGCATATTTGTGAAAAACGTTTGCCACATTCCATGCAACAATGTGGTTTCTCTCCTGTGTGAATTCTAATATGTTTTCTGAGATTGCTGCTATAGGAGAATCGCTTACCACACTCACAGCAGCAGTATGGCTTCTCTCCACTATGAATTCTTAGATGTTTCCCAAGACTGCCACTGTCAGAGAATCGTTTGCCACATTCAGAACAACAATATGGTTTTTCTCCAGTGTGAATTCTTGTGTGTATCTGAAGACTACTGCTACAGGAGAACCGTTTGTCACATTCACGACACCAAAATGGCTTCTCTCCATTATGTACTCTTTTGTGTTTTCCAAGACTGCTATTGTCAGAGAAGCATTTGCCACATTCAGAACAAGCATATGGTTTCTCCCCAGTGTGAATTCGTGTGTGTGCCTGAAGATTACTTACTTGTGAAAATCGTTTGCCACATTCAGAACAGGAATATGGTTTCTCTCCAGTATGAATTCTTTTGTGGTTCTGAAAATTTCGTATTTGTGAGAATCGTTTCCCACATTCAGGACAGCAATATGGCTTCTCTCCCGTGTGTATTCTTGTGTGTTTCTGAAGGCTGCTAATTTGTGAAAATCGTTTACCACATTCAGAACAAGAGTGAGGTTTTTCTCCGGTGTGAACTCTTGTGTGGCTCTGAAGATATCTTATTTTAGAGAATTGCTTGCCACACTCAGCACAGGAATGTGGTTTCTCTCTTGTATGAATCCACAGATGATCTTTATAATTAGATTTGCGTTTAAAGCTTTTACCACATTCTTGGCAGACAAACAGATCTACTGGGTGAGTATTTTGTAACAGTCCATGAGTGTTTATGCCATCTGTATTTGTTTTGCTCACAAGTGGAGAACAATATTGTAAAGAGACTGGTACTAAATTCTCTAATCCAGATGTTAATTTCTTCATATTTTCATCCAGTTGTTTCAGTTGCGATCTGCATTTGTCAGATGTTGGAGCAAATGAAGATTGGGAGAAGCTGCCAGTCTCTTGAAAACCTGTAGAAAGATAAAGCACACCATTACATTTGAATGTTATTTTAAATAAATAAAACAGAGCCGGAAATAGAGATATGGAAACAAATGCCAATCAGTGTAAAACAGATTATGACTGTTCACTCAATGTCCCAATTTAGGCACTGAATTTAACTTTGGTGACAGGTTTAGTTCATTTTCATCTGCTTTATACTGTATGTTTGCCTGATTGTGATTCTTAATCCCAAAAAAAAAAAAAAAATCATGGCATTAAAAGCTCTGAAGACTGTGGGTTTAGCAAAATGTCCTTTTTTTGTTTTGCTAAACAATGAACCTTCAGTTTCATTTTACTTTGACTACATCCAACAATTAAAATCTTATGATTAAGAAATAAAGCAACATCGGTCATAGCACAGTGATGTTGTCAATACTGAATAGTAAAATACAAGAAAACAAAATGCCTTTTCAAGCCATAGGCACTCTTTATAATTTGGAAATGTTTGGTTTTCTTTTTTTGTTAATACGATTCCATTTTCAAGATTTCAGAAAAGTGTTACACAGTTGCATACTAGCTCTTATTTAACATTCTAAAATTCAATTGCAGCATATGACTGTGAGCTTTAGTAATTTACACAACAATAAACCCTGAAGAGCCTGAAGGTCATGTAATTTATTCTGGTGATTTAAAAGGATACAGAAAAATAACATTTAAAAAAAGAAATAGTGGAACATTTCTCATAAAATACTGCTTGTTAAATGTACAGAGCAAAATCACCAGTTACAATGTCACTGTACCTTAACAGAACAGAATAGGACTTCTTCAGAGGCAGAACATAATGAGCCAAAACAATATGAGATTAGACCACTTAGCAGAGATCCATCTTTGCTTTGACATTAAAGTGTATTTTCCTGCCGATCAGTGTGAAAAAAAGTCATGAAACGCACTGTGATTCAGTATAACAGTAAATGCTTATGCAATCAATTACTTTGTGTTTTATATTTGCAACTAATTTAAATTACCTTATATATAGAATTTAGTGAGGGTCAATAAATAAATAAAGCACCAGGCACTAAACAGGTCTAAGCACTTACGACAGGTTCCTGCCTTGAACCACAAGCAAATGAGACCAGGCCTTGCACACTGCAACCATGAACTGGAAAAACCATGGATAGAAGGATTATGTTTACAAAAACATGAGGAATGTGTAATGCTTTAATCAAAATATAGATTTTTTGTATTATTATTTGGTATTATTACACCAATCTAAATCACCCCAGTAACACATCTTCAAATTATCAAGAAATAGAGGATTCAAACTGACCACCCTGATCAGTGCAGCTGATATTTTTCCTATTCAGGATATCAACTCCAGCTGCTTACTTCTAACAAACTCCCAGAGAAGAAGCTAAAAATGTGAACAGGCTTATATGCAGACTCCCGATCAACTAGAATATATATGGGGGAGAAAGATTCTCAAAACCTGAAGCCTTGTTGCCCACACTTTAACCCATGTACATAATTAATCAAGTGCTGTTACAATATTAAAAACACATCAGGATCATAGATATCTGTGATCAGACACGGACTTCAAATACACATTATACATCAAATCAAGTCTGACTTTTCATAGCCAGTGTGCAGAGCAAGAACTCACACATCCCACCACCAGCTTCAGGTAAATGAAATCTGCTCAATGCCTAAAATGTATATTTAACACCTACCTTCTTCAGAACAACATGGAAATGATGACTTCTCGATTCTCTGTGCATAAAAGTCCAAAGTCTTGCACTTTGCAGAGACGGGATGTTCCTGAAGACCAGATTCTAGTCCTAAAGCCTTTCCATTGGGATACACATACGAAGGTTTTGGAAGTGGACCAATGGATAAAAAGTGAGAGACAAACTCTGACTTAAAGTCTTCTTCCTTAACAAAGTTATGGGATGCCTCAGTCTGCAACTCAGTGCCGACCAATTTCTGTTCATAACCTTCAAAGCCTACAGCCCTCTGTTCAAAATCCTCAACTTTAATGCACAATCCCTCCTGTTTACAGTTGATGGGCTCCCATTCACAGTTCTCTTCCTTAATGTGCACAGACCTGTTTTCCAAGGTAGTCATTAAGAGGTGGCTCCTGTCTTGTGAAGGGTTGTTCCCTTTCTCTTCAGAATCTCCCTCTTCACTTTTAAAGTCAACTTTCAGAGGCTCTTGAAAGGTCTGGCACATCCCCTCCATCATGACAATGTAAGCATTAATAGAAATGGCAGCTGCTTCTTTTTTTCTGTAATTGAAAAAAAAAAGATTAACTCCTTATGGAATGAATCAAATTAAAGTATGCCACTGAGATCTGTAAAGTTCATTTCATTATATTGGATTTTATTCATATGAACAGAGACCAGACACATTTTGGTAAGACAGCTGACATAAAAACACACAAGGCAAGCTTACTGACAGAGGGGGCAGATTCGCTAGGGTTAGTGATATGGCAAGAAGATAAGCAACAAACAAGTGTTTGCTGCCAAGGTAGGATATTCAGGGAAAGAAGGAGTGTGCAGTGACCCAAAAGTTTAGTTTCTGGTTTAAAGTGGCCGTTCTATTTTCTGTGAGTGAGGAACCAACAAACCAGAATGTATTCGTGTCTGGAGGTGGCACGGTCATGTTTCAGACTCTTGAACTGTAGGAAATGTATAAATGCTTAGACATTTCCCAGAACAGCAGAGTTTACCTGTGGATGGATAGAAGACATCCCTCCTGCCTGTGCGTAGGACAACATGCTTTCCCAAACTCTGTCTCAAAGTTGGACAAGCGCTGATCGCAGGAAACTCCAACTGTATTGAGCTTTGGCCAAGTACGGCTCTCCTTCAAGTAGTAAATTCTTATATATAATTATATATTAAACAAATATCACATCAGATATCATATGTATTAAACAGAAGCTAGTATAATTTTCCTTTAGTGTTAACTTATTCTTTATTCTGTTTAGAATCACTTCTGTACCGGTAAGGAAAGATACTGTATATTATTCAGTTAGCAATGGCTGCCATCTCTAACAAACCTCTTCCTGTGTGCATGCACCCCCTGATGGATACAACAAAAGCAGTTGCTCATGTTTTACCTTTAGACCCTCTTCAGTAAATGACAGAACTGAATTAAATAGTTTAGAACAGGGGTCCCCAACTCCAGTCCCGGAGGGCCGCAGTGTCTGCAGGTTTTCTTTCTAACCCTTTTTCTTAAGTAGTGAGCTGTTTCTGCTGCTGATTAACTTCTTTTGAATTAACTTTTTTGAATTTGTCCAACGCTTTTATCCAAGGTGACTTGCAATTTGGGATACAACTGGTTCCATTTATTTTGTTTTTACAATTGGAACAAAGGCAGGAGTGACTTGCTCTTGGTCACAAAGCGTCAGTAAAAACATTAGATATAGTTAGACATTAATAAGATCATTAGTAACAGACATAAATGGATCACTTTTGGGTGGAATACTTCTTTAATTGGGTGGGCTCAAACCTTTTCAACCATCCTTTGTATGTATATTTAAGGTTTAAATGAACTTTCCTAATCCAAACCTCTTTAAAACATAGACGGACAAGTTAAAAAAAAAAAAAAAAAAAAAAACACATTCCAAGCTCGCTCAGAGCTATCGCAGCAACATTGTGTGCAAGGCAGAAATCAAACATAGACTGGGCACCAGTCCACCTCAGCACCCATGGGTCAGTTTACAACTATCAATTAACGTAACACGCATATCTTTGGGATGGGAGAGAAAAATACAGTACATATTACCATAGAAATCCCCACAGAGACAACAGCAAAGACGTGGGGGCTCCGTTCGCAGAGCCTCGACCACCGTACCGGCGAGTGGACACCCACCGCACAGTCCAGCAATCAGTGGACCTAAAGAGCTTCTGGCGGGAGTGCATCTTGGGCTGCGATTCAAGACGATAGAATAACGGAGCGGTATGTCGTGTTTATTTAAGCACCGGGAGTCGACCATGGCAAATCAAGGTACTGGAAACGAAGCACACTTACTGGGGCAAGGAAACACTGGTGGCGGCTCAAGCAACGCCCATAAGCATCCAATCAATTTTCCTCGGTTGCGGTCAATGTTAAAGCCAGAGTTCGAGGTTTATGGTTTAAGTCGGAAAAAATGCTGCGGAAAACGAATCACTGAACCAACAAAAAAAAGAAAAGTAGAGTGTATCTTTGGCCAGCAGACCGTCTCTTCTAAGCTGCACGTAAAGATAAGAAGCTCAGTCGGTTGCAGCGTAAGGAGCGAAATAGAAAATAACTACTTCCGGTACGAACGGTAAATTCTTGAGCATCTGCCTTTAGACCCTTCTCGGGAATTAGAATGTGTCAAACTAAAAGTCCCCTAGCTGCGATCCCTGCCAATTTTGCTGGAAGTTCAGGATCCCTATAGAATACGTGTTTTTCATCATTTTGGACAAGTGGACCGGGTTTTAGTTTGAGAATTTTTTGTGGATCGTTCCGAGGGTATTGCCTACTCGCGATCCTTCGTGGAGTTTTGAGCCGCTCGACTGGCAACAGTACAGCTGTGCCCTCTGCGCGAAAATTCTAAGCCTGCTAGAATGCACACAAATGTAAACACACACACACACACTCCCACACAAACATAGCTTGATTTTTACTGAGCGGCGGTTTTGAAATATTGTTATGGAACAGCGTTGGGCAAACTTTTTGGGTGGCGGGCTGAATACCCAAAAATGATTCCTACAGTTAGCCATTTAAAATCAAGGTGGGCCTATTGTAGATTCTAGGGGGCATTAGGGCACATAATTGAGAGGAGAATACACCACCTCTAGTTTGCAGGAGGTCACCTTCCTCTAATATCAATCACATAAACTCTCCCCACAAAGGTCTATCTCAATTAAATGAGTTTAATGGAGATGCTCTGATTAATTTGTACAGGAAACAGTACAACAAAGTCGTAAAAAGCAAAACAATAATCATACTATTTAAGAAAAGAAACAGTTTAACCAACAAATTCTGGATCTGACAAATAATTACACTCTTAATTGGTTCTTTAATGGCACTTTATGGGTCTTTACTGGGTTGTGTGGTTCCTTGCAGTTCCATTGCTTGACCAAACACCATTTCATTCTGGGAAGAGTTTTTGCCTATGAAGTTAGTGCTTCATATTAAAAAAATAAAAACAAAATTCTAATATTTTGAAAAAACAGTAATGTATTTCATTTAAAGTAGGCTACCTAGCAGGACACTAACAGATTAAGAGAACCTGAACCAGTGTTACTATATGAAGCAAGAGTCCTTTTAAAATCACAAGCCAGCTGGCATAGCACAAATTTGTTACATGTTCATGGTGATTTGCTGTATGGAGCCTGGTACTTATCCAAATAAATGAATGACCTTTCTGGAACCTTCATGTGGATGGGTCTTTTGGGAACCCAAAAAGATTCCTCTTTGATATCAGTCTGAAGGTCCACTCTGGCTCCTTAATTTTTAAGAGTGTATAAAGTTTGACTCTTAACTGCTCAGCCAGGGTTGTCAGAGCACTTTAATCACACCACAGGACAAGCACATGCTGGGTGAGGAATTCAGAGTAAAAAAACAAGAGAAAAATTAAAAAACCGAAGACAACAAGTAATACAAAACACACACACACACACTCACATACACATACAAAATGTGGAAAACTACACAAACCACATCATATACCACACAAAATACACTCAAAACCGATGTTACCCACAAAATGAGGTTGCCCAGTGGGTGGGTGCAGAAGCTAATTGAAATATGAAATTTGAGTTCTGTCATGTTGCATATTTACCACTTTGCCATTTTGTGTGTGGGCGAGTGCCACCAGTCCTGGCATCTCCAGTTAAGGGCCCTGCACTCTGTTGCTGGGGAGTGCTGTTCCCAGAAGACACACAATTTTGTCAATCACTAACACAATGCTTTAAAAGCTAATGATGGGTATCATTATTTCTTGCTTTCAAGAGACTTTCACAAAAAAGGTTGCTTCTCATTTAGTGTTACAATTTTTTGACATGTGCTTAACTGTGAATTTAGTTAGTTTTTTTTTATTTTAAATGAAAAAACATTGGAGTTCCTGGTGTCAGACATGTGGATGTGGGAAATGTTTTACAAGTTTGTGTCAGGAGAATACAGAGAAAGAGATGAGTGTGACACAGTCCCTAATTTTTGCTCTGTCTGTCACCTTAGGATGGAGGAGTGATGAGATCATGACAGTCATCCATTAAACCACACCCCTTCCTAGTCACTACCTTATACTGTATAAATGGAACCCTCACTGGAAGTCTCTTTTCTTTTGTGGAACATTTTCTAAGAGAAGGGTCCATCTGCAGACCTCTGCAGTTCCTGTGATTCAAGAGCTCTGCTGATCAGTCAGTTAGATAGCATGTTTATCTTACTTAGTCGTCATTGTTTGATTCAGATAACCCAACCACAAAACTAATCTTAACCATAGTGTAACCACGTGTTTCGCATAACATCATTGACATGTAAGACAAAGTAAAAACCTTCTCAATGGAGTAGAGCTTTGCATCAACATAAAACAGAACATCCTCCAGGACTCGACCTTCATTCCTTTATTTTTGTTTTCACTTTTAACAAAGCCTTGTTAGTTTAGTAACATTGTTCATCTTCTGGTCCTGATATGCACCCTTGTGGCCTCTTTCTGATGCCTCTCATTTGAAATTACAGTATTCATTTTTGACTTACAGAGCCTGAGGCCTAGCCAGCCAGCTTTTCCATGTAAAGCTCTGAGTAATTTCTCACTGGTGAAGAAGATGTTGATAATGTAAGATTTTGATAGTGAATGATATTGATAAAGTAATAATAATTGGAATGAGTTTCCTTCTTGGCTAAGTCTCTACAAGCTTTGCACACCTGGGTATGGGCAGTTTATCACATTCTTCCTGGAAAATCCTCTCAAGCTCCATTAGATTGGATGGGAAGGGTCTGTAAACTGTCATCTTCAGGTTGCTCCACAAATATTCTATGGTGTTTAACTTTGGGCTTTGGTTGGACTTTTTGACCCAGTGCCACGCCATCATTGTCTTGGCTGTATGCTTTGGGTCACTGTCATGCTGAAACATGAACCACTGTCCGAGTGTGAGGATGCATACACTCTGGAGCAGGCTTTCTTCAAAGACCTCTCGTATTTGGCTGTATTCATCCTCCTCTTAATTCTGACCTATCAAGGCAGCAACACTATTACTGCCGACCCTGATTTGCACAATGGTGCCTAATTTACTTATTTTACCGATATCTTTCTATGTTACCGTTTAATAAATGTATTTAATCATTTGCAATAGTCTTGGTTTAGGCATCTTTATGTTGAAAGGTGGTGCACTCGTTTAAATTACGCACTGTTATTTGACAACGTGAAAATCAGGACAACAGTAGCATTTGGAGATCTTCCGTCCACCAGATGGCAGCATCAAGGCATCATGAATGATCTCACAATGCTATCAATCAGTCGTATGGCCACCACTGACCACTTGATGGTGTCGGGTTGGTCAGTCCGTACTTGGATTTTGTGCCTCGTGGTATGCATTTTAAAAAGAAAAGGCTAGCGAGAGATCGGTAAGTGCTAAAATAATACAGCACAGAGAAGGAGAAAGATCACGGGAGCTGCACGAGTGATGTATAACAGAATTATACCTCGTAAATATAAAGCTGAGGTGCTCAAAGTAGTGCAAAAATAAACACAACAGCCAAGCAAGCGCTCACGCACGCACATGTACAGAATAACGGGCAGTATACGGTCGGCGAGGACTTGAGGTTACTGATGCCAAATCTGATAAATTGGGCGTGTTCAGGACCCGACAGTGTGTCCACTCTACTCGCCTCACTTTTACGACGACCCCTGTTACAACTCTAAAGCGCCCGAATTCTACTCTAAGTCCCAAACCCCCCACCCCACCCCACGCTGGAATATTTTGGATCGCTGCACACTTTGTCTATTTTTGTTTGTCCGTAAAGTCCGTGATGCTTCTTGTGGGACACGTTTGGAGTTGTGTCCACGCCCTTCTTACGGTCCTGTCCGGATCTGTGAGCGTTGTTATTAAAATGACTCACATGCTGTTTTCATTTGCTATAGGAGTGTTTTTTATTATTCAATATGAAATGCCTAAAAGATACAAATAAGGAAATGAAATACAAAATATACACACTTTGTACAGTTCATTTTCGGAGCTCTGATTTGTGACGTTTCACCTTCCCACTTCAGCGCGTTCACGTCAGTTTCTGGTTAGATTTTTGGGAGGAATGTGAGGTCACTATTTATTTGTTATATGATCTGAAAATAATAATCAAGGTAAAGTAAATTTTTGGAGAAAAATAAAACAAACTGAACATACTGTATCAAGATGGATCGCACTGCTACAATGCAATCTGACCTGTTTATATTTTATATTGTATACAATCGACTAAGGTGAAAGGCTAAGAGTTACCTCACAACTTAGATAATTGGAGTTTACTCGGAGCTCTGACTTCTTGGGGTGTTTAAGTGAAAATTTCGGCTCGGAAACCCGTCTGCCTGATAGCAAGTGAACGCAGCGACACTTTACCTTTCGTATCACAGTGATTGATCTGCTCGTGAAGCCCTAGTTGTATTTCTCTTGTCTTGACTGAGCGTCCCGAAAGGCCATAGCGGACAATATTATCCGTGGCTCCTGAAAATAAGTGTTGTCCACCTGGGGTATCGAGACGCGTGTTCTTCTGTGTAACAATTATTGATGGTCTGGCGTCCTTGTCAGGTTGTTGTTCCAAGCTGCCTTGCGTCCGATGCTCGCTCAGTGGCATCGTGAGGGGGTCTCTATGGCGCCCAGCACTTGATATTCGAGTGCGCGCCTCATCCAAGTACGACCCCCATACAACCACCTAACCCCCAACCCATATGCTTTGATCTGACAGACATGTACGATTTGCGCGATGATCAGAAAAGGGGCCCATGACATCTGCTGTAACTATGCTTGCTGTGATAAGCTCCACCGTCACTCTGCGCTGGTGAGTTAAGAAGATGGATTATTTTAATTATTATTAATATTGTGCCTGAAGTAAAATATTTGAACAGATTAATAGATGTTCGATATTAGGGACAATAATTATTTTAATGAGGTTATTATTAATGTTATACTGCCACTACTATATAATAACCCATCTCCCTAACCCACTTATCCAGTGCAGGGATGCAGGACAGCTGGAGCAAATCCTAGCAAGTATCAGGTACAAGGCAAGAATAACACCTGCGTCCATACAATAGATAAGCAGGTTAGGGAGATGTATTATTATTATTATTATTATTATTATTATACATATAGTGGAAAAATATATTAATAGATGGAAGATACTGAGAGCAGCAATTATGAAGATGATAATGATGATGATGATGATGATTATAACTTTGTTATTATGTCTTAAAACATTATCCCGGTTTTGTTCCTGCCTTGGGCCCTATGCAGCCAAGTACAAATATTTCAGACAAAATGAAATAAAGACAAACATAAATAAATTAAATATGATTCATGAAGCAGGCAGGCAGTGTGGCTTTGGTTCAAATCTCTCTGCTAACACTGTTTGACCACGAGCAAGTCACTTTACTCGCCGACGGTCCAACTGGAAAAACAAAAGAAACATAACCAATTGTATCTAAAATGTTGTAAGTCGCTTAGATAAAGATGGCAACCAAATAAGTAAAATAAATAAATAAAATACAGTACTCGCTATAGCCCATCCTCTCAAATTTGACTGATAAAAATGAGAGTTTCCATTTCATTGTGTATTTCATGTTGTGTCCGGTGCCACTTATGTAAATAAAGTCTATATTTGAATAAATACATAAATAAAAAAGTGACAAAAAACATATTTGACACATTTAATTATTTCTGCTTAAATAGCATTGTTTTTAAATTATTGTCACATTTCACAATACATGTGTTTATTTTTGTAGTTATTTATTTAATGTTCTTCAAAATATTCCTCTATAGAGGGCTGTGAGGCAGCAGCAGTATTTAAGTAGAATGGAATTTGCAGATAGATCAGCTCTAAATTATATATGTGCATTTATGTACCTTTTCTTGTCTATAACAGGCTGTTTGATGTGTGCAGATATTTATTTTATGACATTCACCAGCATAGTAAGTACTGTTTTTGTGGCCGGGTAACTTGTATTTTGCCCTAAGTGTTGTATAAAAGCTTCTGGATTCCTTCTTTCTTTGTAGTATAGACAGGTGCTTTACACAGCATTGAAAGTGAGAGGCGGGTGGTGATATTTTAACAAGCTCAGAACCATTTGCTTTCATCAGGTGCTACATACTATGTTTAACAATGCTAAGGAATACCTGTTATGAAGGTTTTATATATATATATATATATATATATATATATATATATATATTGTGAA
>JANRMT010062791.1:232333024-232404383 GCA_026402145.1 Polypterus bichir lapradei | reverse complement strand
ATATATATATATATATATATATATATATATATATATATATATACATATATATATATACATATATATATATAAACTGCTCAAAAAATCCTCCCATATCTGGACCAGGGCATCACTGAGCAGTCTGAGGTTCAACCTGGTGGCGTCGGATGAAGCAAAACATAATGTGACCCAGAGTTGTTCTATTGGATTGAGGTCAGGTGGGTGAGCGCGGGAGCCAGTCAATGGTATCAATTCCTTCATCCTCTCGCCACATGAGAATGACATTGTCGTGCACCAGGAGGAACCCAGGACTCACTGCACCAGCATAGGGTCTGACAATGGGTCCAAGGATTTCATCCTGATATCTAATGGCAGTCAAGGTGCAGTTGTCTAGCCTGATATACTGTACCATCACTGACTCACCACCAAACTGGTCATGCTGAACGATGTTACAGGCATCATAACGTTCTTCATGGCTTCTCCAGACCCTTTCACGTCTGTCACATGTGCTCAAGGTGAACCTGCTCTCATCTGTGAAAAGCACTCTAGTGGTGGACCTGCCAATTCTGGTATTCTATGTCAAATGCCAATTGAGCTCCACGTTGCCGGGCAGTGAGCACAGGGCCCACTAGAGAATGTCAGGACCTCAGGCCACCATCATGAAGTCTGTTTCTGATTGTTTGGTCAGAGACATTCACACCATTGGCCGGCCTGCTGGAGGTCATTTTGTAGGCTCTGGCAGTGCTCATCCTGTTCCTCCTTTCCTAGAGGAGCAGATAGCAGTCAGTCCTGCTGATGGGTTAAGGACCTTCTATGAGGGGCTCTGTCCAGCTTTCCTAGAGTAATTGCCTGTCTCCTAGAATCTCCTCCATGCCCTTGAGACTGTGCTGGGAGACACAGCAAACCTTCTGAAATGGCATGTATTGATGTGCCTGTCATCCTGGAGAAGCTGGACTACCTGTGCCACCTCTGTAGGGTCCAGATATCGCCTCATGATACCAGTAGTGACACTGACCGTAGACAAATGCAAAATGAGTGAAAAAACTCCACCTGTTAAATCATTCATTCCTGTTTTGGGGGTCGTCTCATTGTTGCTCCTCTAGTGCACCAAAGCAGCTGAAACTGATTAACAACCCCCTCTGCTACTTAACTGACCAGATCAATAGCCCAGAAGTTTAATTGACTTGATGCTATACTCTGATTAAAAAGTGTTCCTTTAATTTTCATTCAATTTTTTTTTCTAACACTCATTACTGTCAGGCAACATGGGTGTAGTCAGCATAGACAAACATAGAAAGAGAGGTGGAGAATTTATGGATTTTGTTTAATGTTCAGAAGAAGTTGTGGGAAACCAAATAAAAGTGCTTACTGATTTTTATTAAATATTCAGTCGAATCGTAAAATTGGTGTATCGTCCAGCCCAACCTTAATTAGTAAAAACTTGGCAACCAAATGTTAAACCAAATTCACAAAATGGCAGTACCATCTAATTACATTAGAACAATCTACATGACAACAGGCCATTCAGCCCAACAATGCTCGCCAGTTCTATCCACTTAATTCTTCTAAAAATGCATAATTGCTTCCATTAATTCTCCTGTGATGCATGTTAACTTACTGGCCTATATGTGCTTGGATCTGCTCTGTCACCTTTTTTACATTATGCAATAATATTTGCCATTTTCCAGTCCTTCAGAATTTTCCCAGTGTGCAGTGATTTCCTAAAGATGTGTGTCAAGGGTTTATATCTGTACTCACTAGCCTCCTTAAGAACTCAAGGGTAAATATTATCTGGTCCTGGTGATTTGTTTGATTTCAGCCTATTTAATTTGAGAAGCACTTCTCTCTCTACAATTTCTAAATCACTCAGCACCTCCTTAGTTGTCCCTTTTACCTCTGGGAGGTTATTCACTTGCTCACTTGTGAAGACCTCAGAAAACTGTGAGTTTAGAGCAACTGTCTGCAGTTTTTTAATTCCCCTTTACTATTTCTGATGCACTTCACCTTCTCCTTGACTGTTCTTATATTACTAAAATACTGAAGGAATCTCTTAGGGTCGTCTTTCACCTTATCCCTAATATCCTTCTTAATGGTTTGCCCTCATGTTCTCAAACACCCTACGACTCCGTTTGGAGTTATTAGTCTTATATGCCTTATTTGCCTGTTTTGTCCTTTGCAGCTTCTTTTTTATCTCTTTATTAACCCACTGGGTATTTTTTTTTTAATTTCCTGCTAATTCCAAATTTAGGTATGTATCTGTCCTGCATTACATGGAAAATGGTTTTTAAACCTGTTCCACTGCTCTTTCAACTCTCTCCATACTTAAATGCTTATCCCACTCTATCCACCCTTAGACTGTGCATCATTTGTTCAAAATTTGCCCAACCAAAAGCTAAACTTACCAGTTTTAATCAAAGCATCCACACTCTTCCAAAACACTGAGAACTGTATTATATTATGTGGTGGAGGATTTAATCACCTCTACACCCTCAATTCTGTCCTGATTTTAACTATATACTAAATCCAGACAAAGTTCACCCCGTGTTGGTGCTTTAATATACTGAGTTAAAAAACAGTCACTGATTACTTCTAAAAAAATCCTGATTTGTGCTCTGCTATTTGCAAGGTTATCCCAGCTAATTTTTGGATAGTTAACGTTCTCATGATTATAATATCCCCCCATAAACTTGCCCTTTTAATATTACTAAAAAGAACTGCATTAAAATTATTGTCTGCATTGTGTGGTCTATAACATACTCCTAAAATAAGGTCTTCTTCCTGAATGCTTTCCAGGGGAAGCCAGATGTCCTCACTAAGATGGGGCTCATCGTCCAACTGAAGAGAACTTGCATCCATATTCTGTTTTACATGAACAACAACCCTGCCTCATTTTCTGTTCTTTCTGTCCTTCCTAAAATAATGTGTACCCATCTATTATACTCATGTCCATCTTTTTATTTAGCCAGGTTTCTGTTATTGTTATAATATCATAATTATGCTCCCCTGCATATGACTCCCACTCACTTGTTTTATTTTTGACACTTCTAGCATTAAGGCAAACTATTTTTAATGTGTTACTCCTTTTACTTTTACATTTAAACATTGGGTTAGAGTTTACATTACTATGCATTTTTATTTCTACACTGTTGTTTGTTCCACAATTTACAGTTCTAAACCTGACCCACCCCCCACCCCCCCCCCCAATTCCCTAGTTTAAACAATCCTCAACTAACCTACTCATATGCCTCCCCAATACTGTACATTGGTGCCCCTTTGGTTCAGATGTAACCCGTCATGGTGGAACAGACCCCATCTGTTCCTAAATGATTCCCAATGCCCCATAAATCTATACCCTTCTACCCTACACCAAGATCTGAGCCATGTGTTAAGTCTTCTTATCTCTTCAGTCTTACCTGGACTGGTATGTGGCGCTGACAGAATTTCAGAGAAGACTATTCTGTCAGTTCTGCACCCTCAGTCTGGCACCTAACTCTGTAAATTTGGATCACATACCTGACAGATTATCCTTATGTATGTCATTTGTTCCCACATATACAATGACAACTGGATCCACCCCTGCTCTGGCTAAGACCCTATCCACCCTTTCAGGGAGGTCTCCACCTGTGCAACCCAAAGGCAAACCTGTGCTTCAGTGCCCCTAATGACTGAGTCCCCAAATATCACTACCTCAGTGGTTCTGGGAACTGGTTTTGAGGTGGTCCAGTAAGGGCCACCACCCAAATGGCATCACTGCAAATACATTTAAAAACATGTCTAAATGAAAAATAAATTGTGTTCCTTTGCTTCCTAAACATCAAAAATGATGCCTTGTTTATTTTTAAAGGCCTAGAAATGACTGCAAAAAATGAAAATACAACTCAGGTCATGACATTCAGTACATTGATTTGTGATTGTCTTGTTTCAGTAGAAAATTATATATTGTGTAATAATAATAATAAATAATTGTATGCATATAGCACCTTTCCTGTGCTCAATGCTCTTCACAGATATTTGAACAGGTACAAAAGGAATGATAACATAGAAATAAATATCATATTAGTAACACTGGATACAAACTAAAGTCGAACAACAAATGATAGATTAATATATAAAACGCAAAGTTTTGAACATGTTTTAATTGAAGATATCCCAGGACCATCTGGATACAAGAGAGACCCTTCTAAGGTTTTCCCAGACTGTCAGAAGGGTCAGATCCATATTGAAAATTCAGCCATAAAAGGAGCCCGTGTAGAATGTTGGGAAAGGGGTTCAGAAGCAGAGTTGTCTGGTCAGACTCAAGCACATACATGATAAAGGCCCGCTTCTGCTAAAATCCCCTGACATGGGCTCAAGACACTGGGCCATTTGGGAGACAATAGTTTAATTGGAGTTCTGTGGTATGATTGCAGTAGTTGAAGTAGTAGTTTGAGGTTCATGATTACTGTGACTGACGATGTTACTTGACCCTTTGTAATCTCTTTGTGCAATGGTTCTTAAAGTTTTTTTTCCTCTCACTACCCAATTTTGTCTTTTTTGTGTCTTCAAGACCCTTCAACTGTGAGCTGGAATGGGTTTAATTTCTCATCGAAGAATCACTTTAGGGGTTGCACACTCAGAGAATCGCTGCCGGCAGTCATCTTCCCCATAAGGATTCGCAGACGCAGGTCATAGCGGATAGAGCCCTCCCCAGACATTGCACATAACCCATTCCCATTGAGTATTAGTGTGACTCTGCACAACCCAAACTCATACAGCTCAACCCTATGTCCTAGTAAATGTTGATCTGGTTCAGATGAATGGTTACTGTTAGATTTACATTTCTTATTCTTTCCTGTCTTTCCTTAGTCCTCTTCTTCAGTATTAAGTCAGGACAAACCCCCTAAAGAGACACCCTTCAGACTACTGTGATTTTATGCAAGGTGCATTCTGTGGGATGACACTTGTAGCTGTAGAATGACTTATTCCATTCTGACCAGTATATAATATTAATTTGCTACGCACAATGTATACTGTTCCTCCCTTAGTGTCATCAGGTCTGAACCTGAAGAGGTTACAGTGGCTGGAGGTTTTTGTTCTGGCCCACTTGTCTAATTAGAGGCCAGTCCTTTCTTTCTGAGGAGATCACCCAAATGATTATTGACCCACAGCAAATTAGCAATTCTCAGTCCTTCACCTTTTTCTCTTTTTTTTATTTAAAAGACACTTCATGATGAACACTAAAGTTAAACGGATAGATGCTGCTTCCTTTGTTGCTTACATCTCATTATTTGGAAAGCAAGAAGCGGTTAAAAACAGTGAATGGAGGTAATTATGAATAAAAGAAGAAATGAAGGGTTGTTAATCTTAAGAAGCAAACTAACGGTAAGTGAAGCTCAGAAATGTTATTTGAGTAGAGATTTGCTTCTTATTAGGAAACTGGGTGGGGAAAAACCTGCTGCCACTGTGGCCCTTCAGGAGTGAATGTGAGGACTCCTGAACTTTAAAATAAACTAAATTAAGCTAGGGTGTTACTTTAAAATTAGTTCAACAAGAACACAGGCATACAGTTGCAAACTTGTTCAGGGAAGTTTATGCACAAATGTTAGGAAGTTCTCCTTTACACAGAACCACAGACACATGGAATAAATGATCAAGCAGTGTGGTGGTCTTTAGGGACCTTCAAATCTCAGCTTGATGATATTTTAGTTGAAATCAATTGGCGAGGTTGTTCTTGTCAGAATTTTTCTAATGTTCTAAACTGTGTTCACTTTTTCTTGGTGCAGCTCTAACATAAATTATACCATGTTTCTACAGGAAAAAAATGCTGCTATATACATATATATAGGGGCCTCATAAGAGAAGCAGCCGGGAGAGCATCGTGGGAGATTTCACATCAGACAGGGAGCTTCCTTTTAATTTTTTCCATGGAGGAAAGGACTTGGAACATCAAGGAAGAGGACTGTAAATGGGATTCCAGCCAACCTATCCTTGAGAACCGGTCCATTAAAGTGGAAGATTGTAAGCAGAGAGTTCTAGGCGTTAAAGAAGAAGAATCTGTGTGGGAGTCGTTCAGCATTAATGTGAAGAAAAATGAAATTCTAAATGGTGTCACGGAAGAAGATCCTAAATTGGAGTATGCTTCTCAATATGTATGCTCCAAAGGGCAAGAGGAAGTCAAACTTAGAGCCAATATGGTTAGTTGTAATTCTGTTCATGGGAAGTCAGATTCACTGGAGTTTGGCACAAAGAGGAACAAGAAACCATCATCTCTCAGTCCATCAAAGAAAGGTAAGCCTTGGGTTGGTATGATTTATTCACAATGGGTTTGTTTTGTGCTGCCCTTGCATGCTTGTGTTGTGTTGGATGTGTACATTTTGATATGGAAAATGTGGCAACAAGGTAGAAATTCCAGAAGTGAAAAGTTTTAAATTGATCAAACCAATAAATTATCTTCTGATCAATAATCAGTTTAATTCCGTTTTCATTACTGACCTGGAGATTTAGTAAAGTAGAGCACAGCTATTAACATCTTTGATTTCTAATGTAGGACTTCAATATCTGCAAGACTGCGACAAGCTACAAAAGCTGTTCCAATTGCATCCTGCAGCCATAAGTCATACTGTATATTCACAAAATTATAAATGAACGATTCAGTTCAGTTGATTTTTGTGTAGCACTCATCACTAAGTGGAGTGTTGTAACAAGTTCACAGGTAAAATGCAATTAAAGACACAAATGTATTTAAACGCACACCAAAAGAAAGCAGTTCCAAAGCACGTGAGACATGAATGCTTCCCAGTGATATCAGTCCATTAATATTAATGTTAGATATATCCAATGGCCAAGAAAAGAAAACAAAAACCCCAATTGACAGCATCCTTGGAGAAAGTAAACCTCTGGGGTGTTCAGTAGACCCAGTCAGACATAGTGACAGCCTCGGAGACCTTGACCAACTGGCCGCCCACCCACACCTGGGGCCTCATGTATAAACAGTGCGTATGCACAAAAATGTTGCGTAAGAACGTTTCTGCGTTCAAATCGCGATATATAAAACCTGAACTTGCCGTAAAGCTACGCACATTTCAACGATACCTCATACCCTGGCGTACGCAAGTTCTCCGCTTGGTTTTGCAGACTGGCGGCACCCAGCGTCAAAGCAGTGCTATTGTTCCTATGTGGTTATCCTTTCTTTTTCAGATCCACATTACTGACGCGGCTTTATAAATACACTAAAATTAACTGCATATTGTTTATTAGTTTAATGCATCTGATTATAATTAACCTGTAACTATATAATGGTCCACATAATGGTCAAACTATTCCAAATACCATAGCTGCTTTAGCTTGTTACTCTCAATGCACCTTCTTTTTCTTCTTTCAGCTGCTCCCGTTAGGGGTTGCCACAGCGGATCATCTTGTTCCGTATTACTCTCACTGCAACACTCGGAGCAGCTGATCGAAAAGAGTTATTGGTATACAGCATCAAGCACACGCTGCCTCAGCCATGCTTCCTATTTGAACTGCTGCTCACACAGCAAACACTTCAAAACTTTTCCTGTACGGACCTCACGGTTCAGAAAGAGTTTCATCCCAAGAGCTCTAAACACAATCAATCACTCCATCAAGTGCTCCTTGTAGAACTAACTGTTTGTACTTATAAGTACAGTCACCTCACTGTAAACCTGCATTACAGTTATAATATTGCACAACCTGAGCCACTTTATAAAGCGCATATTTACATATGATGACGATATCATTTTTAAGATGAAATGCAGCAAAATATGTTTATTATATTATACAGATAAAACTTTAACTTCATTTAAATAATCTAAATCAGTGGTTCCCACTGTGGCTGCAGGTTTTTGTTCCAACCAAATTCGCAGTCGGTGATAATAATTGATAACAGCTGATCTCATTTAATGAGTCGGCCTTTTTTACTCTTCTCTTATTCTGCATTCAGAAAAACACAGCAGTATGGTTTTTACATTTACAAGACATTTAGAAATATTTCTGTTTTTTCTAAAGCTATAAATGCTTAACTGTTTTTTGTTTTTCCCCTTTTTGCTGTGTAGTTTGCTCCCTTCATTTAACCCTAATAGTGACAATTAACAACCAGCATAGCAGACACCCAGGATGAAGAAAGCTGCAACGACTTCAGTGTCAGACCCGCTAATTAGTAAATAATCAATTAAATAACCCAAACTCCTGGAAAAGCAAAATGAAAATTAGGTGGAAAATACTGTTAATGACTTCTACCAAACTTCACTTGTAATTTATTTATTGACTCCATAGCACAGAAGCTGGGAAATAATAATTCACTTAATAAGGCTAATAGTCCAATTAAAAACGGAAGTTGGTTGTAACAAAAACCTGCAGCCACCGTGGGTCCCCAGGACCGAGTTTGGGAACCACTGATCTAAATTGTTAATAATTAAAGGTGTCACTACGCTAGCAAGGATCTGGCACTCCATTCACAGATTGTTCCTGCCTTGCACTGTATGCTTCATTGGGACTGGCGTGAAGGATAGAATAATTAAACATGTACTACGAAGATATTTCAATGTTCCTTAAAAGTTTTAAAGAATCCGCGTTATAAGCTTACAGATGGCTTAACGTCTATTACAGAGCTGATTGTGTGGCGATTGGGTATTTGGAGAAAGAAAAGGAAGGACAGGAATTAGAGGTTAGTACATTTGAAAGAGACAGAGAAGGTCACGCACAATCACTGTGCTACCGTGTTCCCATGTTTAATAACATGCTTTAACTCCTATCATCATGAAAATTATATCACTTATACTTCTCAGTATTTTAATTATTCAGAGAGCTGTAATATCACAAATGTAATGGATTCTGTGTCCTGTCGGAGGAAGAGAAAGAACGGAAGCACGTAGTGATTCACACACACAGAGCACATAGAAGATCAAATACAAAACAAAGCATTTAACTTGCTACTTTAGTTATGATGAGATTTGAGAAATTAGTAAATTAAACGATTTTAAGATGAAGTTTATGATGTTCTACTTTAATGACAAAATAAACTACGTGATTAAAGTGGAAATTTCGAGATTAAAGTTGACATTTTGTGCTTTTTTCCCACTGTGTGCCTATTTTTTTGTCTTTACCCTAATAAGCTTTCATATGACAGTCAGATGGTGGGCTACGACTCAGCTTTTCACTACGAATTTGATATCTGACAACTTCTTTTTTTATTTTGGGCACTGTGTGACTTTGTGAACTTGAAGTTTTGAGTTTCTCCGACACGCTATGTCACCCGATCAGCTTCCATTTCTTGTTTATACCACTGTTTAAACCAACCAAATAGTATGTTTTTCTTTGCCTCCACTTGGTATTCGCTGAAATTGTTCTATTTTTCCTTGTGGTTTTGCCATTGTCTTTTCACAGAACACTGAGCTTAAGGGCTATTTATATTGATTTACTTATTCAAAGAGGCATAATTCTGGGAGGAGACGGGACGGGACAGCAGGCTCGTGCACGTGCGTTACTTTTCACGCTGACCGGGATTTATGTAGCGAAAGAATGTGGAAGTTTGCGTACGCACAGATTTATGCATCTGGATTTTTCTGTGCGTATGCCCATTCCCGCTTTTGTGCTTACGCCATGTTATAGTATGAGTTCTACGCACTGCGTTATACATGAGGCCCCTGGTCATTCTATAGCAAAGTCTGTGCTGGGCTGAATCTTTCCAACCATTGATTCCAAAGCTCCCAGTATCTCAGGTGCCTTTCCCATGACAGGAAAACAGCTTGGAAGTGTTTCCTGTTTACAATCCTAATAGGAAGCTTTAGAGTCCATTCTAAACTGAGCAGGAGGGAGAACCTTCCTTTATCACTGTTTTCACCCTGTGGATCATGGTGGATGTGATTTGCAGTGCTCTTTCATTGTCTCTTAAGCCAGTGGAACCAGAATGAGTTCTGAGGATGGCAATGCACCCTGAACTCAGATCAGGTGTTGACCTTAGCACCGTGTGCATGGACAGAGGTGAAGTTTGTACTTTTTTCACTTCATGATGCTATATGTAGCTGCTTCTTGCTGACTTGGAGACCTTGGCTTTGTGGTTAACACATGGCTGGTCTGTCCACATACAGGTAAGCTAGAGCGGCACTTGACCATGAGTGTCCAAATATACCATTTTAAACTATTGTCCTATGCAACCTATTTGTAACTTGATGGCTGAGCACATCTTTCCAACAAGCTCTTTTTAACCATGTTGAATGGCTCAGGAATGAGTTGTGCCAGCTCGACTCGCCCACTTTTTAGAAATGTAATAAGGCAGACAAAAATATAAAATAATGTGCAAATTCTGCTAGTCCCAAAAAATGAAATAAAAAATGAGTAAAAATAAATAACATCTTTACAAAATAAAGACGTGCAAATAACACAAAGTTCCAAATCTCAGTTTTCCACAACAAGGCTTTAGAAGCCGATACCCACAGTAGGTAACATGTCTGTTTGAACAGTGCAAACTAGTTACAGTGACAAGATAACCTGTACACTGACAGTATAATACTGCATATTCACATGCCCTCCAAATAGCACAGCTGATAGAAAATAACATTAGAACAAGGCAGCTTATGCATGAACAGAAGTCTCACTTTACCTTGACTGTCTCTGTCTGTGCATGTTTGGTTAAAACATGCTTGTTCTTCACTCAGTGAAGTGATGTTTAAGCTTCAGCAGGAGTTGACTTTCAAGGTTACTGCAGTGAAGCTGTGACTGTTTAGCAGTGATCAGGAGCCCTGTCTGACTAAAAAGTCTCTCACAGGCTGCAGACGCAGGAAGTTTGTGTGTGGTTTATGTGACTGCATGGCCATGTCTGATTAGTGAAACGGAGTTATGTGATTATTGTTGCTACATCTGTTTGGTGAAACGGAGTCATGTGATTATTGTTGCTTCGTCTGATTAGTGAAACAATCATGCAGTAGATCCACTGGCAATTTCTCTTTGACTAAAATATAGCGTATATAACTGTGTAAATGGAAAAAAGTAACGAGTCGAGTGTTGCCCAATGTAGCGGAGTAAGAGTAGCGTTTCTTCTTCACAAATGTTCTCAAATAAAAGTAAAAAGTATGGTGCAGTAAAACTACTCGTAGAAGTACAATTTTTTTAAAAAGTTACTCAAGTAAATGTAACGGAGTAAATGTAATTTGTTACTTCCCACCTCTGCTTACACGGAAATGTTTTCCTCACAGATTTCCAGCTGGAGTTTGTTCACTCATGCAAAAAAGATGAGGTCAGAAGCCTGTATAGATTTAACATTTTGCAGTAACCAGGATGTGATTAAATCATTACAATCTAGTGACCATAATATACAGTGGGGGGAATAAGTATTTAATCCCCTGCTGAATATGTGTTTGCTCACTTACAAAATAAATGAACAGTCTGTAATTTAAATGGTAGTTTCATTTTAATGGAGAGAAACAGAATATCAACCAAAAATCCAGAAAAGCCACATTACATAAAAGTTATAAATTGATTTGCATGTCACTGAGAGAAATACATATTTGATCCCCTACAACCCAGCCAGAATTCTGGCTCCCACATATTGACTGTGTGCCCACGTGGCACACAGATTACAATTAATCAATCAATCAATCAATCAATTATAATAATCATGTAGACCCCTGGCCTTCAATCCGTCAATGTAGGGACTGCATGGTGCCGCAGATACTATGTGTTTATGTGTGTGTCTGTGTGTGTCCTATAGCTAGTTTACTGAGTAGTGTAAGTGCCATAGGTCTACAATATTTACTGTCTGTATTGAGATCGGGTTAGGGTAACCCTAACCCTAATTGCACATGGCTTTTATGTACTACTGCCTATTGGTTGTAATGTTGGAAATTAAAGCACACCTGTGAGTGGTAGAATGGCATGCATCGGTTCCAGGTCTGCCTCTCTTTGTGAGGACTTGAAATGGAAAGAGTCAACTGACCAGTAAATAAAGTGGAGTGGAGTGTCACTTTGTCAGTGCAAATGGGGGAATGTCAGAGACTGAACTGTGCCTACTTTAGAGCTTGAGCTTGAGTGTAACTTGGCTCTTTCACTGTTTCTGATACAGTAAGTTCAATTGGGATTGAACACCCAGAACATATAAGGCTCCAGATTGTAACGGCTCCTTGCTAGTTTCCATTTATTTATTTTTTTATTATGTTAGATTCTACTATTATTTAACATAATTAAACTTTGTCTTTGACTCAAAACAGATTCTCACAAGGATGTCGGCTCTTCTTCATCCTCATTTAATCCTGTACCACACAAGGGGGAAATGCAATGTATTCGGCAAGACGAACCCCAGAAACACCCTAGTGGAGCGAAGGAGCATTGTTGTGCTGAATGTGGCAAGACGTTCCCATACCGAACGCATCTACTGGACCACTTACGAATCCATACTGGAGAGAAACCACACTGCTGTGCTCATTGCAATAAGCAATTCAGGCAAAGAAACAATCTCCGAAAGCACCTGAGAATTCACACGGGGGAGAAACCCTATCTGTGTGTAGAATGTGGTAGGCGATTCACCCAATTGCATCACCTTCATGATCACCAGAAACTTCACACAGGAGAGAAGCCATATTGCTGCAGTGAATGTGACAGGCAATTTACGCGTGTCTCAGAGCTCCAGCGGCACTGGAGAATTCACACTGGGGAAAAGCCATATGGCTGTGACGAATGTGGTAAACAGTTCAGACAAGGGGATCACCTGCAGAAACATAAGAAGATCCACACAGGAGAAAAACCCCATGTGTGTACTGAGTGTGGGAAGCAATTCAATCAAAGTAGTAACCTGCAGAAACATAAGAAAATTCACACAGGGGAGAAGCCTTATCAGTGTGCAGACTGTGGCAAGCACTTCAGCCAAAAAAATAACCTTCGTAGCCACAGGATCGTTCATATTGGAGAGAAGCCATATTGCTGCACTGACTGTGACAAACGCTTCATGCGCCCACATGAACTTCGGCAGCACAGGAGGGTTCATACTGGAGAGAAGCCCTACTGCTGTGCTGAGTGTGGTCAGCAGTTCATGCGCCTGTATGAACTTCAGCGGCACAAGAAGATGCACACTGACATGTCCTAAGATGGTAAGGGCATCAGTGAAATTGTCTTTACTTACAATGTTGTTAAATCCATTTAATCTTGGCACACTGGAGCCTATCATAGCTCAAAAGAGTTGGGCAGAAGCCAGTACTAGATCGGGTGCCTTTCTATTGACCCTTCTACAGAAGAAAACAGAATTCTTTAATAAAAATATAAAACATACTGGACAAAATGAACAAAAGGGAGACAAAAAGTGAGGAAATGTAAACAGAACTGAAACCGTAGCTGCCACACTAAGCCTACTGTAGCATTGGGGGTTTGGAGTCAGAATGGCTGGTCCATCAGCCCACCATGCATAAGTATATTCCACAATTATTCCTCCAACTTGCCTTCAGTTTAAATCTTTATGGTTTTACTTCCTATCTTTCAGATTGAGCTCTTTACCCTAATGCTGTACCGACCCTAAGCTCAGTGTTACACTGGCCAAGGGACAATTTAGATCTCCACTTGTACTTCTGCTGCCATTAATGCTACACCTACTGTCAGGGTCAGAAATGCCTCAGAGCTACTCACCCTGTCTGTGTCTCTGAGCCCTTTGTAAAGAAATAATGCCCCAAAAAAATAGATAATGTACTGCCATGGCAATTAGAACTCTTGGGGCTTCCTAGCCATAGTATCATTTATAAAACCATTAGAGTACAATGAATATCAGTAACAATTAGACAGAAGCAGAGATGTGTATCAAAACAAAGGTCAACAAAGCCATAATCATGCATCTACCCCTTCATTTTCCGAACCTGCTTATCCTAAACAGGGTCATGGGGCAGATGGGGCCTATCACAGCAAGCATGGGGCACAAGGAAGGAACAACACCAGAACAGGCTGAATACACACAAACACACACTAGATGCGCTAATACAAATTAAAAGAAATCATGTATTTCCAAGAGAAATGTATAAAATATAAAATGAACTAAAAACAATAAGAAGAAAATGACAATAGTACATACATACGACTTTTGCAGAGGCTTACATTTTATGGACTTATCATCTGCAGGTACACACCCAACCCTTTAGTGTGTTTCTATACACAATGTTGTTATCCTTTGCTATTTTAATTACAGTTAAAATTATAAGTTATTGTTTCACTCTTCAGTTGCAACATCACACGTTGTTGCCTTGGTTGTGAAATTTACCTCTTATGTCTCTATTATAAAAGAAAATCTTGAGACGAGACAAGACAATTGTCAAGAGATTTTTTTCAAGTCCCGCCCTCCTCTCAACCATTTACAGTTGACGGCCCACGTCTACAGTGGTCTCACCTCTCATTCGTGTGAATGCTTTTGTCAGACACAGTTCCTGTGCTCTCAGCTCTTATGAATGTTTACGGTTTCCTCACTTTAAGTTCCCAATAAAAGAAGACTTATTATGTCCAAATCTTATTGAAGAATTTCATCCTGAAGAGTTATCAACAGAAGAAATGAGTACACAGGCAATCCTAGCACCGAGAAACGATGAAGTCAAACGAATTAACACGAAAATTGTCGACCGGTTACACTGCAAGTTGGTTAAATGCGTATCAATAGACTATGCTGAAACAGTGGGTGGTGATGGTGCGGAAGATGAAAACATCAACTTACAATATCCTGAAGAATATCTACAAGCATTAACACAGTCCGGTCTGCCACTGGCCAAATTACTGTTGAAAGAAGGATGTATTGTAATGTAATTGCATAATTTATGTGTGAGTGATGGACTATGCAATAGGACAAGATTAGTTGTATTCAAAATTGATCAAACAATTCTGACATGTAAAATTTTAACAGTCGAAGACAAGAAAGGTAAGGGATAACCTTAGACACCAAAGGAGATCTTGATATGCCATTTGTATTAAAACGTTTACAGTTTCCCGTTAGAATAGCTTTTGCTATGACAATTAATAAATCACAGGGACAAACATTCAAAAAAGTCGGTTTATTTATTAGAGAGAAAGAAATGATATTCACTCACAGGCAGTTATACGTTGCGTTGTCACGATGAAACTCCAAACACGGAATCAAAATTCAGTGCGATATTGATGAAAAGTTAATTCCAAATATTGTTTTAACTGAAGTTTTGCAGTAAACGTTAGTCATTCATTTCCCAACCCACTATATCCTAACACAGGGTCAAGGGGGTCTGCTGGAGCCAATCCCAGCTAGCACAGGGCACAAGGCAGGAACAAATCCCGGGCAGGGCGCCAGCCCACCACAGTGCAATAACCATGTAAATTTTAAAAAGTATCTGTGTGTTAATTTCAAAGCCAAACCGAACGAAAGCATATAACGCAACGAATACCGCTAACAACATATTTTCTTTCAGTTTATTATGTTGTACTATTTTTTACTTTTAATTACTCACTGTAAAGTAGAATAGTTATTTCTGTTATGCATATGTGTTATTTTCATGGGAATTGTTAATCTGTTTAAATTGTACATCCGCATCCCCATACGCAAGTGGCAGAGCCGTGAAGTGGCTATCGCGTAGCGCTTGCCCCAACCGTCACAAGGATACAGAGGTGTTTTATATTTGCAACTAGGAGACAAACAAAACCAAATTTCGATACCAGGAAGACAATCACGCACCAAAGAGCTGAGGTTTGTTTTGAAATCCACAATCTTAGATGAGTGCTCAAGAAACACATGGCACTAACCTTTACACACAATGTTGTGATGCTTTTACTATATACAGGGTGAGTAAAAATTATGTTAACACTAATGATACTGCTATGTATATACTTGTATACAATCTTTGTGGACAATTTCAGTGCCACATATGGTACATGTGTTGAACATGATGGCGAACAGGTTGAGACGTTCCTGTAAATCATCTTGCACATATGTAGTATGTTTTCTGAATAAATTGTTTCCGCCATTCAAATGTCAACATAATTTTGACTCACCTTGTGACTCTTTTTTTTATACTTGTCTTTCTGAGTATCTTCTCACCCTGTTAAAGTTTTTGATCTTAAAGATTTTAATTATCAGGTTGTTGTTTTTTTCATTTGACTTCTGTCCTTTTCATATTTACATTGTGCCATTTCTATGCAGTTGTTGTTTACTGACAGCCAACGCCATTTGTTTACATGTTTCCATAGTAACAACCCAGATTTGTAGGCAGTGTGGTGTAGTGGTTAAGGCTTTGGACTTCAAACCCTGAGATTGTGGGTTCAAGTCCTGTTACTGACACTGGGTGACCATGTGCAAGTCTTTTCAATTCCCTGCAATGCAATTGGGAAAACAAAATAAATGTAACCAATTGGAAAATCCATAGAAAATAACTTTCTCAAACTTAATGCCAATAAAACTGAAGTGTTACTGATAGGCCCAGACTCCCTAACTTCTCTGTTTCTATTGATGGTACACTTGTCAAACCTGCTCCTTTTGTCGGAAACCTTGGTGTTTAGTTTGATTTATCACTTAATTTTGAGCTAAATAGGTCTGTGTTCAAAATTTCATTCTATCATCTGTGTAGCATTGCTTGACTCCATCCATTTTTGTCCTTTAATGATGCTCAAACTCTGGTTCATTGTTTCATAATGTCTCATATTGATTACTGTAATTCCCTCTTCATTGGCCTCCCTGCAAAATCTATACAGACGCTCCAGTACATTCAGAACTCCGCAAGCCAGAGTCCTCGCCCACACAAAGCGTTCTGCTCACGTCTCCCCTGTTCTCTCCCAACTTCACTGGTTACCGGTTCCATCAAGGATTAAATTCAAGATTCTGCTTCTCACCTTCAAAGCTCTACATAACCTTGCCCCTCTCTACCTCACTCAGCTTTTTAGCTCCTTACACTCCTTGTCACTGTTTCGGGTCATTGCACAGTAATCTCCTTACTGTCCTGTAATCCGAATTTAAGTTTAATATGTCACTGTGCTCTGTGCAAATATTTTAAATCTGCTTTTATTTCTACTCACAGAGCCAGATTTAGCACACAAGGGCTCATCATTTAGCACTGCTAGGCAAGCATTAGAAGACAAGAAAGGGACAAGTGTGAAATGGGCATTGTACTATTTCTGTGTGTCAGAGTCAGCATGACATTGGATCCTCTTTTGCCTTGTTTGGAATGGCATGATTCACCTAATTGGGGGCCTGCACATGAAGAAAGAGTATAAAGCCTTGGAACATTGCCTGGCACACCTTTGAAGCTGATGGACGGATGGGAGATAATGTCATACGATCCTGAAAATCCTTCCAACGCAGCAACGAAAATGGCAGACTCTACAGATCGGGCTCCCACTACGTAAACCACGTAAACCATCATTAAAGAAAGCTAAGTTATTTCTCCTATGTGATTTCTTGCCGCTGTATCACTAAGGGAGGGGTATCGCCTTTTTATAGCTATGTAGTTTCAGGTTATGTAACATGCTGCAATTACAAAAGAACTCATTCCAACCAGGGAACTAGTGCCCCCTGCTGGATACATGTCCCACGCACCAGACTCTCCACTCTCCAGGTCCTTCAGTGTTATGGCCTCTCAACTCTGGAACTCTCTTCCTCATTCTCTCCAAGATTGCTCCTTTTTATGCACCTTTAAATCTCAACTCAAAACTTTCCTCTTTGACAAACTTTTGTCCTCTCTGTGTTTTTTTTGATTTTTTTCCCCCCATCTATATTTAAAGTGACCTTGGGTTTGTGAAAGGTGCTCTATAAATGCCACTTACTATTATTTATTATTAACTGTATCTCAAATATTTCAGTGAATTCTCTAAACATAAAAATCCATTTAGAACTCTCCAAATAATGAAAATAAGGCAGGGAAAGGGTAGAAGCAAAGTTAAACAGTAGAAGCTAAGCTCAGGCTTAGCCTGGGTTCATACAATTCTCCAAACCTTAAAGACTGGCTAACTTTAGTATCTGTTTCAGCTTTTTCTCACCTTCTTTCCCATTTTCTCCTTTCATCTGCCCTGGATTCCTTCCCTCCATCCCCTCCTTTATATGTTACCTGGTTTCATTTTCCAGTTGCATCCCTGATAAAGGCCATACAACTGAAAAGCTTTATTTTACCTTCTTTCCTTTTCAGCATGAAAATAACCTTTAACCATTTTTTTATACTTTGTATCTTGGTATATTGGCACATAATGTGTTAATTATACAATATAATAAAACCTTACACTCAATAAAATAACTGAAGAAAAACAATCGGCCAACAGACTCTAGAAATATAAAGCCATAGTAGGAGAAAATGGGTGAGAACTGGAAAAAGGCCCTGCACATAAAAATCATATTTTATAAACCATGATTGAATAAAGTAATTATTGACAATAGACATAGGTGCTGATTCAGTGACTGTATTTGACATAAACTGTCAGCTCATTTGGCACTGATTCCTGCCTTGTGCCCAATGCTGTCTGCATACGCTCAAGCCACCTGTGGCCCTGAAGTGGATTATGGGAGCTCGGGATGTATCTGTCTGGGGAAGTTTACAGCATGTTAATTCAGTCAACTATCAGCCTACTTCAGCATTAGCAAAGCCTACTGATTTTGAGATACTGTAACCTCGGGGGACCACAGAATGCCCAGATGTTGTATTCTGCAACTTCACTCTTATGTTAATGAAATGAAAATTAGCAATGACTCTCTGTTAGTGCCTGGGGTGTCACTTGTCACAATGGTTAATGCTGCTGCCTCATGAATGAACATGTAGGCTTTGCAAGGTTTGTGGGGTATGACATATTTCATGACAGCTCCAACTGATTGATTACAGATGGATTGATGGTTCATGTACTTTGTCAGCTCCCCTTCCTGGCTAACCCCTCATTCACAGATCAGGTATTTTGGACTGGAATCCTTTACTGTTTTGTTGTCTGCATGGAGTTTGCATGTTTTCCTTGTGACTTCCTCAACACACTCTGATTTTCCTCTAACAAACAAAAGACCTACAGTGTCAGTTAGTCATTTGATTCTAAGTTGTCCCCATGTGAGTGAGGGCAGTACGTCAGTTGGACTGTTTTTGGGTTGTTCCTGCCTTATGCCTGATGCTGCCAAAATAGTTCTTGTCACTGAATGCAACCCTGATTTAGATTAAACAAAGTGGTGAGCGTGTTAGCATATACATTGATATATGTAGATAAAAGTCAGTTCTACATTCAACCATGTTACTTCTCTATTATTTGTCTAGACTTTGGAAAATGTATAGAATATAAAGCAATTATGTTGGCAAAAGCTTTGAAAAATGTTGTTTTCAGTTACTAGTCCAATTAACTATTTATTTATCATTTTGTTTAATATTGATCAATCCTGTACTTACTGTTTACTATTGTTTTTCCACCAAACTACTTGCCATCTAAGGATCCCTAGAAGTTGAATTCTTACTTAAAAGAAAAACGCGTGCCGGAAGATTAATCCCGCATGGGTCAATAGCACCATCTGCTGGCTGAAAACGACTTTACAGCGCATATTAGTGAACCCTTTTTTATTATTTTAATATACTGTACATATTGATACAGTATTAATCAGAACATGTGAACAAATTACAGTTAAGAAAATCAAATGCAAAATTTTGTCCATTTGTAAATATCGATATTTGTTCAATGTTATATACAAATTACATTAAAAGGTTGTAGCGGGGCTACATAGTAGTAATAGTGTTGTTTGTGTTCGTACCACGTGCGTCTTGTTTCCATCGTCCCGTTTACTGTTTGTGTGTGTCAGTGAATGCCGTCCCCGTAAAGGGGGACGGATGACGGAAGGAGACCGCAGCCCCAAACCTGGAAAACACTGGTTGTTAATCAATCAATTACATTCGTCACAGGACTATAAAACAATCAAGACGGAACGAAGAAAAAAAAAGGAGAAAGGAGGAGAGAGAGAGAGAGAGAGAGAGAGAGAGAGAGAGAGAGAGAGAGAGAGAGAGAGAGAGAGAGAGACACTTTCATTATACGACCACGAACCACTTGTACCTGCTGTATTCCACATCAAGCATTTCAATCCAGTTTGTTTTTCACTCCGCCGGACTTACTCCTACACCCTCATCACGAGAGACCCCGGGGTCGGATCATTTTCCACCACCGCCGAGGATACACGGTGAGGCTGTTCCATTTTGTTCCGGGAATTACAAACACTCCATATATCGGTTAACCCGTCATCTGCATTCAGGACAATTGTTACTCGGACTCAAGTTCACGACCGTTCATTTCCGTGTCTCATTCATTCTTTTTTGCTATTTGTGTTGTTTGTTATATGTTACAAGGGCAAGGGAGGGGTTGTTATATTCATATAGGGATTTGTCACGGTGTTGCTTTGGTGGAGGGATATTTATAATTTGTTTAGTTTTTCTGTTTCATTTAATACAATTTATCAGTTTAAGTTTACATATCTGCTTTTCTTTTGTGCTTATTTACATCGTCGATTGTGGGGAAAAGGTTTAATTTGTTAAAGGTACGGCTTGATTAGATTCAACCTCAGCAATTAATCCAGGCCACAGGTCTTGGAGGTGTAGCTGCCGGCCGGGTAAGGGGTCGGCCGTTACAAGGTTAAAGTAAATTGAGATTGAATTCCATGAAATAGTGTGAAGTTTTTTTGTTTGTGTTTTTTTTTTTTCCGCACCTTCCAATGTTATAATAAAATGAGCAAACTCAATTTTAAATTGTGTAACGTTTGGCATTTTTTTGGACAATTTATATCTATGGATGTGAAATTTACTATAAATAAGTTTAGGATACACCAACTTTTATATTCCACACTTTCATTTAAAGAAAAATCTTTATCCTTTAAGGAAATAACGCTAGCAGTCATCTTATATAAAGAGTCACGATCGCACTAAAAGAAATATGTGTAGATAGAGTCACACACCATCTGTGGTCTAGCGACTCACATACTGCTTATGGAGGAATCGAAACATTAAGCACATCTGAATCTGTTCCTCGAAGAGTCACGGTCAGGGTGGCTGATGGAACGGCCCTTACAGATGACACTGCAGTTGTGACCCGCTGGGCTGGCTACTTTGAGCACTTGTTCAAAGCTGATCCTCCAGCTAGGACGTTGGATATCTCTGGGTCCACGGTTCTTGAGGCTGATCCTCCAATTAGCTCTGAACCACCCAATCTCACTGAGATTGCACAGGTGGTGAACCAGCTGAGGTGGGGAGGGCTGCAGGGATCTGGGGTGAACTTCTCCAGGCTGGTGGTAAGGCTGTCCTCCTGGCATTGCAAGTAATCTTTGCTTCCATTTGGAAGACTGGCATCATTCCAACTGACTGGAAAACGTGACTTGTCATCCCTTTTTGGAAAGGGAAGGGTGATCGCCTGGATTGTAGCAACTACAGGGGGATAACACTGCTCTTGGTGCCGGGTAAGCTCCTTGCTAGGGTCGTCCTCAGTAGGATCCGTGATCATTTGCTCACCTACCATTGACTGGAACAGTCTGGTTTTATGCCAAAGAAGTGTACCATCGACCGCATCCTGGCACTGAGGGTTCTCAGAGCGCAAACATGAATATCGGCAGAGTTTCTTTGCAGCCTTTGTTGATTTTCGCAAAGCGTTCGACTCAGTTGATCGAGCTGCCTTGTGGCACATCCTGAGGGTTCGCGGGATCTCCTCGAGGTTGCTGGATATCATGGCTGGCCTGTACACTGGTACTGTGAGTGCTGTGCAAAGTGGAGGCAGGACCTCTGCATTTTTCCCCAGTTGATTCTGGGTTTCGTCAGGGGTGTGTTTTTGCTCCTACTCTATTCAAAGCTTGAATGGATTGGGTGTTGGGCAAGGCTGTGGGGTCCAGCGGCTGTGGGGCATCTGTTGGTGAATAAAGGTTCATGGATCTTGACTTTGCTGATGATGCTGTGATCTTCAATGAATCAATGCAGGCTCTGATTAGGCCTCTCAAGAGACTGAGTGAGGAGTCTGAGTGTCTGGGCTTGCGAGTGTCCTGATAAAAACCAAGATCCAGGCCTTTAATGACCTCTTGGGCACAGCCATCAGCAGTGTGACTGTCTGCAGAGAGAGTGTCGACCTTGTCGAGAGGTTTACTTACCTTGGCAGTGACATTCATATCTCTGGTGACTCTGCCTGTGAAGTCGGTAGACGGATTGGGAGAGCATGGGGGGGTCATGAGGTCACTGGAAAGGGTTGTGTGGTGCTCCCGATATCTATGCAAAAGGACGAAGGTCCAAGTCTTTAGAGTCCTGGTGCTTCCTGTCTTGCTATATGGTTGTGAGACATGGACGCTATCCAGTGACCTGAGACGAAGACTGGACTCCTCTGGTACTGTGTCTCTCCAGAAAATCCTTGGGTACCATTGGTTTGACTTTGTGTCGAATGAGTGGTTGCTCATGGAGTCCCGAATGAGGCACGTTACCTGCATTGTGAGGGAGCGTCAGTTACGGCACTGCGGCCATGTGGCGCATTTTCCCTGAGGGTGATTCGGCTCATAAGATCCTCATTGTTGGGGACCGGAGTGGCTAGACCAGGCCAAGGGGTCGCCTATGTAACACCTGGCTGCGGCAGATAGAGGGTCATTTCTGGAGGGTGGGACTGGACCGCGTGTCTGCCTGGGAGGTTGCCAACTGGGATCCCGAGCTGTTTCGACGTGTAGTGGGTGTGGCAATGCACTGTACCAGTGCATGCTCCCCAACTTGACTTGATAGAGTTGCACAGTGGTAGTGCTGCTGCCTTGCAATAAGGAGACCTGGGTTGGCTTCCCGGGTCCTTCCTGTGTGTCTGTGTTTTGTTTCCTCTGGGTGATCTGGTTTCCTCCCACAGTCCAAAGACGATCCTAAATTGTCCTTGGTGTGTGCTGGGCGTCTGTGTGCCCTGCCATGGGCTGGCGTCCTGCCCGGGGTTTTTCCTGCCTTGCGCCCTGTGCTAGCTGGGATTGGCTCCAGCAGACCCCCGTGACCCTGTGTTAGGATATAGCAGGTTGGAGAATGACTGACTAGATAGATGAACAATATTTTTCTCCTTAAAGTCACAAATTATACAGGGTAAATCAAGATCCCTTAAATCAAGAACCTTCTTAACAGGGTAAAGACGAAAAATAATTTTGAAAGAATCTTCTTGAATTGTGTTAGTAATGCAGTCAGGGCCGTTCTTAGCAGTTTGGGGGCCCTACGCGGTTCAGAAATGTGCAGGCACCGGACGTGCAGGCCCCGCAACCCGACAAAAAAAAAAAAATTGTAAGTCGGGGCCCTACGTGGATGCGTAGTTCGCGAATCTAAGAACGTCCCTGATCAAGTAGTTTTATTCCAATTAATATCTTGTAATTGAGAAAGCCAGAAGCTTTTTGCTAAAGGGATTGCATATTTCTAATAAGTTGTCTAGTTACTTATTGTTACAAATGTTGTATTTTATGAGAATCCCTTCCCAAATTAAATCTAAATCAACATATAGCTTTAAAGCCGCAATCCAGAAAGTATAGCATCAAATGCAATTGTATATTCTTTGACTGATACTGGAAGTCTGAAGTACAGTAATCCCTCCTCCATCGCGGGGGTTGCGTTCCAGACCCCCCCGCGATAGGTGAAAATCCGCGAAGTAGAAACCATATGTTTGTATGGTTATTTTTATATATTTTAAGCCCTTATAAACTCTCCCACACTGTTAACATTATTAGAGCCCTCTAGACATGAAATAACACCCTTTAGTCAAAAGTTTAAACTGTGCTCCATGACAAGACAGAGATGACAGTTCTTTCTCACAATTAAAAGAATGCAAATATATCTTTTCTTCAAATGAGTCTGCATCAAGAGCAGAGAATTTAAGAGAGAGAGCGCGCGCTCGCAAAGAAAAGCAAACAATCAAAAAATCAATACGTGTGCTTTTAAGTAAAGCGGCACTTTTCAGAGGAGCGTCAGTATCTTCTAAGCAAACAGCCTATGTTAAAATAGCCCCTCTGCTCAAATCTCCTCGTCAGGCGCAGAGAACGTCAGAGAGAGAGCGCGAGATTAAAGCAAAAAATCAATACGTGTGCTTTTGTGCTTTTAAATATGCCGAGATAAAGCGGCATTTTTTAGAGGAGCGTCAGTATCTTTTAAGCAAACAGTTTCTGTGCAAACAGCACCTCTGCTCATACTCCCTCGTCAGGCGCAGATAATGTCAGAGAGGGTGAGATAGAGGCAGAGACAAGCAAACAAACACCGCGCGGGATGCATATCTTATAGCATTCAGGAGTTTTCCGATATCACATATGTTACAGCCATTACGATAGACAGGTCACCAGCAATAAATACGTACATTGCAAGAAAAATAGTATACAGTAAATGTGTGTACAGTGACACTAAACGTACATACATGTACTAAGCACTGTAAGAAGAAAATTATGGTTACTCACCAACAATGACACGATGACTTGTCCGATAACAATGAGTTTAATTTTACTGCACAACCAAGGAGAGCGTTACAGCCCTTGTAAAGGAGCCACTTCATGCGATTGTGTAGCACTGCCGTTGTTCTTCTTCTGGCAGTCTTCAATCCAAATCCCTAAAGCAGATTCCATCCAGACTACTGCCTTATTACATCCACTTACAACTCGTTTTGCACCCTGGTTAAAAGGACGCTGCAGCCGTAGATCTTATATTCCTTTCCTACTTTTTAAATAAAAAGAATCGTAGCCTTCAACAAATCCAAAACGTTTACCTTTTCGGCAATCGTTAACATCTTCTTCTTGCGCTTGGGCACGGCACCTGAAGCAGTAGCAGATTGTTTTGGAGTTATAATGAAGGGCTTGACTATGCACAAAGATAAACATTAAAGAGCACAACTCTTTACACAGCGAAGCACGTTGATGCTGAATGAGCGAGATGAGACTTCCTGGTTAACACTGCATAGCTCCTGCGTGCTCTGATTGGTTAGCTTCTCAGTCAGGAGAACTTAACTGCGTGCTCTGATTGGTTAGCTTCTCAGCCATCCGCCAATAGCGTCCCTTGTATGAAATCAACTGGGCAAACCAACTGAGGAAGCATATACAGGAAGTAAAAAGACACATTGTCCGCAGAACCCGCGAAGCAGCGAAAAATCCGCGTTATATATTTAGTTATGCTTTCATATAAAATCCGCGATAGAGTGAAGCCGCGAAAGTCGAAGCGCGATATAGCGAGGGATTACTGTATTTAAAAATTCTGATAAGAATACCTTTATTATAAAACAGATGTGTTACCAGTTAAATATAATTTTTTAACCAGTCGCTAAAGAACATTCAATATCTTCACATACATGACAATCCCCGGAAATGCCCATTAAGAGGGTGTCGTCATCGAGAGGGCCCGAGAAAGGGGTCGAGCAGTAAAGTGAAAATCGATTCACGTCACAGTCGAGTTCTCGGTTGAGTCTGAATGACTGACTGACTGGTCAGCTCCTAAATCGCTTGCGTGTCCCGGCTGAGCGGCTTACATGGTGCAAGCTCACCTTCTGGCATAACAGAGTAGAAAGTCCTTACGACGTCACGTACTCGGACACGCTAGGAGCTGGAGGAGGAAACGATACAGCAGAAAAGTTAACTGCCATAAGAGACGAAGAGGAGTTGCGGCCATCAAAGTGGACATTATCGAATCTCATACTGGACCCGTTGTTTCTAGCACACTTCATATCACCAGGCCCGTATTTGTCCCGGACGTACTTTATATTCGTCGACGCTCTTCATTATTGCTCCTTCATTTGGACGGGATCAATGCAGACCACCTCAACTCCGTTTGGCTGATGTCTTGCGTCAAAGTGTTTTAGCCGACACTGGAAGCAATGAACTCGACAATGAATGAATAAATCAATGAAATTCAACCATGCACTGAAATTAAACGTGCCACAGCGGTGGTTCATAGGGGCTCGGTGCTATTATTAACGTAAAAATATATTTAATTTTCAAAGTAATGTAATAGCCCCTACAGAGATCTGTTTTGTGGCTTGTTTATTTTGTTTAATTTAAAACAGATTTCCAAGAGGAAAGCTGCTGATCCACGACTTCATTAAATCAAGCTGCACTTCATAACAAAACTCTAAACATCACCATGAACCCCAGAGACCTCATAATGGAGTGAAGCCAAATTGCTTTACTCTACCCGTCAAGCATTTCCAAGGCACATCTCCTCTTTAAACACAGATCCAAAATTCTGCTGCACAAAACATGAAGCGCTGTACACAATATGGAAAGAAATTCACACAAACATTGGAGGGACGTCCTTTTGCTGTCAAGAATGAGGCAAGGAATTCACACAATCAGGTACTCTTCATAAATATACAAAATTTAAGAACATATGAAATTTGACAGACAGGTGACCATTGAGTCCTTTAGCTAACAGCTAAGCTGTCCTAATACCTCGTCCAGACACTTCTTAAAGGTTGCCAAGGTTTCTTCTTCAATTCCATGACTCAGTAGTTTGTTTCAGATTCCTACAAGTCTTTGAGTTTAGAAATGTTTCCTGGCTTCAGTCCTAAATCCACTTCCCCTTGACTTCCCCTGGTGTCCATAAATCCAAATCATATTATGTGATATCATGTACTTTTAAATTCTGCTCCTTACTTGTAATATTTCTATTGTACTGTTATATTGAGCATTACTTGTGTTCCGTTGTGTGTATTGTATTGACCCCCTTCTTTTTGACACCCACTGTATGACCAACCTACCTGGAAAGGGGTGTCTCTTTGAACTGCCTTACACAAGGTTTCTTCTATTTTTTTCCCTACTAGGGTTTTTTTTTTTTTTTTTTTTTGGGGGGGGGGGGGGGGGGGGAGTTTTTTCCTTGTCTTCTTAGAGAGTCAAGGCCTGTTACAGCCCATTGCGGCACAGCTCATGTGATTTTGGGCTATACTGTACAAAAATAAATTGTATTGTATAAATGATTCACCATTAAGTTGAAAGAATTCTTTTGCATCTAATTTCAGTACCTTTGGGGATTTTGCAGACCTGGATTAGGCCTCCACACGGTTTTTTTCTATTTGAGACTAAACAGATTTAATTCTCTGAGTCTGTCACAGGAGGACATGTCCTTAAGTCCCATGATGCACTTGGCTGCTCTCCTCTGCACAGCTTCAAGTGCTGCTATGTCTTTCTTGTACCGTGGTGATTAGAACTGCACACAATACTCCAGATGTAGTCTCAATCCTGAATTGTTCAGTCAAAGCATAAAGTCCCATGATTTATGTTCAACAGTTTTAATGATATAACCTTTCATTTTATTCATCTTTTAAAAACTTCTGCATATTGCTTAGATGACAAAAATGCTGTTACATAATAAACCACCAATTTTTTTTTTTTTTTTTTTTTTTTGCAGAGATTGTTTCCTGTAGGACAGTGTGTCCCATCTTGTAGCTAATTCTCCTGTCACCCATGTGGAGCACTTTGCACTCTTTTACATTAAACCGCTTTTTCCAAGTGTCCACCAGTTGGTGTAGTTGTTGATCTGTTCACCAAAGGATTTCAGATTACACGAGTAGAAAATATAGGATATGTCCTGCGTGACGACTTTCCAGCCCAAGTTCACAAGTATTGCAAAGTCGCCATTTGCTGACAGCCAATAATATGCTGCCTGACAGCACCACTGCCCATATGAAGGCTTTCCAGGTACACCAAGTTCAACCTCAAATGTAGCCCTTTTTGTCTATTGTGGTACATAAAACACATGACATCAGATGGACCACACTGTCTTTTGTTTGCAAGGTTCAAATGCATGTCAAGCTACCAAGCAGAGAGGTAGACAGGAGGACTGTAGGGACTTTCAAAACTTGACTTGATGGTTTTTGTTTTTTTTTTTTTTTTAGAAGAATTAAGTAGATAGGAGTGGCAAGCTTTGCTGGGCTGAATGGCCTGTTCTCATCTAGATTGTTCTAATGTTCTGATGTCGTGTTTATTCCTTGCCACAGCATTATATGCACTGCATGAAGGTAAATGAAGAGGTGAAGACAATTTGAAAATTACATATTAACCACAGATCTGAAGCTCTCCAAGTCTTCCTGAATTGTCTTTGCTGGCCTCCTCAGTGTCTGCCATCCATCCAATTTAACTACCATCTCGGAATTTCATAAGTTTACTAACTATGCTAAAATCTACCTAGGTTGCTTTCCCCAGGAGACTGCAGTGTAGAACACCACACTGGCCACTATGGACTGGTAGAACATTCCCAGCAGCTTGCTGCACACATCAAAAGACCGGAGTCTCCTCATGAAGTCCAGTCTGCTCGGGCCCTTCTTGTACTGCACCACTGTGTTGTCAGTTTGTTGTTTATGTGAATCCCCAGGTACTTGTAGCTCTGCACCACTTCCATGTTCTCCCCCTGAATGGTGACTTGTTTCAGAAGCTGCTTGAAATATCTGAAGTTCACCAACAGCTCTTTTGTCTTTCTGATATTGAGTCACGAGTTGATGGGCCTGCAGCACAAGATGCAGTCTTCATAGTAAGCACATGTGAATTCACACTAGAGAGAAGCAACGTTCTTCCAGAAAATATAGCAAGCAATGCACCTTGTAGTAGAAATCCATCCATCCATCCATTTTCCAACCCGCTGAATCCGAACACAGGGTCACGGGGGTCTGCTGGAGCCAATCCCAGCCAACACAGGGCAGAAGGCATGAATCCAATCCCAGACAGGGTGCCAACTGTAGTAGAAATCAAACATGTTAATTAAGAAAGAAACATATCCTCTACCAGGATTTGAATCAGTAAGCAGGCAGGAGAAAGCTTGTACATCTGCGTCATTTGTTTACCCTTGCAGCAGCACCATGCTGAAGAGGGAGCACACATCACAGCAGTCTGTTACAGAATGAACAAAAATACAGGTAGAGGGTTATATTTATAGACAAATAAATTTGTACAGTTGTGCTTGAAAGTTTGTGAAACCTTTAGAATTTTCTATATTTAAAACATGGTGGTGGTAGTATCATGGTTTGGGCCTGTTTTGCTGCACATAGGCCAGGAGGGCTTGCCTTCATTGATGGAACAATGAATTCTGAATTATATCAGAGAATTCTAAAGGAAAATGTCAGGACATCTGTCCATGAACTGAATCTCAAGAGAAGGTGGGTCATGCAGCAAGACAACGACCCTAAGCACACAAGTCGTTCTACCAAAGAATGGTTAAAGAAGAATAAAGTTAATGTTTTGGAATGGCCAAGTCAAAGTCCTGACCTTAATCCAATCGAATGTTAATGTGAGTTAATGTGAAATGAATGAATGAATGTTATTGTGAGGAAATCCACCAAAATCCCAGAGTTGAAGCTCTTCTGTACAGAGGAATGGGCTAAAATTCCTCTAAGCTGGTGTGCAGGAATGATCAAAATTTACCGGAAACGTTTGGTTGCAGTTATTGCTGCAAAGGGGGGTCACACCAGATACTGAAAGCAAAGGTTCACATATTTTTGCCACTCACAAATGTAATATTCAATCATTTTCCTCAATAAATAAATGACCAAGTATAATATTTTTGTCTCATTTGTTTAACTGGTTTCTCTTTATCTACTTTTAGGACTTGACTGAAAATCTGATGATATTTTAGGTCATATTTATGCAGAAATATAGAAAATTCTAAAAGGTTCACAAACTTTCAAGCACAACTGTATAACAGTGCTGAATTGATGGTTACAAATCGTACTCTGGTTAAAGACATGAGGTGCTTTAGTACAGAGCACAACCAGCCCAAAATCAAAGTTATTTCTCCATTATTTCCTTGTTCTTTTAATATCTCTTAAATTCATCTCTTATTCTGTTATGAAAATTGTATACTTCCCAACCAGAAAATCTTACTAGGTGCATGAAAGATCATTACATCAGACAGTTTCTTGAACCATCTCACTGGAACATTCTGCTTGTTTAATTGATCATTTCAGCAGTCTCTTCATGACATCCATCCATCCATTATCCAACCCGCTATATCCTAACTACAGGGTCACGGGGGTCTGCTGGAGCCAATCCCAGCCAACACAGGGCACAAGGCAGGAAACCAACCCCGGGCAGGGCACCAGCCCACCGCAGCTCTTCATGACAGCATTAGAAAAACAAATGCTTCTATACTTCACTGTGCACTGCAAACCAAAACACTTAACAACTGTTACCTCTAAATTATTCTCGCACAACCTACTCAACTACAATTCATAAACAGCATCGACCTGAGTCTGGCGAGAAAAACAACTAAAATTGTCCCCACTGTTCTATAGAATAAGTCATGGGAATGAGCGAGGAAAAAAATGTCGAGGCCTGTCTTGACATTCAGCTTTTGATATCTCCGTCCAGTAGATGGCAGCAAAACATTATTTCTGAGTGAAACTGGGCTTACGTAAGAAGAAAGAGGGGAGTTGGAAACTCGCGAAATTCGAACTGCATGTTTGATTTCTCCCATAACAGAGCTAGAACAAGAAATATGACACTTGGTTTTAGAATATTGCAGTTAGATTAAGGAAAAGGTCAGTTGAAATGTCACTCTAGAGCTATATTTTTGGAGAATGTCCGTGATCTTGTTTTAAAGTCTAGTCTCGCGGGACGTCAAAGTGACTTTCCGAGAAGGTCCACGTCTCGACCCAAGATTTGTTTATATACTCGGCAAAAAAAGAAACGTCCCCTGACTTTCAACTGTTTTTACTTTCAGTAGACTTAATGTGTAAATATTTGTATGAACACTAAAAGAGTCAACACCATAAGACATAAACTAAAAATGTTTCACAATGTGTCCCTGAATGAAGGGAGGCTCAAAATCAAAAGTACCAGTCAGTATCTGGTGTGGCCACCAGCTGCTTGAAGTACTGCAGTGCATCTCCTCCTCATGGACTGGACCAGATTTGTCAGTTTTTGCTGTGAGATGTTACCCCACTCTTCCACCAAGGCACCTGCAAGTTCCTGGACATTTCTGGGGTGAATGGCCCTAGCCCTCACCCTGCGATCCAACAGGTCCCAGACGTGCTCAATGGGATTGAGATCTGGGCTCTTCGCTGGCCATGGCAGAACACTGACATTGCTGTCATGCAGAAACTCACGCACTTTTTGCCACTCCTGTCTGGTCCAGCGAAGGTGGGTTTGTGACCATAGGCGGCGTTGTTGCTGGTGATGTCTGGTAAGGACCTGCCTTACAACAGGCCTGCAAGCCCTCAGTCCAGCCTCTCTCAGCCTATTGCGGACAGTCTGAGCACTGATGGAGGGATTGTGTGTTCCTGGTGTGACTCGGGCAGTTGTTGTGGCCATCCTGTACCTGTCACGCAGGTGTGATATTCGGATGTACCGATCCTGTGCAGGTGTTGTTACACGTGGTCTTCCACTGCGAGGATGATCAGCTGTCCTTCCTGTCTCCCTATAGCGCTGTCTTAAGCGTCTCACAGTGTGGACATGGCAATTTATTGCCCTAGCCACATCAGCAGTCCTCATGCCTCCCTGCAGCATGCCTAATGCACGTTCACGCAGATGAGCAGGGACCCTGGGCATCTTTCTTTGGGTGTTTTTCACAGTCGGTAGACAAGTCTCTTTAGTGTCCTGCGTTTTTAGAACTGTGACCTTAAATGCTTACTTTCTGTAAACTGTTAAGGTCTTAACGACCATTCCACAGGTGCATGTTAATTAATTGATTATGGTTAATTGAACATGCATGGAAAACATTGTTTAAATAATTTACAATGAAGATCTGTGAAGTTATTTGGATTTTTAAAACATTATTGTTGAAATACACAGTCCTGAAAAAGGGACATTTCTTTTTTTGCTGAGTATATAATAGAGAGATATGCCCAAGTTCTACGCAAAACACTAAATATTTGATGACGTCAATATTAATATATCTATATGAGGATGAGAAGTTCCTTTGTGTTTTTTAAACCAAAATATGTTAAGGCTAACAAAAATGAGGGAACGTTTATTGTAGAAAGTTATTTGAGAGTTTGCGTTCTGCATGTGTAAGAGCCGAATCATTTAAGATAATGCTAATGGTAAATTTACGTGAGTTTGCTTAGTTTTGAACTTTAGTATGATGTAGATTAACATAGATAACGGAAGATTCAGTTTAATCCCCTGTAAGTTAAAGAAAATGGAATGTGCGTACTGTATAGTCCTAGCTCTGCGTGACAGTAGAAGAGCCCTTAGACTGAAGGTAGACAGCTAGAAAGAAACATGAACTGTTGGACAGACAGGCATTAAGGACAAAGAGTTCATTAATGGCACAGAGTTTTTCTGAATGTTATATACGTTGATGCAGTGAGTAAGATAACATAGAAATCTTAAGAAATGTAACCTTTAGATTACCTGTAGATACTTTATCCTCAAGCAGGCTGCCATAAGTTTCCCTTTTCCCCTTTTTTGTGCCTATTATCAGCTCTGTTCCCTTACTTTTTGTTAACGGTTTGCTTTGAATCTTACCAAAATCTTTGAAAAAGAAGACACTTAGATTGTGCAGTTTGTAATGTACGGCGAGTCATACTAGTGCTGGAATGCTTGTCAGGTAGCTGAATTTGAACTATTTGGAAAAACGATGACAAACGCAGGTACAACATGTGTTAAGAACAGGTGAATACACGACTGTAGTTGTTAAACGGTGTCTTGACTTGTACCTCTATTCTTTAAAATGGGCAGCATTTAAGAGGAGTTCGAGGCCTGGGGCCTCATGCATAACGCTGCACGTAGAACTCACACTTTAACATGACGTAAGCACAAAAGCCGAAATGTGCTTACGCACAGAAAAATCCAGATGCAGCAATCTGTGCGTTTACCAACTCCGCATTCTTCCGCTACATAAATCCCGATCAGCGTGAAAAGTAACGCTCGTGCACACGCCTGCTGTCCCACCCCAACTCCTCCCAGAATTATGCCTCTTTGAATATGCAAATCAATATAAATAGCCCTTAAGCTCAGCATTCTGTGAAAAGACAATGACAAAAGCAAGAGGGACAATGGAAGAATTTCAGCGAATACCAAGTGGAGGCAAAGAAAAAAGTACTGTTGGTTGGTTTAAACAGTGCTATAAACAACAAAAGGAAAATGATTGAGTGACATAGCGTGTCGGAGAAACTCAAAAGCTCAAGATCACAAAGTTGCACAGTGCCTGAAATAAAAAAGAAGTCAGATATCAAAGTCGCCGTGAAAAGGCGAGTCGTAGCCCACTGTCTGAGCGTCATATGGAAGCTTATAGGGTACAGAGAAAAAAAAGGCACACAGTGGGGGAAAAAGCACGAAATGTCAACTTTAATCTCGAAATTTCCACTTTAATCACGTAGTTTATATTGTCATTAAAGTAGAACATCATAAACTTCATCTTAAAATCGTTTAATTAGGGGTGGGGATCGATTTGTCCTTAACTCAATTTTTCTTTTTGTAAAAAATTGATTGATTTATATGGATTGCAATAAAATTAATAACACTTAAAAAAAAATCGTTTAACTAGTTTCTCAAATCACATCGTAAGTTAAGTAAAGTAGCACATTAAATGCTTTGTTTTGTATGTGATCTTCTATGTGCTCTATGTGTGTGAATCACTACTTGCTTTTTTAACCGGCTCTCTTCCTCCGACAGGACACAGAATCCATTACATTCGTGATATTACAGCTCTCTGAATAATTAAAATACTGAGATGCATACGTGATATCATTTTCATGATGATGGGAGTTAAAGCATGTTATTAAACATGGGAACACGGTGGCCCAGTGATTGTGCACGACCTTCGATGAAATAATTTATTGCAGCAGTACTCATGGGCGGCTCTAGGCTCGTGGCGGCCCAGGGCAGAGGAAGAATCGGTGGCTCCTTTGCCCGCCAATGTCAATATGGTATCTTATGCACGGTGGATGGTCACGTCCGTTGCGGACACTGCATAGGCGCCTCGTGCTCATGACACAAGCGTTTAACTTTTGCCGAAATTTGCCACTGCGTTTTTAGCTGTGTCGTTATTTTCTGTTTCTGTTTTATATTCGATATATATTGGTGTGGCGGCCCCTGGGATTTGGCAGCCCTGTGCAGGTGCACAGTTTGCACATGCCTAAGGCCGTTCCTGCAGTACTTGCTCTTTCAAATGCACTAACCTCCAATTCCTGTCCTTCATTTTCTTTCTCTAAGTAACCAATCGCCACACAATCAGCTCTGTAATAGACGTTAAGCCATCTGTAAACTTATAACGTCGATTCTTCAAAACTTTTAAGGAATATTGAAACATAATCGTAGTACATGTTTAATTATTCTATCCTTCACACCAGTCATAGTGAAGCATACAGTGCAAGGCAGAAACAATCGTGAGCGGAGCGCCAGATCCTTGCTAGCGTAGCAACACCGTGTTAATTGCTAACAATATAGATTATTTAAATGAAGTTAAAGTTTTATCTGTATAATATAATAAACATATTTTGCTGCATTTCATCTTAAAAATTATATTGTCATCATATGTAAAAACACTCTTTATAAAGTGGCTCAGGTTGTGCAATATTATAACTGTACTGCATGTTTACAGTGAGGTAACAGTTCTACAAGGAGCAGTTGATGGACTGATTGAGTGCGTTTAGAGTTCTTGGGATGTAACTCTTTCTGAACCGCGAGGTCCGTACAGGAAAGGTTTGAAGCGTTTGTCATATGAGAAGCAGTTCAAATAGGAAGCATGGCTGAGGCAGCGTGTGTTGATGCTGTATACCGATAATTCTCTTTCCGATCAGCTGCTCCGAGTGGTGCAGTGAGAGTAATATGGAAAAAGATGATCCGCTGTGGCAACCCTAACGGGAGCAGCTGAAAGAAGAAAAAGAGAGTGCAGTGCAACGCTAAAGCAGCTATGGTATTTAGAATAGTTTGACCATTCCATGGACCATTATATTATTACAGGTTAATTACAATCAGATGCATTAAACTAATAAACAATATGCAGTTAATTTCAGTGTATTTATAAAGCCGCGTTAGGAAAAGAAAGGATAACCACACAGGAACAGTAGCACTGCTTTGACGCTGGGTGCCGCTAGTCTGCAAAACCAAGCAGAGAACTTGCGTACAACAAGGTATGAGGTACCGTGGAAAAGTGCGTGGCTTTACGCCAAGTGTAGGTTTTATACATCGCGATTTGAACATGGAAACGTTCTTAAAGCAAAATTTCTGTGCGTACGCACCGTTTATACATGAGGCATCTTGGAAGTTGAGTAGCGCGTTACTTATAAAACGTCGTGCTTTGATAAAGGCACGCGTGTGTGCGTAGGTATTTACGTACATGGGGTTGTCAGTCGTTGTTCTCTTGGTTTTAATCATTTATTGATTCTTGCCATTTTCCTCGGGATCGTCGTCTTGTTGGAAGGTGCAAATTAAGGTTTATTCTGTCCTAGCGGTCAGTTGGTATGGAAGATTACTCCTGCCAAGATGAAATGCAATGCCAATGGTGCATTTCGTTTTGGCACGGTTTTATTGTGTAAAAAGCCAAATGAGCGATATGTTTTTTCACTACGACACACAGTGTTCTTGTCTGTTTAAAATGTTCAGATTTATACCTAAAGCAAACATTGTATTAGGCTGCTTCGAGTGTATTGCATTTCGATTCAAAACCCCGCATTAATCACGCCAAAACTGAATGTAATCAAATGACCATTCAGCGTCCAAGGGTGGGACAAGGGGCATTGCAGTTAAGAATGTGTTCCCCCCTGGCGCTAAAGATGCTGATAAGGCAAGGGATCCGCTGTCACATTGAAGAGGTGGAAGCTGGCGATGTAAATGACCATTTCATTCTCTTCGCCGTTGACTAGTTGCTGGAAAGGGAAGGGAAGCAAAAATAGAACTTTCAACTGCAACAGTAACATCTTTAGAACACATTCAAGAACAAATTGTTCTGTTTCAGCCAGAATTGGAAGTGGGACACCTCTTACCTCAGCTGTCGATGCCCCTTTGCCCCACCACTTGCCGTTGATTGGTCACTTGTTTTCATTCACGTGTGGCAGGATTACCACGTGGTCTTCAATTGAACTGCAATGCACTCTTGGCAGCCGCTAAACAAAATGCAATACGTTTGCTTTTCCTGACGTTCCAACATGCCATCAATGGACATGAAATTAAAATGCAATACGCCTTTGTCTTCCATTTTAAAGTGATGTGTGCTGTATTCAACCAATCAATCATTTGGTTGATATGTTTTAGTTATGATAAAAAAATCTTGTCAAAATTAAAGGCACCACGTGCATATGCATTGCATAGCAATTAACATGATGGATTATATTAAGTTCAGCATGAATAGTTGTCCATAAACCTTGGGTAATTAAACCAAATTTGAAATTCTTCTCTCGAACTTTGTTATATGAATTTAGGGTTGGGGTGGGGAATTGCATGGGGTTTAAGTGTGCATATTGTTTTGTTAATCACGAAGGATTTGAATATTTTCTTGAATGTTTATTATTCACCTATTGCAGTTTTGCTATTATGTTATATTTTTTTCATTCCTTTGTGAACCTAAATCTGGTCAGATTGTTGTTCTTGTTTATTTATTTAAATTCTCTCCAATCTGTGAGCAAAGAACTTGAAATATTGATTTGTCTCCTAATGGGAGTGGGGTAGTCGTTACATAACTGTTTTGGGTGTGGAATTTACAAACTGATAATTATGTACAAATAGCAGTTGACTGCTTAACTAAGAACACATGTTTTCAACAAGACCAGAATTACAAATCCTGTTGTTTTGTTAAGTGACCTCACATTAGGCGTGTCAGGATATTAGCAAGGATTGTTAATAATGTCATAGTCACAGAATGTAATTCAGTTATTTATTACTTTATTTTCCGTTGACGTCACTTTCATGCTTTCCGGGTAAGTTGTTACTTGTTTTGTGGGGTACGACGTTTACTTATGTGAAAGTGAATGCACGTGGTGACGGTGTGGAGTCCGACTTAGGGACTCTGGTAATGCAGCACAGTAAATAACTTTCGATTAAAGAACTGAAAGTTTTATTTTTCCCCACTTTAGTAATATTGGGTTCATCCGCTAGACTTCAGACCTTTTTTATTTTTATTTAAAGCATGTGGCTGGAACGTAACTTGTTGCCATGCAACATATTTGCAGTTGCTGTTGACCCTCCTTGCTTAGGCCACCAAATAAAAGCTCTTTGCACGGCTCTAATTTGGAGACGAGAACTTCTATCTCGCGTGTTTGGATGAGTCACATGGCTGCTTAATCGGCCAATGAAGGTCTGCAGCATTGTGAACGCAAATGTATGAGGGTGATTAGCGTGTTCCATGTATGGTTGTTTCCGGGTGTTACTGGGTGGAGTTTGAGGCGCTATAACAAACGCACATTTACAAGAAGACTGTGATTTATAAACGGCAAATTTCGAAATGTGCGGAAGCCATTATAAAAAAAATCCTGGGAGAGAAAGACTAGGGAGACGAGACGCGATCTTCACGTGAAGATCACAGAAGACACTTAAAAGACCTGCGAGACGAAAGAGATTGGCCACGGAGCGTCTTGCGGGGCCCTTAAACATGAGACTTTGTGCCAAGAGATTGACCCAGGACCCTCTCGCGGAGACGTAGCACATGAGATTCTTGCAAGAAACACCCTACTTACAACTAATATCAAATAAGATCATGGACAGAAAAACACTCAGTCGTGTAAAGGCTTTAAGCACACACAGATCCAGGGCTCTCAGTGTATATAAAGCGTATAAGGACAATAGGTTATAAATGAAACATAGACGACTAAGCAAAGATGAAAAAGAGCAGTGCGAAGAAAAGAGACTCAAAAGCATTGGAGGGAATGAAAAGCAAAATAGAAAAAGAATAATCTAGGTGCAAATTCAGAAAATAAGGAAAGTAATAATCAGCCCGGAACACATGGAATTGAAAAAAAAAAAAAAAAAAAGCACCTCCCCCTTTGCTCGATCAGCTGCTGCTGCCGTGCTGCGTGATTTGCATCTAACATGGCACTTTGAACATTTAAAAGCCTGTACAGCAACTGTCCTACTCTTTGTCTTTTATTTCCGACCCCGGGTGTGGTTAAATCGATTGGCACAAAGTCTTGTTTCGTGACACGTTTTAGTTTATAATTTTAAAACGGAATAAGAATCTGAAAATCTAACAACATCACATTAAAGTTCGATAAATTCTGAAAAGAATGATACCAAACGTATATATGTAGGTTTAAAAATAAGCCAGATTTAAAGTGTGCCAAAAAACATGACATAATAATGTTACCGTTGCACTTTTAGGCTTAGGATTTTATATATATAAAGTAGATATGTGAATTTCCCTTTGGGATTAATAAAGTATCTATCTATCTAGATATTATGATGAAAGTATTAATTGACTGAATGAATGAATTTTTGTATATCCCACGATTTTATTTAGTCACATACAACCACGCAAATTGTGGTTAAAGAAATGATTTTTTTCTTTTTAGTGCATTTATAACTAAAGTAAATAAATTGTTTTACTTAAAAAAAAAATATATATATTTTATTTTTTACTTTTTGAATATTTTGTAAATTATTTTTTTTAATCATTTTTAATGAACGGGAAGCTTCTTTAAAAGTATTACGTAATATGTATTCTTTGCAAAATTATTGGAATACTAAAAAATGTACATTTTGGTCTCTATTTTTCTGTTCAGACTCTTATGGGATTAGAGCTCAGTCGCTATGAAAAAAAAAATCTCGACGACAGAATAGCAAGTTTACAGCAATAAATCCTCATCGTGATCATCAAGGCTACTGCTTTGCAAGAGTAAACAAGTAAAGGCGGCACGCATATTTACCAACTCCACTCACTGGAAGAGGCAAGTGGGGGCAAACTGACGCGTCTCTCGCTTGTATGCTCCTGTATTGCACTATGCTCTCTCTCCACCCTTGTTGTATGTGCGTTAATTGCAATTGCATAACCATTATTTACAATGAAATTTGTTACACAATTGCATTAAGGTTTTGACGGATTACTGTATTGTCATCGATACTGAACACATATGCAAAATCTAAAGAAATTTGCTTCGCCAAAAGTGGGTTTAAAATCAGTTTTGACCCAGACAAACAGACAGAGGAGTCAAGTTAAACAAAATCGTTTAATAGAAAAAAGATAGCTTTGAAACAGCAGCAATCATACATCTCAATAAATCTTAGAATTACAATTTATTTTATATTATTGTTCATGAAACCTTTTGTTTTAGCACGTGTTTTTATCGTACGTGAATGGAATTCTATGCGTGTCTGTTTTTATGTATTTGTTATGAACAGGGCAGCCAATCTCTTGTACTGCAACTCATTTTTTACCTGCCATCTTACGTCTCTGCCTCCTTCATTTCCATATTATGTCCCTTAGTCTCCACCTCTTTTTATTTCCCAGGTGTTCACTTTGCAGTTTGTTTTCTTTTGATTTCCCAGTCTCATTCACTGCTGTTTTAACTCCCATGCAAATTTTGCCATCTCACAAGATGGTGATAGCGCTGGAAGCCTGAAAGACCTTAATAATGGAGGCAGATTCTTCTCATGCTGGTTAACCTTATAGACAGACAATGACAGACTTTATGGATATGTCTGTTTTCAGATTCCTGTGGTATTAATATAAATCCTCACAGGTGGCGCAGTGGTAGTGCTGCTGTTTTGCAGTAAGGAGACTGTGGAAGATTGTGGGTTCGCTTCCTGGTTCCTCCCTGTGTGGATAGCGCTTTGAGTACTGAGAGAAGCGCTATATAAATGTAATGAATTATTATTATTAATATGAGCCAGTCCTATTTTGAATTGCTATAGGACTCTACATTTTTCGACCAAGTTCATTTTCAAGAATGCAGTTTAAAACATTTTGCAGCCAATTTGTGATTCCAAAAGCTGTCAGATGTTACAAGGGTCATTACTTGGATGACAGCCTGAGTAAAGGGTGACTCTAAGCTGTTCCTATATAAGCAGGTGTGTGTGACAGTGCCACCCCATCCAGCGTTGGGTCATGCCTTGTGCCAGCTGCTGCCATAATAAGAATCAGAAGTCAGTCATTATCCAACCCGCTATATCCTAACACAGGGTCTGCTGGAGCCAATCCCAGCCAGCACGGAGCGCAAGGCAGGAAAAAAATCCCGGGCAGGGCACACACACTAGGTACAATTTAGGACCCCAATGCACCCAACCTGCATGTCTTTGGACTGTGAGAGGACACCCAAGCAGACAAGGGAAGAACATGCAAACTCCACGCAGGGAGGACCGAGGAAGCAAACCCTGGTCTCCTTAGTGCAAGGCAGCAGCGCTACCACTGCGCCACCGTGCCGCCCAAGAATCAGAAGTGCCACTCCAAAGTGAATTAAGCAGGTGAAGTGATGTCTGGGATTATTACAAACTTGACATGACACTACAGATGGTACGGCTTAACTCAGTGGCTGCAAGTTTCCATTACATTCAAATTCACTTGTAAACTATTACTGCAGCTAACAGAACAGCCTTCTCAGGCTTGAATTTTCATTGACTTGTTTTTGAAGATTCAGAATCCTTGTTTCTTTTTTCCCTTACCTAGCAGCTAAACAATATTGAGATGAAAAGCGAGCAACAGGTAACGCAGGGGTCTCAGATTGAGGCCTCCAATTTAGTGCCAAGCCATTTCTGTTAATGGAGACCATTATTTAATTCCCTTGGCTTGTTAGTGTTCTCATTGTGTCCCAAAACTGTCAGTTTTCTTTTTTTCTCTAAAAGCACCATCAACATGGTTTTGGTACAGAACAGACCAATATGTCTCACACTTTTTCTTTTCATATATTTTATTGAAACACATACTGTAAGACAGACACAGTGGGGCAAACAGGATCAAGTCACCTGGTCATCTTTTGACTCACTTTGCACCATTTGGCTGCTGGAAATAATGAGGGCCTCTGAAGTCCCTGAACACAAATGTAAGTTCAATTAGCTGTGTCCTGAGTGAGTAAACAGAACAACGATGGCTTTGCATGTAGGATCCCACAGCCAAGACTGGAACTACTGGCTTCTAAAATTACGCATGACAGTAAATTTGACCGCTCATGAAGTTACAAGGGAGTCTCCTGCTGTTATGGTCAATCCTATCTATGACTCCATAAACATCAAGTGCTACAAAGGCAGGTCCGGAAAAGGGAGTCCGTGCAAGTCAGACGAGCTGGGTATTATAATAAATGCTGGCAAATATTTAAATATAGACAAGGGGATCTGGTTACGATCACACCCTCTTTCCAAGGTTATAAAGAGAGCTGCTGCTAAAACTGTACCAAAACAGTTTGGATCAGCAACTGTAAAAATGCATTTAGGGACATTAATAATTGTATGAAGCACAGAGCAGGAACAGAATCTAAAATGGATACAGTTAAGGTGGCCGACTTGAAAGTTTGGAAACAAGGATGGGCTGGAGATTTTGTAACAGTGCCATTTCCAGAAATGGTCTGCAACTGTACATTCAATCTCTTAATTAATGTCATTTAATGCCAATGCCTTTTCTTATAAGATAAGAAGGGGGGTGTCCTTATGAGACTGGGGAACTACACAGAGTTGGCCAAACACAACAGGCGACAAAGAGACCCAGGGCATCTTTAGAAATGAATGGTGGAATACACTCAAGCAGGGGTAGGCAGCATTGGTCTTGGAGGGTCGCAGGCTTTTTTGTTCCAACCCAGTTTCTTAATTATTCGCCAAGTCATTTGTTGACGATGAAGAACTTATTGCTCCAGTTTTTCTGCATCATTTTAGTGGTCTCGCTTGTTAGGGTTCCTCACCCATAATTATTTCTTTAAGTCTTAACCTGCTGCATTCATGGCTTTAATGGCTCCTTATTACCAATAGGATGCAAATGACAAAAGAGCCAGCAGTTCTCCCTCAAAGTTTGCTTCCATTTACAGCTGTATGGGCTCATCATGCACAATTTAAGAAAATGTGATGGACTGAAGAAATCCCTCCTCCGTTTTTAGGCTTCAAATCATTCGGATGATACCTTTTGGGAAGGGAAAAATCTACGCGATAAGAACCTGACATTGCAAAGTTAAAAACGTTAACAAGCCATAAAATTAAATAAGGTTTGAGACTGGCAAGGATCGATTTCTAATTGAGCAACTGGGTTGGAATGAAAACCTGCAGCCACTGCAGTCCTCTGGGACTGACGTTGCCCACCCCTGGACTAGAGTTTCAGTATTTTTTTCTTTTTTAATGGTTACACTTTTGTGCCAGTCAAGCAGTCTGATCCAAGGCCTCATATAAAGCGTTTGACTTTTGAAAAGGTCACTGAATTTGGCCATCTTGAAGAAGGGAAGACTCGTCTCTGAAGCACTTCAGTTTAAAGGTTTCACGCCAAGTTTGCTTGAAGACAACGTGGAGTAAGACTGGATGTATTCATTTACAAGCAGGTGGTTTTGCCTCTAGCCCATAGGAGAAACACCAACATTAATCTAATCAGGTGCTTGTATGCTGCCTTCAACAATCTGACATGGACACCTGCTGCTTAAGGGTATATTCTGTAACTTGTCTTTTCACTGAGGTAGATTTTCTTTAAACTCACTAATTTCACTCACCTGCACTGCTGGTATTTTCCCCTTTTGTTCTGTGGTTCTATTACATTTCTTACTACTTCTTCATGTACAGTATGACTCCCTGTTTGTTTTCTGGTTGAATACACAAAATGATCACCTCTTTTTAGCTGAGGGTTCTTTCTCCTACACATATTCGCCTAGCTCTGAAAATGTGAGAATTGTTTGCCACAGCTGTTACACATCTATGGCTTTGGTCGGGTTTCAGTGTCTTTGTAATTATTTTTTGTGTGTACAGTGCACACAGGAGAGTGTGCCTCACTCAGTGCATTTTGTTACTGAACTCCTAATGTTTTCAGTCTCTTAATTTGCTGTCATAGCTCCAGCATGGATTTTTGTGTGTTTCTGAAGACTGTCATTGCCAGAGAATTGTTTTCCACATTCAGAACAGGCAAACGGCTTCTCCCCAGTGTGAATCATTGTGTGCTTCTTAAGATTGCCAATTTGTGAAAACCTTCTGCCACATTCATAACAACAATAAGGCTTCTCCCCAGTGTGAATTCTTATGTGGTTGTTAAGACTGCTGACAAACGAGAATCTTTTGTCACACTGAGAACAGCAATGGGGCTTTTCACCACTATGAATTCTTGAGTGTCTCTTTAGGTTGATCATTTGTGAGAAATGTTTGCCACACTCGGGACAGCGGTGTGGTTTCTCTCCAGTGTGAATCCTCATGTGAATTTGAAGTTCGCGAATGCTGAAGAATCGTTTGCCACACTCGGAACAGCTATAGGGTATTTCTCCCGTGTGAATTCTTGTGTGCCTCTGAAGATAACTTTTTTGGGAAAATTGTTTGCCACATTCAGAACAGCAATGAGGTTTTTTTCCTATGTGAATTAGTTTGTGATTACGGAGACTTCTTGGGTTGGAGAACTCTTTGTTACACTCAGAACAGCCATAAGGATTCAGTCTCATGTGGCTCTGCTGATTATCTTTACAATTTAATTTACTGTCCATGCTTTTGCCAGATGCTTGGTAGATATGCAAAGAAACTTGATTTTGCACCTGTGGATTGGTTTTGAAGGCATTGCTCTTGACTAAATCCACAACGTGCACAGAAATATAGTTAAAAGGGGCTGGTATCACACTTTCTGAATCTGTCAGTTTCTTCATATTTTCATCATGTTGTTTCTGTGGAGCCGTCTGAGACAATGAAGAAATGGCACTGTCTTGTAAATCTAGAGAACGAAAAAGACACATTTTATTAAAACAAATTACATATCTTGCAAATGAATCCTTTTCACTATAAGAATGGCTATTCCTGCTTACCTACACTACCAGTAAAAAGTTTTAGAACATCTCAGTTTTTCTTCAAATTTAATCAGGTGAAATGCAATGAATGACCTAAAATGGTGAAAAGGTAAGCAGTAAAATGCCAGCGGTTTAAATCTAAAGTTTAGGTTAGCAAAAACTGAACAAAAAAATAAAAAAGGAAATTTGAGAATATTATAAACGGGCCTTCTTCAGGAATTAACTAATAGGTTACAACCTACAGCAGTTCTGCAGCAATTCAAGTAAATTAAGCCGTGTAAGTTGAAGCAAACAATTTGCACAGGTGTCCCAACTTCTGTTGATTACCTTAAAGCAGAGTTGGAGCAGATTATGTTACTACACCCTCTGAAGTGATACTTGGACAATATTCCAGTGACAATGACAATCAAACTGTCATACAGTGATGTCCTACACAACCCAAAGGCAAATGGAAACTGGAGGAAACTCTTATTAGGAAGAAATTTGGCAGACCCAAAGTCATAACTCAATCAGATGACAAGTTTCTGAGGGTCACCAGCTTGATGATTGGCGCCTCAAAGCACAACAGCTTTAAGCACAGCCTAACAGTGCAGTTTGAGAAAAGCAAATCTCAGTTTGTACTGTGAAGAGGAGACTCTGTGCTGCAGGTCTGACAGAGAAAGCCATTCCTTAAAGGACAAAACAGGGCCTTGGAGTACCGGCTGTGGACTACTGCAGACTGGATAAAGTGTCCTCTTCACAGTCGAAACAGAGACTTGCCTTTTTAGACCTGCACTGTTAGGCTGTGCTTGAAGATGATGTACTGCTACGTTCCTGTCGCACCAGCTGGTGACCCACAGAAACTTGTCATCTGATGGGGTTGGGACTTTGGGTCTGCCAGGTCTCTTCCTAACAGAGTTTCTGTCAGCTTCCAATTGGCTTTTCTGATAAACTAAAACTGCAGTCTTGCATATTTTTCTCTGTTACGGTTTTTATTTCACTATTCTAAAATGGAATTATCTCACCATAATGGACTGTTATATTTTATAGAGCTTGCCTTAGTATGACCCAATGATCTGCCTCATATATAGCGAGTGATTTGGTTAATTTGTCTAAAAGTGTTACATTCTTCAGTGACTGAAGATAAAGACATGAAATCAAAGTTAGCCCCGTTTCCAACACACACCTCAAGTCACTCTTTAGTTTTAAATGTCTTTGGCTTTATAAACCTAACAAATGACACAAACGTAGCATTTGCTGACTCGGCCCCATTGCCCAAACCAAACCTTAGGATGGGCATCTGCACTGCTGTGAATCAGCACTTGTCAATATGAATTCCTAATACAAAATTGATACCATTTGAACGGAAACTTCCAAATGGATTGTGACTGGCTTAACTGAGATAGCATTCACGGCAGCTTGTTGATAAGGACGCTTAAGAGTATAATTCACTCTGAGAATTTTAAGAAGAGTTCAATCCATAGGACTTCACAATCCTAATCTTCTGTAGTTAAACAGGAGGCTACAGAATCTCTTGTGTGTGTGTGTGTGGGGGGGCCCTCACAACCCCCCCAACCCCACCCCCCATTATACAGTTTGGTCAAGCTCAGGATGCGGGTGGGTGGTAGCATGGTGGTATGGCTGTAGGGTGCTGATGAGGTGTTTGGCAGTTCATGCATTCACATGCAGACATACACAGTTTGGCCGACTGCCTCATTAGCACTCCAGGACACACAATTGCACTGACAGAATATGTGAGAAGATGGAGGGCCAACTAGGTGTGTCTCAAACCAAAGCAGGCGGGTGAAATGAGAATCAGGTGATGGCGAGCACAACTGTCAGGTTCGCGGCCAGCAGGGAAGACCTGCTTGGGTAAGCTGGAGAGATGGAGGAAGAGAAAGCCACAATAGACTTGTTTAGGAGCACAACCTCAAGTCTTGGACTGTTTCGCTTTGCGATTTAAAATTATTTACTGTTCATTATGTACCTCCAAAAGAGTACTGATTTTAACTGGATTATTTTACCAGCTTTACATATTACATCAGCAATGTACTTTATTATGTGGATGTAATAAACTTTGCACTTTGGCTATTTAAACCTGGTTGTTGTCTCGCACTCACTACTGTGCCCATCTAGGTCGCAAACTACTAGGGGGTCATGTGCCCCAGACATTGACCCCTGAGAAAATATACAAGTCAATCAGTAGCAAAACTTGAATTGGTCACCAAATACCATCACATCTACAAACCTGCACCAAGTCACAAGCAGTCTACTAAATCAGATGGCCTACGAGTAGTTCAGGACAGACCGGGACTGAGGCTATAATAACTGAGGGAAATGTACTAAAAAGGTAGATGTTTTTATTCCACAAAAACTTTCGTTTTTTTTTTAACTCTCAGTTTATGGTGCAAGCATATACAAGAAAATAAAAGCATATGGTCCACTAAACAACATTAAAAAAATGAAGTCCAGAGTTAAAACATATCTTCTTGTGTAAAATGGGGTGGGGGACACACTAAAAGAAGTGAAGATGGAGTAACAAAAACAAAACATACGCTCTTACCCTGATATTTGTTCGGTCAGCTTCATTCCAGTAAAAGGGCATTAGTAACATTAAGAAAAAACGAAAACGACTAAAACTGCACTCTGTGCTACCCCAAGCCCTAAATGCAACTCCTCAAAAAAAAAAAAAAAAAAAAAACTCGGGAGCCGTCTTTGGTTCCCAGGAGCTTCAAGCTGCTTCCTAACCCTATCCAAATGCTCAGCCACCAGCCCCCTCCACGGCTGATGCACACCGCACACACGAGTGATGGATATGTCGTTCGCAAATGAGCCAACTCTAAGAGCCGATTCTTTGTAGCAAACGAGAAGAGCCAAATCTTCAGCCGCTCCTACTTAGCTCTGCTGAGAATCCATGCAGGCAACGGTGGGGATTTTATTTTGATGGGCACACCAATGCGGCCAATCACATGCAAAGACAGACTAGGATCGTACCATTATGTGGAAAAAAGAAGGGGGAAGACAATCCAAAGACAGCGGGAGTAGTGGTACAGGCCAAATACACAGAGCAACAGGGAGACGGGATTTAAATGATAGCGCGTCGGGAAAAAGTGAAGAAATTAGAGACAACCGAAAAGAGCAGCAGCATCTGGCTACATTTCAATGATATTGGTGACTGCAAAGCTCAGTGCAGAATCTGTAAAATGAAAATATCCGTTACAGCAGGGTTAACAGCAAACCTGCACAGACATCTAAGAACAGCCCACCCGTCCCTGCAGCTGGAGGAAAGCTTGCCGTCTCTCCTCCAGCTGCCACCCACTGACCCTGGAAAAGTGTCCTGTTTTGAGCCAAGTACTTCTGCTGCAGCATCCACTGTCTTGCCGAAAACTGAAGTTATATCACAGCCTTCTGCAAATCCAACCAAAATAAGCACATTTATTCCAAAACAAATTTCCCCAGCCAAAAAGATAATTGTTGATGAGGAGACGCCTGAGGCATCTGGTATTTCTGAGTGCCACCATGCCCTAAAGACTTTTATCTAAAGTGTCAATGTTAAGACGTTGGCCTTTATTTATTGGATTTGTTTGCGGTGGATCTGTGTTCAGTTGTTCATTTAAAGGTTTGATTAAAATGTTAAACAACAGTAACTGTGTATTTTTTAAACGGAAAAAATGCATAAAAATAAGGCATTTATGAAAACACCAAATATTGCTTACCAACAAACAAACCATTCATATTTGCTAAATTGGGCTAAAATAGAAGGCTCCCAGTAATACTAAATGAAGAGCCATTTGGGAGCCGTAAGAGCCCGCTCTCCTAAGGGTGCCCAGTCAAAAGAGCAGAGTCTCTGAAAAGAGCCACACCTCCCATCACTAGCACACACCGACTTTGTCTCACAAGTCTTCACAATTGATCAAACCTCCCCATCTTTTGGCCACAACTGTACTTATAAAAGACCAAGTCTCGATTCCCCCGTGCAGCACGCTTACACATAGGGAGATACCATTACGATCCTGCAGGAGGAAATGACACACATCAAACAAAACCCAAAATGCCCACAAACAAAATAAAGATATTTTATATAACTATCATACCAAAATACAATTCTACCAAACCTCAAGGTTACCAAAAAGATGCAGTGTACCTTCACAGCTACAGTGGGATGCAAAAGTTTGGGCAACCTTGTTAATAGTCATTATTTTCCTGTATAAATCGTTGGTTGTTACGATAAAAAATGTCAGTTAAATATATCATAGGAGACACACACAGTGATATTTGAGAAGTGAAACGAAGTTTATTGGATTTACAGAAAGTGTGCAATAATTGTTCAAACAAAATCAGACAGGTGCATAAATTTGGGCACCACAAAAAAGAAATGAAACCAATATTTAGTAGATCCGGCTTTTGCAGAAATTACAGCCTCTAACCGCTTCCTGTAGGTTCCAATGAGAGTCTGGATTGTGGTTGAAGGTATTTTGGACCATTCCTCTTTACAAAACATCTCTAGTTCATTCAGGTTTGATGGCTTCCGAGCATGGACAGCTCTCTTTAACTCACACCACAGATTTTCAATTATATTCAGGTCTGGGGACTGAGATGGCCATTCCAGAATGTTGTACTTGTTCCTCTGCATGAATGCCTTAGTGGATTTTGAGCAGTGTTTCGGGTCGTTGTCTTGTTGAAAGATCCAGCTCCGGCGCAGCTTCAGCTTTGTCACTGATTCCTGGACATTGGTCTCCAGAATCTGCTGATACTGAGTGGAATCCATGCGTCCCTCAACTTTGACAAGATTCGCAGTCCCTGCACTGGCCACACAGCCCCACAGCATGATGGAACCACCACCATATTTTACTGTAAGTAGCAGGTGTTTTTCTTGGAATGCTGTGTTCTTTTTCCTCCATGCATAACACCCCTTGTTATGCCCAAATAACTCAATTTTAGTTTCATCAGTCCACAGCACCTTATTCCAAAATGAAGCTGGCTTGTCCAAATGTGCTTGAGCATACCTCAAGCGGCTCTGTTTGTGCTGTGGGTGGAGAAAAGGCTTCCTCTGCATCACTCTCGCATACAGCATCTCCTTGTGTAAAGTGCGCCGAATGGTTGAACAATGCACAGTGACTCCATCTGCTGCAAGATGATGTTGTAGGTCTTTGGTGCTGGTCTGTGGGTTGACTCTGACTGTTCTCACCATTCGTCACTTCTGTCTATCCGAAATCTTTCTTGGTCTGCCACTTCGAGCCTTAACTTGAACTGAGCCTGTGGTCTTCCATTTCCTCAATATGTTCCTAACTGTGGAAACAGACAGCTTAAATCTCTGGGACAGCTTTCTGTATCCTTCCCCTAAACCATGATGGTGAACAATCTTTGTCTTCAGGTCATTTGAGATTTGTTTTGTGACCCCCATGTTGCTACTCTTCAGAAAAAATTAAAGGAGGAGGGAAACTTACAATTGACCCCCTTAAATACTTTCTCATTATGGGATTCACCTGTGTATGTAGGTCAGGGGTCACTGAGCTTACCAAGCCAATTTGAGTTCCAATAATTAGTTCTAAAAGTTTTGGAATCAATAAAATGACAACGGTGCCCAAATTTATGCACCTGCCTGATTTTGTTTGAACAATTATTGCACACTTTCTGTAAATCCAATAAACTTCATTTCACTTCTCAAATATCACTGTGTGTGTCTCCTATATGATATATTTAACTGACATTTTTTATCGTAACAACCAACCATTTATACAGGAAAATAATGACTATTAACAAGGTTGCCCAAACTTTTGCATCCCACTGTAAATAAAACGGGCTCCCCTGTGGCTGTCTTTCTGGTCTCTGGACATCCGCGCCTACGTTCAGCCCCAGCGCCAATTTTAAAACACCGGCTGGTAAATATAGAATACTTCAAGCGAGGCACAGAGCTGAAACGAATGGTGGAACATCCGAAAAATACCACAACAACCTGCACGTAAGTCCAAAGCTTCTTAAATATTTTTTTTTTCTCGCTGTAAACCCGCTGACAGTTATTTAGTGCTGCTCGCATTAAGGCTTACTGAGTGTTACTCTCTGTCCGTTTACATTGTGCTGCCTTGTCGAGGAGGCCTAACACAGCAATCAGCAGCAAATATAAACATATCTCAAACACTACATTCTCTTAACTCGGTGAAAGGCAACCTTTTTCGAGTTGCGGCGCACTAAGTCCAAACATTTTCTTTCGCGGCGCACCTGAAGGACTGCCCATAAATAAAGTCGTGACGACACAATCTATGGACAATCGCCAATAAAAATAGTTAATTTTACAAGTTTGAAAGACATTTTATTAATAAAGGAATCAAAGGATAAATCTTAAATTTAATTAATGTGAACGTTGAGATTGTTTTAAGCACATATGAGATTGATGCGAGGATCAGTTTTCGAAAGACAGGCGCGCATTTCCTTGTCGATCATTTGAAGTCTCTCGCGTTTCTTAGACTTCATTTCCGTAAGTGTTCCGTTATCTGTTTTTCCAACATAAAATATTTTTTTAAAACATTATCTTTTTAATCAACCAAAAGTTCAAAAACACTAGCAATTTTAAATATATTACAAAAGTTTTCGCGGCGCCCCTATCCACGGCGCACCGGTTGCCCGACGATGTCTTAACTAAACTTATGAATTAGTAAAGTCAAAGGTGTCAGGAATGTGTTAACATTACCTCTGTTTTTCTTGTTTGACTTTAGTGGATATCCCACTCAAAAACGCTAAAGTAACCTTAAGTTTAAATAATTCAAATAACAAATTAGAACATATAAAAGGAACTTGCATTTCTTTATTTGATACACAGTGATCACAGAAAACAACATTGCAATTTTAATATTCTTTACAAGCAAACTATTATGCTAAGCAAATGAGTCATGAAGACAATTTTCTTCTTCTCTACTGCACCTACAATTCCTTGCACAGCGGCAGGCAGCCTCCTACCCTATCCGGTATGACTCTTCCTTTCAGACAAAATAATTAAATAAACAGCAGCAATGCTGACAATTTAATCAGTTAGGCACTGGACTGAAGACCTGGTGCATAACAAGAAGTTAGTTCCACTCTGGGCAGACCACCTACGCCAACGAACATCAACAGAATAGACCCTCTGCTCAGAAGCCGCACTGGAGTTAATGGGAGAACAGCCCAAAAATTCAACCACGCAATAAATGCTTAAAACCCCACAGCAGATCATGTAGTATAATAAAAAAATATAATTATCAAATATTATATGAATTAAATGCCATACTCTGCAATATTCACACGCTTAACACCATGATTCAGCATCACTAGGGCAAACATATAGGTGAAATACAAGTAATACAAACACCATGACTGGTGCAGGATGCACACACACACACAACAAAGCAGAGAGAACACACCTGGCACTTGTGAGATTTCCTGACTCTGCTTGGCACCCCCTTTGTGGCTAATACTGGCACAATTCCTGTTCCTACCATTTGTTAGCTGCATTCTGTCACCATCGATGTGCGGATCTTCTGCTATATCAACAGATTGGGAAGCAAAGTTTCTTTCCAATCTTGACTTAATAAAAGTTGCAGGACCTTCTAGCATCTATACTGTAACTTTTGAAAAATTGTGTTCTTTGCTGTGTAGTTATCAGTGATCTGCACTAATGACTTTGCACATACTCCCATTTAACTTAATGCAGAGTTTGATAGATAGAACTTGTACATACATACATAAAAAATTATAAATACAGAAGACTATTCCTTCTCATAAACAAATCACTAAAGGACAAGTCTAGAAGTTCGAAATGGCGAGCACGTCCCCCTGAAGCCCATACACAATTAGTCTGTGCTGACTACCTTTGAGCAATGAAGCAAGCTACTGTATATAGCAATCTTACATGTTCTATCAATTGATTTGCCTCATGCATCTAATATGAATATGGCCAATATGGAGGTTTGGAAATGACAACTAAATACATTTTATTGTAGAATTAACTTTTGGACTAGCCACATGGTTTGAAACTTGCCTCGATCTTTTAATTAGAAAATGGAGGACAACTATAACCCTGTAAAACACGGATGTTGAACTCCAGTCCTGGAGGGCCGCAGTGGCTGCAGGTTTTCATTCTAACCATCTTCTTCATTAGTAACCAGTTTCTGCTGCTAATTAACTTATTTTGCCTTAGTTAAAAATTAACTTGACACAGGACCCTTAGTTGTAGCAGCCAAACAATAATGACACACAAAACAAGCCGCCACATGACCAGCTCATCTGTGCCCACCACACAATATCTGAAAATAAAGAAGGGCGAAGGTCTCACTAAGGTTGATCTGTCAGGTCACCAAAACATTTTGATGGTGTCCTTAGAAAAAACAGAAAATCAACAGTTTTGGAAATGTCTGCTGTGGCAGAATGAGAGCAGCAACAAGCCATGGAATTAAATAACAGGTTTAATTAACAGCAAGAACTGGCTTCTCATTAACAGATTGGTTGGAGTTTCAAAACCCAGTTTAGCTGGTCGTCCGTTGGCTTGTTTCAGGTTTCATTTCTATTTGGCTGCCATTTTAATGAAGAAAAGAATCAATTCAGAGGGCTGAATCCTTAAAAGCTAGGCTAGTAAAATGAAGGGGAAAAAAGTTAATTAGCAGTGAAAACTGGTCACTGATTAGGAAAAGGGTTAGAATGAAAACCTGCAGCCACTGCGGCCTTCCAGGCCCGGAGTTCGACACCCCTGCTGTAAAGTAGATACAGTGGATGAATGTGAATTTAAAGTTATTTCTAACTCCATCAGTCAAATGTATGACTCTACAAGTTAAAATAAAGTTGTTCTTCTTGATACCCGATTTTTGGTTTCAGTAATGTGAGGTAACTTAAAATAAGAAAGATATTCTCTAAATAACAGATTTAATTAGATGATAAATATAACTATACTATTGAAGTATGAAACATAGATACAAGTCTTTGACATTATTTTTGGTTAAACTGGTCAACTGCAGGGTATCCAGTGAAGTGCGTGGCCTCACTTCATTCCACACACCAGGTTGATTTCAGCTGGTTTCAGTTCCACCAAAGAGTATTAATGTCAGTCACACTTGGTAATTTAGGCAGCTAAACAACAAGAACATTTCTTTCTACTTATACACTGGATTATTTTTATACACAGAATGTAGCTCAAAGTGCTTTGCAAAATGGCAAATAAATCGACACAAGAAAAGAAAAACAAATTAAAATTAGATAAGAATAATGAATAAGTAACAGAAAAAAAAATTATCAATATGGACTTAAATACACTACAGGTGGACTGGTAGAATCCTTATATATGTCACCCTTTAGACTCCTATGCGCAAGGCTAAAGATTAAGTTTAGCAGGGTGCTGTGAACTGGGTGTTCATGAAATTGACAATCAGTAAGAAATAAAACCTCGGAGAAAGGTCCAGGATTTTTTTTTTTTGCTTATATAATGTTGCTACATTTTGTAGTTACATTATCATTTAAATTAATCTTATAATGTTCATCACAAAATGGTAAAAACCCAAAAGCTTTACTTATCACATTCAAATTATCATGTCATTCGTCTCCACTGGTCTTTTTTGGCAGCAACAATCAAACAAAAAATATATATAATAATAAAAAATAGGTTGTAAAGGGGTGTTCCATTAAGGTAAAAATCACTAATTATAAAAAAAGTATCAACTCTAAATTAGTAAATCAAAAATACTAAGTAGCACAGAGATGTTCATAGTAATATAATGTGCAAGGAAAAAAAAATGCTAACACTAAGATCCTTTATGATCAACTCTAGCGTACTCCTGTCCTCCAAAACCTTACTGATGTGGGAGCTCATGTACAACACAGAGGTTTTAAAACAGCAGCGCAAATAATGATTATAAAGAAAGGCCATTGTCATCTTAACATATGCTGTGATAATAATTGTATGCTTATTGCATAATAATAAACAGTAACATATAATAAATACGTTAAAAAACACATATAACCACTTTTTTTCTTTCTATAATGGTCTTTATTGTTCTCTTTTCATTAGTGAGATAAAAAGACAAAATGTTTTGTAATCGAGGACCTGCCAGTAAAATAGAAACACTCATCACAAAAACCGGCAAGTATGGTCTGGTACTCTTACTGATGATTTGTATGTATGTCTGTGGTTACATTCAATACATGAAATGTCCGCTTGCTTTCATCAAATCTATAGGATTATCCGAGGTGGGCCCATTCCTTGATAACTTGATGGGATGAGGGAGCTTGTTGTACTTTGGGGTTTCACACCACCAATACAAAAAAAACACCGTTAAAGACAGCACCGACCTCTTGGCATTTTTTGATGACCATTAAATTTGCACAATCCAACTTTATAAGCAAATAGCCATGGTACTGGTCAAAGACAGGTAATAGAATAAAAAGAAAATATTTGCTATATCTTGTTGTACGTGTACCTTCAGTGCCATTCCTGTGTATTCAAGCGGGTGTGAACTAGCCTCTCAAACGCATTCCTGCAAAGGCTGCTTCTCAGACTCTCATTACTTTCAAAGCGACCCTGTCAGCGAGCATTTTACACTTATTATTAACGTCTCTTCGCCGGTGTTTTCTCTCTCACAAGCATTCCTGTAAAGTCTGCTTCTTAGAATTTCATTATTTTCGATGGCGCCTTTTTCACATCTCGTCCATTTTTAAACTTGCCATCTCTCTCAGTGCACGTTTCCACTTTCAGTCGCGTCACAGCCAAACTGCCCAATCACATCAAAGCCAAACAAACCCATCCATGTGCTCAGAGAAACTAGATACACTGACCAGAGAGTTTTATTAAACAGACAGATTTAAACCACACATTTCCAAGTCAGAACACAGCAGCAGATGTCTGACTACTGAGTAAACATTCAGTGTGGGCAATGCAGAGAATTTTGAGAAGGTATTGGTGTGTCGGGAGGTTTGCAGAGTACTACTTGTCCTAAAGTTTTTATTTTGTTGTTTATTGTTACCAACTAACTAACTTAAACTATTTACAATGTTTTATCAATGATACTAGTTAATATTCTTTTCCTCTATCTAAATGTCAACAGTGCAGAAACTGCACTAACAGAATATTTATGTTTATGTTCTCCTGTTTTACCACAATTAAATAAAACTCCTAAGTCATCCCATAATACACTGTGACTCCTATCAGCTTCAAACTTTAAGTCACAGGAACTCAATGTGCACATATTTCTCTCTCCTCTGTGCTTTCCAAACTACGATAGACGTTCTCAATGGTGGGTTGTCAAGTCTGTTTAAATATCACCACGAGCACACGTAGATTGCCTAAACCTGTCTTGAGTTAATGCGAAACAATTTCTGGTCATAGAACTGACTGGGCCTCATTTGTAAAATGATCATTCAAGTGGGACTTACCTCAGCTAAGTCTCGTTTTTTTAAAAGTGTGCCTTGTGGGATGGTCCCTGCTTTGTTGTTATTTTGTTTTCATCTCCCCACTCTGTATATGCACCAGAATGCAACCCACAAAAATAAATGAACCGATATTCCATTGCATATCACTAAATTGACTCTCTGTGTGTTCGCTTTAGGTTACAGGTTTGCATTTAGATGAATTAAAGGAACTGAATGCTGCTGGGATAAGTAATTGGTCCATTAAAAAGTTTATGCTAGCAAATTAATCACTTAAAATGTTTCTTTACTCCCAGTACCAAAGTAAAACATAATATCAAGAGAGATCCATTTAGGTGAATCAAATCAGCCTAGAGGCTTCCACTTAACATATGTATTTATATAAATATAAATACTTTAGTACCAACCTTTTCCACAATGATTTGAACATGATGCATTCTCGCTTATATCAGACTCCAACGACTCAGACTTCACATACATAGAATGAGACTGTAGGGAGCAGGGTCCATTTGTGGTGGAAGCTATTGCAGATACCTGTATATCAGGACACAACTCTGGCTCTAACTTAATGTCCTCTTCTTTGATCCTGTCTAGGACTACATATTTCTGCATGGCAGTGCTGTCAGGCATTTGCTCAGAGTCTTCTTTAAAGTTGACAAATTCCCATTCAAAGTCCTCTTCCTTAATGTCTAGGTTTCTTTTCTCCATGGTATTCACAGAATGAAGGTCAGCTTTTATTGTGGTATTTTCCCCTTCTTTTGCTACCCCCTCTTCATATTTATATTCTTTCTTTAGAGATACATGAGCAGCCTGATACATCTCCTTCATTTCATACTTCACTACATTAAAAGAAGTGTCATCTTCCTCTTTTACTCTGTAGGAAGAATAGGGTAGAACGTATTAATGACAGCATTAGGCAAAAATGAACACACTAGAGTTTCATCTGTTGTTCACTCCTCTGTTAAGAAAGGTGAAGGGTGTAATGGTTTAAGGAAATCATGTTACAGCATCAATCAGCAATTAAACAAAACTGAATTTAGTGACTAGGCATGGAAAAACCTTAGGTGGACTTAAACTCAGAGAAATAAACCTCTTTAGTCTCAAACAGAAGAGACTGTATGGGGGCCTAATGCAGGTCTTCAGAATCCTCAAAGACATTGATAAAATAGATACTGCAGAATTCCTTAAATGTAACGATGAATCACACACTTGAGGACATCAGTGGAAATTACGGGGAAGTACATTTAAAACTGAAGCCAGTGTGCGTCTCTTTATGCAAGGAGTTGTTGGCCTCTGGTACAAACTACCGAGACATGTAGTTATAGTAGAAACCTTGAGCTAAACAAATAAGCTTGATGGCCCGACTGGTCTCCTCTCATTTGTCAAATTTAACTTCTAGGTGCAGGGCTTTTGAAGCCTTTTTTTCCCTAAAAGACATACCTACTATCAGGCCCAATCCCTTTTCACTCCTCTTCTCCAAGTGCACTGAGGGCTACAAGCCATTTTTTAGCTTGTTTATGGCAGGAAAGGATTTTGCTTAGGGGTACAGCCCTATTAACAAGTGGATGTACCCATGTACCATCAATTGTCATCAGAGATATGGTGCTGTAATCCGGTATTTCTCTCTTCTTGATTGTCTCTATTATGGCAAATTTCTGACATTGAAATATTTTGGGTGAAGAACTCCAAATAAACTTTATTTATTTATTTATATATATATATATAAGGCTGACTGGACGATTAATTCACTCACCTACCAACAAAAACAGTTCTACGCTGTCTCATTTTCTAACCTACTTAATCCAGACCAGGCTCGTATACCTGCAGCTAGCATATTCTGCACAGGGGACTTTAGTCCATCACTGGGAACACAACCCTCATCAAGCACACTTTCGCCAGTTCTCACAGCCTGCAAGCCTTTAGACTGTAGGAGGAAATCCGAGCACCCGGAGAGAACTCACGCAGACACGGGGAGGAAATGCAAACTCTGGTCTCTTTACTTCGAGGAAGCAGCCCTAGCACTGCGCCACCTTGCATAAACACATTAGACGTCTAATAGAAGACTGAGTACTCCTGGAGAGCGGCGGTTCGAACAGAGAAGAAGTGAAACTCGTGAGCTGTTCGGTTGATATCACTAGCGTCTCTGACAACAATGAACACGGCTGCTTTTACTTTTGTTCTCGGACAGGCCAACTTTAAAAAGGTGACATCTGTAGCACTTGAAAAGAATCTCAGCTAAATAATTAAATAGTTCGAAGATTACTTCAGGGACATCAACCACAGCAAAAGAATTGGCAGCGGGGAGCACTTTTCGGGAGATTACGAATCACATGCGGGAGTCGGGAAGGACACGTGGATTTTCAGGACACTATTCTAAAAGTGTTTGAATACATACCTCATTTTTATCGAAGATTTTGTTCTTAAACCACAACCTACACCGCCTCAGACGAGCAAATCAATCTATCAGCCAGTCAACATGCGTTCCATGAGTCAAGTACTGTAGTACAGTGTATCGCGTCACACGAAGTAAGGCTTTCAATCCGCTTCCGTCGCTCTTGATGACGTCACCGACGTACAGCCAGAATTCAGAACCTCTAGGCAGATCCCATTATGAATGTATAGAGCTGCGGACAAGACGTGGGTACATAAATAAATAAATCAATTGGTAAATCAATTGTCAGAAGTTTTACTTCATTTTTTGTTGATGCGACCGCCTGCGCTCTGCAAATTCCTGCTGCGCTTTTATGTTGCATACGGGCAAGCTAATGGAAACAGACATTTGTAGGTAGGGGTGAGTTATAATAGAATTGTAGGCATTCTTATCTTACGGGGCAGCACTGTGAGCACCCGGCAGCTACAATTACTAATGGACTACCACATGCTGGGGAGTATTTTGGATTAGGGGTGAGTTTCCCAAAACATTATTCCTGATCGATCTTCATAACCATTAAAAGAGAGTAATCAAATTGATGTTACGGTAATCCTTGTGCTGTGTGGCTTTTGACAGTTCTTTAGTCCTTATATTAAGGGACAACAGGAAAAGATTCCATATGAGCCAGTGTTGAATTACGTTTCTCACAGGTCAATTGACAGTTCTTTTTTTGTATTTGCCGCATGTTTTTATCCAACAACAAGCGCTGCAGGGCTATGCAGAAGGTAGGCGGACGCGTTAACTAAGTCGCGGTAACGTTTTAATTAAAAATGCGCACGGATTACATTCATCGAGTTGAAAAAGACCACTTCAAAATCATACATACATTTTATCCAACTAATCAATTAATTCATACCTATATTATTAATATATCCTGAAGGTGCAGTTTCTGTACAAAAGTTGAATAACTTCTCTCATGTTACACTTTATTTCTGCACATATATTTTGGATATAATGGTATTTAAAATATTCTGGAATGGTATTTGTATTACTTAGTAGACAAACTCCCCCACTCTGTTTTCAATGTTTGATTTAAGTATTTCTGAAAAAAATATAAAAATATGTGTTTATTGTGTACCAGCTGGTTATGATTCAGTATTAGATGACTGCTCACACAGGTGCTACTGTCTCCATGTCTTTAAGTTTCAAGCAGCTAGCTAATGTTTTTCTCATCTGAATTGTTGCTATTCTTTCTACACTACAGCGAGTTGAGGATGACCACTCAGATTGTCATACTCACTCTTTGTTGAAACAGGTTTCCAGACAAACTCCCCACTCCAAAGCATAAGGATAGAAATCAACTGTTTAAATTCTGACTGAACAGTTTTATACATTCATCCATTCATTTTCCTAACCTGCTTATCCAGAGCAAGATCATGGGGAAGCTGGAGCCAATCCCAGCAATCATCTGGCACAAGCCAGGAATAAGCCAATAGAAGAACAGGCTTTTCACAAAGTGTAAAGAACATACATTTGACAAATGGAGACCTATCACTCCATAAAGCTGTTTCTGCTAAATTATCTCAGTATCTCACCTGTTTTGAAAAGCAAATAAGCTCTCTGCTTCAGCTACATGACTTAGTAGATTGTTCTCACAACTGTTTGTGTAAAGAACACTGATCTTTGGCTTCTTTCTATCTTGAATGTATGGCCCCTTTTGTTTTTTAGTAGATAATTTACTATGGTGGACTATGGCTGGCAGCTTATCCCGGCCAATACCCCCAAGCCGCCAGGTGGAGCCCTCCCTGCAACGTGGAGATGCCCCGAATTCCAGCAGGGCATCATGGATTTTGGAGTTTCCCTTCACAGCCCTCCTGGATACCGTGGGGGCCACCAGAGAACGCTGCAGGGAGGCTCAAGGACTCGCATGTTCAGTATAGCCTGGAAGTACTTCACAATCACGAGGACAGAAGAAATAAAGTACTTCCGGGCTGAAGAAAAAGAGGAGTTTTCACCTGACCCGGAAGTGCTGGGTGATCACATGGACTAAGGGATCAGAAGCACTTCTGGGTCAAGGACTATAAAGGACTGTGGGAAATCCCAGACAGTTGAGCGGAGTTGGGAGGAAGGGTAACAATGCGTCTGGGAGTGGAGGATTGATTATTGTATTGTGATTTATTATTGATTTATGAGTATTGTGAAGTGGAGGGTGCTTTGTGCACTTGATTATTATAATAAAAAGTTATGAATTTGGACTTTTATCTGGTGTCTGGCGTCTGGTCTGAGGGTTCAAGGGGTCGACAGCGCCCCCATCTGTCACACTATTTATCTCAAAGGAATCTATCTACCTATCTATCATCTTATACTTCATTGTGTTCTATCTTACATGTAAAAGGAATACCATTTACAGTATAAATACATTAAACATCTATGATATAGTGCCTTTCACATCTATCTATCAATCTATTACACAGTGCCTTTCTTATCTATCTATCTATCTATCTATCTATCTATCGTCTTATACTTCATTGTTCTCTATCTTACATGTAAAAGGAATACCATTTACATTATAAATGCCTTAAACATATCTATCTATGATATAGTGCCTTTCACATCTATTTATTTATCTAGTATATAGTGCCTTTTTTATCTATCTAGTATATAGTGCCTTTTCTCTCTCTATATATATATATATAGTATATAGTGCCTTCTATCTATCTATCTATCTATCATCTTGTGATGGATGCATTCAGGGTGGAGGTGGGATTACATCAGGGATCGGCTCTAAGCCCTTTCTTATTTGCAATGTTGATGGACAGGATGACAGATGAGATTAGGCAGGAGTCCTCGTAGACTATGATGTTTGCTGATGACATTATGATCTATAGCGAGAGTAGGGAGCAGGTTGAGGAGACCCTGGAAAGATGGAGATATGCTCTGGAGAAGAGATGAATGAAGGTCAGTAGGAACAAGACAGAATACATGTGTGTAAATGAGAGGAAAGTCAGTGGAATGGTGACGATGTAGGGAGTAGAGTTGGCGAAGGTGGTTGAGTTTAAATACTTGGAATCAACAGTACAGAGTAATGGGGATTGTGGAAGAGAGGTGAAAAAGAGAGTGCAGGCAGGCTGGAATGGGTGGAGAAGAGTGTCAGGAGTGATTTGTGACAGACTGACACCAGCAAGAGTGAAAGGGAAGGTCTACAGGATGGTAGTGAGACCAGCTGTGTTATATGGGTTGGAGAAGGTGGCACTGACCAGAAAGCAGGAAACAGAGCTGGAGGTGGCAGAGTTAAAGATGCTAAGATTTGTACTGGGTGTGACAAGGATGGATAGGATTAGAAATGAGTACATTAGAGGGTCAGCTCAAGTTGGAAGGTTGGGAGACAAAGTCAGAGAGGCACGATTGCATTGGTTTGGACATTTGCAGAGGAGAAATGCTGGGTATATTGGGAGAAGGATGCTAAGGATAGATCTGCCAGGCAAGAGAAAAAGATGAAGGCCTAAGAGAAGGTTTATGGATGTGGTGAGAGGGAACATGCAGGTGATGGGTGTAACAGAACAAGATGCAGAGGACAGAAAGATATGGAAGAAGATGATCTGCTGTGGCAACCCCTAACGGAAGCAGCCAAGAGAAGAAGAAGAAGAAGATCTTCAAGCATGCAATTGATTATTTAATCGAAAAAATGACAATGATAATGACTCGAATATCAGTTGCACTCTTGGGGAGGCAGAAAACTCAAACACTTTTGCAGTATTACAGTCATTAAATTAAGGTACTGAATTCTATTTTGGATATCACGAGCATGTCACCCTCCACACGGCAGATGGCAGTACAACACCTTCAAGCATGAAATGCATCAGAAAAAAACACTGACGTGTTTTCTTGGCAATAACTACAGAACTTGCAAGTCAAACGGTTCCTTTGGGTTAGTTTGTGGGTCTCAACTTAAGAAACGGATTCTTCGAAAGAGAGAAAGGTGCGTACTTACACAATTTATAAGAAATTGGGAGAATGAGAAATGCAACGAAGGCAGCGATAGCAGAGTATAACGTCATGAAACTGCAGAATGTTACCCAACGATGGACCGCTCGAGATCCTCAGTGTTCTGTTGAATGGGCTCTGTTCGACCCAAAAAGATGCTCACGAGGGGGGCGGGGCTCACCTGTCTGCTCCTATGCTAGATGATTCTGTGACAACTTCCTTTACACGATTATATCGATTGTCATTGCTGCTATAAAGCAACCAGACTCAAATCGGCCGCTGCTTAAGTGTCTTACTCTCAGTCACACATCAGTACACACTTTGAACATCAGGACGCGGCAGTAATTCCAAACCGTGCGTTGTTTTCTGTGTTTCTCTTTCGCTTGAGTCTGGGTTGCTTTAGGAGCTCCGACTGGCGTTAATCCGCCCGGTATTGGATTCACTGTTTTTAGAGGTTCGCCAAACACGAGAGACATCCAGCAGCTGCCATTGACGCTGCGTCTCTAACGTACGGACACTGCGTAAGTGCTTTTCTGTCTGCACAGTTGCCTACAGGCCTCACAGTCTTACTACGAGTCGTGATGCTATTTTAAATCACGCAGCTGCCGCCGTCACTCGAAAGCGTCCCCAAGATGTACTTTTTCATCTTGCCGAGTTTAATATCGACGCACACTCTGACCTCGCTGATGGCGTATCATTTTAGTAAACCGCTGAGCTGATTTATTGTCGTCTCTCTTTATGACACACGGCGATTCGTGCCGTACGATTTTAAAGAACATAATTTGATTTACGTTCAGTCCAAACCACGCAGATGACTGGGATAAATGTTGCTTTCTCTGTAACCTCAAATATGCTTTATGGTGATTGAACTTATTTAGTATGCGTACCATATTTAATAGAGACACATATTCAGGGTGCTTTTGTTCTGTACAGGACACTGCCAGGTCATTTTTAAAAGAATTTCAACTCCTGTAGTAACGCATCATGTAATGCAGTAGATGTGTTGATGCAAGAGGTGTCCTCAGTTTTATAAGGTGCAATACATGCACTGTGAACATGATCTTGATCGATCATGCACATTGTAACATTTTCTTCAATAAATGTAATTTAAATTATAGTGTTAATCTAATTAAATATGAGAGTCATCAATACTTACGGTGTTGGTGAGGCCTTTGGGTGCCCAGTGCTCTGTATGTAGACACCAGCGCACTGTGCATTATACGAGGCGTGATCAGAAATTATGGTGAATGTTTAAATAGTAATAAAAATATATATTACTGTAAAAAAACACATTGCCATTACACTGAAGTATAAGCTCCATTCAACTTAAAATAATTAAGGTAATGATTCACACTTAATATTTTCAACATGAACCAATATAATTCTTTTTATCTTACAGAACCCACAATTTTTAAGTTGAGGCAAATCATTTAGAGTGATTGTATGTAATTCACTTGTTTTATACTGAAGTTAATCTATGTTTTTAAGTTGTTACAATTTAAAATGGTTTATTGGTCATAAACTGTTTTTATGCTATTAGAAATATTATGAACATAACACATTCCAATGCTGTACTTTGTACATTTATTTAAAAATCTAGTGCAAATGCACAAGCATTTTGCAGTGTAAATCTTAAATGTACAACAAAAAATTATAAAACGTTTCTACAGCTTTCTTGAAAGTATGTTATATTACACTGTCAAAAATTATTTGTTGGTTTAACAAAAAAAATAAGTAACCTGGTTGCCTTAAAATTTTGAGCTGGCTCAAACTCAAATAGTAAGTTAACACAGTATTGAAATGAAGTTATGTCAAATGGAGTTACCATGCTGATCTGACAAATATTTATAATCATTCAAGGTTGAACAAACTAACTAGACTTTTTGTTAACAGAACATTATTTTTAGTTAATCTGACTTAAAAATATGTGTTATATCAACTCTGTTGAGCATCAGGAATGACTGAGTCAACTCCCAATTTTGAGTGAACTCCACCATTATGATACTGAAATTTGATTGCAGTAATGTATAATTTTAAGTTGTACTGACTAAAATTTCACTCAGAGTAACTTTTCAATTAATGTTGAATTAACATTTTGAGAAATTGACCTGGTTGCCTTAAAATGACAAGTTCTTTCAACTCTTTACTTAAGTTACTATGACAAGAATTTGCAGTTCTATGCATTACAGCTATTCTATGAAAAAATGAACTGGACAGCAGTCAAGTGAGCCAACAACATGTTGTAAAGAACAGAAAAACACATTTATTTCAAATATTTAATCCTCCATAATTCAGAATTATCAATGCAATGATTCTCCTTTTTCTGTCTGTGTGTTTGAGAAGAAATAATATGGTGCATCACAAAATTTAAATATCAGAGGTATGTTTTTTTTTTCTTAACAGTAATGCTGTGTGAAAGCATGTTAACTCTCTGAACATGACACAAATGTGCATGTATATGTGTGGAGACATTAAATGCACAGAATTGTTAAATCAAATTTGAAGAATCTCTTTCACATTAGAATCTTAACTCTGACATTGGACAGCATCACACCAGTGAAATGAACAATTGGTTGTGTGTGACTGAATCAAAGGTTATAAAAGATACTTTAACAGTAACAAACATCAGGTGGAAAAAAGAAGCATTTTACTTTAAGTCATTTTTAGTTGCAATAAGGCATGAGAAAAAGAAAAGCAGAACTATTGACAAAAACACTGGAAGTAAACATTAGGACTTCTTTTCTCTTTATCAATTACATATACAGTATTCTTAAAGAGTTTTCTGCAATAGTCTGTTCCGAAGTCCATGAACTTTTGCAGAGCATGTATCCCCACCAATGTTCATTAAACTTTTTGGATGACCTCGAATGTACTTCTCAACTCCTTAGGGTAACTGATGTTTAAGGCATAGGGAAGACCCATGAGAAGAACAAAGGCATTTGGGACATCCTTCAAGTCATGAAGTACAATCTGCTCCTCCAAAACCACTGCCACATCAATAATCTTCTGCGGGAGAAGGCTTACAGGATTCTCTTCTGTTATCAAGAGGAGTCCAATATTCATTCCTCTGACAATATCTTCATCAGGTGTAGGCTAGTCAGAGAAGAAAGGCAATTTACAACTAGACATAAAGTCTTAAAAAGCATTGTTCTTCAAAGTATATGGTACACTGCATACAAATTTGCAAAACACCACTGTTTTGGTTTATTCGTTCAGATGGTTTCTAAATTAAAAAACAGTGACTATGACTACTAAGTGCCAAGTTGCAGCTTTAATGTAAAGGTGACTATGTTTATATTGGGTAAATACTTTTAACACATATTCAAATGACCAAAACTCATTTGAAGACTAACAGCTCAAATGTTTTTAAGCAGAAGTGTATAATTTCATCATTATTTGAAGCATAAAGAACAGGCCGAAATATTTTTAAAAGTCTCTAAGTACATCACTTTTGATTAGGGTTGCAAAATGAGGAACCAGAGATCAATGCTAAAGAAGCAGCCCATCATGAAGTAATCATCTGGCTGAAAAAAAGACAGTCAAAAGCCAGCATCTTGACACATGTGTGAATGAGTGTTGCGAATGAAACAAATACCAATAAAAAAAATCTACTTACAAGTAACAGGAACTCTTTAGGATACATGAAACACTATAGGAGACACAATGCAATACTACACCAGCACAACTTGAGACAAGGTTACAAGAATATTATAACATAAGTTTTAGAAAAAAGTGTATGGTCAAATGAAACTGACTTTTACCAGACTGAGGAAATTAGCAAAGTGAGGAGGCAATTAGCAGTTGCACCCAGTCGCTGTTTCATTTCAAATCCAAATTTAAAATTCCTATAAAAAGTATTCACCCCCTTGGAATTTTTCTCGTCTTAAAACAATAAATCACAGCGCATTTCATTTGACGTTTTTTGACACTGATCAACAGAAAGATTCTTTCATGTGAAAGTCAGAAGTTTCTACAAGTTAGCTTAAACTTATTACAATTTTTAAACAAAATAAATTACATAAGTATGCAGCCCCTTTAAATGACATGCCTAAATCATCACTGGTGTAGCAATTTGGTTCTAGAGTGTAACAATTAGTTAAATAGAGATGGAGTTCCTATTTACAGTATTAAAATGGACAATATTGTAAGTAGGGACTCTCAAGGAGCAGTTTGAGTATACTTTATAAATGCATATTTTGAAGTATTCAGAAATTTAAAAAGTGTTGGCTGAAAAAAAAATCACTAAATTTGTCTTTTGTTGGAAGTATCTGAACATTAAACAAAATCCTGATAACCCATGTTATTTATTTTGTTTAACCTCTGAATACCTTTCATTAACAGAGGTTTGCACCCTATTCTGTATGTCTAATCTGCTACTTGATATAAAAGCAAGCTTATTACACAAACTTGTCAAACTGTATGTCTAGGCAGGTTAGAAACTAAGGAGAAAACCCCAAATGAGCTGCTTCCAGATTCAGTGATAAAACACTGTCTAGCCTGATCTACCAAACTGTGTCATACCAAAGAAGAAAATGTTCACCACCAGTTCCCTCACAAAAACAATCAAAGCTGAGCACAGACACCATATACATGTGACACATTTAACAATGGATAAAGCAGACAGCAAGGAGGATATGCCCATGTACCTCACAGATCTTGACAAGCTTGGCAGACTTCTCTCTGAGGAAATAAGGAAGGCCAAGGAGGACAACGGCTCTCTTACGCCGGTTTGAGTTCTGCAACAAAGACACTAATCTGAACATTCTAATCATCTAGTGATCACAATTAATTTGAGTGTTACCCATTTCAGAAAAACAAATTTATCAGATTGTTTATTGGTTGACACACTGGATTTCATTTATTAAAGTAACAAATGTTATCAATTACAATTTTTTTTTTCTAAAATGCATTCAGTAATAAATTGAGCTTTGAAATCTAAGTACAAATACCAGAACCAACGTAAAATATTATAAATGCTTACATCAACAGACTGGACAAGGCTTCTGAGTTCTTCAATCCCCGAGTCTCTTGCACGATACTGCCTCAAAAATCCTGGCAGATATTTGTCAAGGCCATCAAAAAAGGTTTTCTTAAGGTCTGCAGATACTATTCGTTGAAATTCTGCTGCAATCTGATCAAACAGCAAACATACAATATGAACATATATTAGTCTTGTGCTGAGAAGATACAGAAAAAGATCAAAGCAGTTTGTTTTGAGATTGACAGGTAGTTTAACAATCTTAATCATTTATATTGCAGTGCAGTAAACTGTTGACAAAACCAAGTTTCACAAAGAGGATACTAACCTGTCTTTCCGTAAACAAAGCAGGCCACCTGATCATCACGTCTTTCACCAAGGGCTCCTCCTCAATCATGTACTTCTTTCTGTTTCAAGACTGTTAAAACTTTTTCCCCATGGACAGTCAGGCAGAAAATTCACCTCTGATTTCGTTAGGGTGCAATGCCACTAAATTGTTCAACTTCAAGCACTGACTTAGCTTGGGAAGTAAGTTATTTGCCCTAAAGATAGCGACTTCCGCACACTGAATACAATACAAAACGAGACGGGAGCTGAGAGACACTAATAACGTGTAAAGGCAGAGCAGAAAACACAAGTAGCAAAGTAACATTGAATCCAGTGCACGCCAGCTGCAAAAATTATTACGAGCTGGTGATGTATAGAGCACGATACCTGGAACATCATGCTGCCTAACATTTGCCGATATAATCCATGAAATATTAAAGTAATGCTGTAATTTTATGAACGATTCACTTTACAGAAACATATTGGTTTGACTTAATATTACATGCTTCCAGATGATCGAAAACTGTAATTTTGCTTCTTACAATTAAATACTGAAATAGTTTTATCCCTGCCGAAAATCAACTTGGGAAAGCTGCTCGTTCTCTTTCCCGATAAAATGATGCAGTGCAAAATTTAAAAATACACACGTGCAGACACGCACAAGCTATGTAACATGTCACCATAAAAATAGGTTTCTACTTTACTGTGTATTCTTTTATGAGCCCAGCTGAAATAAATGTGTTGGCGTTTAACTAATGAATACGGAAGTAGTTCTCTGCCCTGCGACTCCATGGCAGTTTTACTATTGGAAAAAAGCGCTTGGCAGTTCTAGTGTTAATAATTATAAAGATAGCCGCATTTTTCATTTTCTTCACTATGGAATAAAAACTGAAACTGTTCCAAAAATGATAAATACGACATTCTACTTACTATTAAACCAGGATACAGTCTACTTGGTTTGACTTTGAAATAAAATGGCGCCTCCTCCTTAAACGTGAAATGTTTTTTAGCATTCCAGCTGCGCATGCGGCAACGTGATGACGCAAATGCACAATTAACGAATGCCTATTGTGGAACCAACATAAAATAATAATTTGTTTCAATTAATTAAAAACGTAATGTAAGTTTCCAAGACAAAAACACACATTTTTAGGTTATCTTAACAGCATTGGTGATTCTAGATTGATTTGACAAATAATTAAGAGTTATGACAACAAAAGGTAAAAATAATTTTTGACAGTGACGAGTTCTTATACTTAAAATTAACAGTTGAGAAACAGGGTTACTTACCAGAAATCCTCCGTTATAAAAGTCTGCTGCTGAAAATGACCAGACCTGTATAGCCACATCTACTCCACTCGGGAAAGTGTTCTTTTTTGGCAGTTGGAAAGCCAGCACACTGGAAAGTTCGACTGGAAGAAAATACAAACGGCCCCTCCCACACAGCACACGAACAACCGAAAATATTAGGTTAACTGAAATAGGATTTTTATATTTATTCCCTCCACCATAACTTACTTTGGTACAAACAAATTTTTTTTATTTTGATTGAGATCTGAAACCAAATATTTCAAGCTACAACACTAAATGACTAATCTTAAGTTGCTTGAAAGAGAAAATTTACATTGAATGAACAACATCAATGTTCTACTTTCTTAGAGCACGCTTATCTCATCCTTCTTGTGACTTTCTGAAGCAGTTCTGGAAATCCGTTTCCATGAGTGTCTTAGTTGCACTGTCATGGCTCCCTCAATGTCCTGACTCAATTAGAAACGTTTACCTTTCATGGTCATTTTGACTTTGGGGAAGAGTCGGAAGTGCTTGCGAGATTTGGTGAATAAGGTGGATGAGAACACAGCATAATGTTTTTATTTGACAGAAATTGCCATACCAGAAGCGATGTGTGACACGGAGCGTTGTCATGATGGATAATGAAACCGTTTGCTCGTTTCTCATGTCATTTTCTAAGCACATTGTTTATTAAATGCTCTAATAAGCCCTTATAATATTCAGGGATTGCCGTAGTATTCCTGGGTACAAACTTATCTCGCACAATTCCTTCAGGGTCAAAAAACACAATCATCGTCACCTTGATGTTGGATCTTGATTGACGCACAGGATGCCGAGGCAGCCACGACAGCGCAACTAAAGACATTCGCGAAAGTGGCAAGAACGATGGGATAAGTGTGTTTGAAGCAAGGGGGATTAATGGCAATGGGTCTTTTACTGTAATATTTTTTTTTTTTCACCGTATTTTTGATCACCTTTGTGCATTCAGCCCACTATGACTGGGTTAAGAGGCTTTGAAATGCCATTGTCTGACTTAGTCCCCTCACTTCATGCTGTTTTATGGTAATTTTCTTACAGCTGAAAGCTGGTGCTTTAGTGTATTGAGGCAGCAGTTGCTGTGCCTGGGAAGTTCAAAGTGAATGCATTCCACTGCACAACCATTAAATAGATGATACCAAAAATAATCAACAAGTAAAAGGATAGTGAAAAGCAGAGGAAGTGGTTGAAATTAAACCTAAATACATGGTTGCTTCTCTTTGGGCAAACCCACCTATCCTCATAAAACATTAGTAGTTTGGCAAATGACTGGAGACCATCCATCCATCATCCAAACTCATTATATCCTGAGCCAGGGTCTCAGGGAAGCAGGGACCTTTCCCAGCAAGCAAGGCAGGAACAGTCCCTGAGCAGGGCACCAGTCCATTGCAGGGTGAAAACACAAACACGCACAGAGAGGCCAATTTAGCAGACCTGTCAAGCATAATCAAGCTCTTTTGGGTCGCTAGTATCTAAATTGATTTGGTATCTCATCCATATATTTTCTAAAGGTTGTCATAGTTTCAGCATCAGCTACACAACTTGTTGGGCTCTTGCAGATTCGTACAAGAATATTTCATATTTAAAAAAATCCTAAAATTCTATGCAACAAGTGCTAAGTAAATACGTTTGTACACGCCTGGTAGTGTTATTGACTGCATCGTGTCAGAGAGGTTGTTCTAGGCATGCTCCACTGTGGGCCTTTTCCTTACACAGAAAGGGATTAAAGGTGAAACTCATATGAGTTCATTTATTTTTAAGTGTAATTCTAAATTCATTCTACCCTGTTCTCTCTCCACAGAGAAAAAGAGGAAGCTGTCATTTCTACTATGCTTAATTGTACAAAATGGAGGATGTGTACCTGGCTGTGCGGGACTCCCTAGGCAAGGAGTGTAAAAGTGAAGAAGGGCTCTCAATAGAGAGGAGAAATGATGTCGAATGGGACAAGGGCAACCGACTCCTGTATCCCAAGGGAAAAAGAAGTATGGACATAAAAGAAGAAGACGACAGTGAATGGGAGTCTGTCTGTTATCAGTTAGAGAGTCAGAGCGTTAAGGTGGAGGATTGTGAGTGGGAGGATGTAGGCATTAAAAATGGCAGCACGAATATACAGCAGTGTGAAACTTTAAACAGCATCAAGAAAGAAGACCTCGGATTAGAGTTTGTAACTGGGGTAGGCCTCCCTCTGAAGAGGCACTGCTCCCTAAAGGATCATTCTGTTCACGTGAAGCCCGAACCATTAGAGTCTGATGCAAGCCAGCCTGGGAAGGCATCTTGTCTAAGTCAGGGAGGAGAAGGTAGGTGTTCAAATAGCAAATCAAAGTAAAGTGTCTGGCCGACATAATTCACCTAAAAAGCACTTTAGGGGTTTGCGAGCTGCTGTGCATTCTTAGGGAACATTGTGTAAGTACTGAATTCAATAAAAGAATGAAGCCTTTTTAATTGACAAGCCCTGTAATCCTGCTTAATTCTTTCATATTTCATAAAACAATGCCATTGAGTACTGTGTCAACAATTCAAGTCTTTTAGGTTAGCATGAGCGCTGTCTAGAGCAGTTTGGTGAACATGCAATACAAGTACATAAAATGCAAAAGTAACTTTATGAATATACTCGTAAAATGAATTGTCTTCTAAGTAATAATTCTTTACCTTTATATAGGCCTTTTCTCCCTACTCAGATTTGCTTTAGCGAGTGGTGCCACTTCAACCACCTCGTGCAGCATTCACCTGGATGAGGTGACGGCAGCCATTTTGGCTCCAGTATGCTCATCATACATTAGCTGTTAGGTGGTGAAATGGTAAAGACAGATAGCCAGTTAGGGACATGGGATGATTAGGGTGCCAGATTGACTAGGCCATGAAGAGCAATTTACCCTGGACTTCATGATACCTCCTGCTCTTTATGAAGGATGCTCAGGGGTCTTTTATGACCAAACAGAGTCAGGACCTCAGTTGTACATCTCATCCAAAGAAAGGTGCCATATTTACAGCACAGTGTCACTGCACTGGGTTACACATTTGAGACCACAGGGTAAGTGCCCCCTGCTGGCCTTGCCAACACCTCTTCCAACAGCTACCCAAGCTTTTCCTAAGTGGTCTCCCATCCAAGTGTTGGCCAGGCCCAAACATTCTTAGCTTCAGTTGGATGACCTCTTCTGAAGTGCATGTGTTATGGCTGCTGTAGGACATTTTTAAGACCAAGTGTAGTAAGGTGGTAAGTAGTGTGCGACATACTAGTGGCATGATTACTGCCGTTGCTGGCATTTGACATGCTAAATTTCACCTTGGGACTGATAGATAGATGTGAAAGGTACTATATCATATCTATCTATCTATCTATCTATCTATCTATCTATCTATCTATCTAT
>JANRMT010062791.1:232297666-232333014 GCA_026402145.1 Polypterus bichir lapradei | reverse complement strand
TATCTATCTATCTATCTATCTATCTATCTATCTATCTATCTATCTATCTATCTATCAGTAAAAGTTATTTACAATTAAATGCAGTGTCTATAAGAAATACCCACCCAGTTGGAAGTTATCACATTTTATTTTGCTATACAATATTAAATTACACTGATCAACATAAAAAGAGTCTTTAAAGTCAAAGTGAAAGCAGATCTCTGTCTAAATGGTCTAAATTAATTACTAATTAAAATTCAAAATAATTGATGACATCAGTATTCACCCTGTTAAAGTCAGCATTTAGCATCTGTCCCTTTGTTAGCCATGACAGCCTTGAGTCTGTGTGCACAGGTCTCAGTTAGCTTTGCACATTTGGACTGTGCACTTTTCCCCTTTCTTCTTTGCCAAACTGCTCAGTCTCTGTCTGGTTGCATGGACATCATGAGTGAAAACCCTTTTTTGTCAACCCCACTGAGTGCATGGCCACAGCATGATGTTGCCACCACCATGATTCATGAATGGTGTGTTTTTCACAATTTTGTCTGATGGCCAGAAAGCTCAATTTGGGTCTCATCAGACCACAGACCCTTCTTCCAGTTGTCTTTAGTGCCTCCCATTTGCCCCCTTGAAGAGATGTCATGTGTACTTTGTCTCTGTTCCACTCTCCCATAAAGCTGTGACTGGTGAAGTAGCTGATCAATAGCTGCCATTTGCACAGTCTCTCCAATCTGACCCGCTGTAACTTGGAACCCCTTCAGAGCTCTCAAAGGTCTCTTGGTGGTCTCCCTTACTTGTCATCTTGCACAATCACTAAGTTCTTGAGGATGGCCTGCTCTAACAGATTTACAGCTGTGCCATACTCTTTCCATTTCTTGATGATCAAATCAACTGGATATGAAGTGACTTGGATATTTTTGCCTCCATCCATTGCCTTTTTCTTTTCAATCACCTTTTCCTGGAGTTGCTTGAAGTGTTCTTTTATGTAGATACTGTAGATAGATTGATGACTTTATTTGCTTCCAGGGGGAAATTTGATTTTTCAGAAGCTTAATAAATATATACACACACCAGAATGACTAAAATGAATGAAAAACGTCTGACTTGGCAGTTACATTCACAGTGAGGCCTAACGTGGGCATATTTTGTCTTCGTTGTGTAGGTTAGTGCGCTATACTGACTCACCACAGGTTGGATTTTTCAGATTCAGCAGCATTTAAACTGCAATCAGTTTTAATCCCCAATAGGTGATCTTCATTGCACTACTTATGGGGCTTCTCAAACCAATAGGCTGTACCATTGATTATTTAGGAATGTTGTGTTAAAGGGGGCAGATACTTAAACAGTTATTTTCTGTTTCTGACACTTGACATAGAACTGTTTTCACTTTGACATTAAATTGTCATTTTCTGTTGATCAGCATCAAAAAAGCCAAATTAAATCTACTGTGATTTAATGCTGTATATCAATAAAATGTGAAATCTTCCAAGGTGAATACATTTTGTAGGCACTGTTTTTATTTATCATTCAATGTAATACAATGACTTTCACATCTTATCTGTACAGTGCATTTGCTGTTCTAGCAATTGAGGGAATGCTGTGTTTGTTTTTCTTTGTGTGTAAGTTTTAAATTTAATTTGTATCATTTGCCCCTAAAACTTTTTTTGATCGTATTTGTTTCCCCATTTTAGTTGCACAGAAGCAATGAGAGCAGTTGAAGAAGCCTTTGCTTGACAGCATATGTAGGATGAGGTAGAACAGGCAGTAGTTTGGTGATCAACCGGAATAAAATATTTACACTGAAAAATATGTTGAATAAAATATACATCTCTATTATAAAAGGAAATCCTGAGACGAGACTTTCTCAGAGATCATTTCAACTCCTGCAAGAGATAATTTCAGGTCCTGCGAGACGAGACTTTTTGCTAAGAGATTTTGACAAGTCCCACCCTCCTCTCAAACATTTACAACCATGCCCATGTTCCAATCACTTCTCTTTCATGTGAATGCCATTGTCAGACCCACTTCCTGCGCTCTCAGCTTGAAGCGGGGTCGGAAATAAAAGACAAAGAGTAGAAAACAAAGTAGAACATCGTAAAGAGGTTCAAAAATGATGGCGCGATACACATGCGATGCAGGTTAGACATTATGAAACTACTAAAATTCTAAAAAAACTGATAGTAAAGATCGCATTAGCACTAACAAACGGAAATTATTACTCGGTGAAATACCGGAAAAGCGAAAAGAGATTAAATATATGGACATAGATGATATGACGGAAGTATGTAGATATTGTTTGGCTTTAAACTTTAAGTCAGAGACTTGCATATCATTTAATTTGTGTTGCCATCAGGGAAAAGTAGTGTTTCTTCCCAATGAAGAGGCGTATCCGGGAGAATTAAAAGATTTGTTGTTTGGTGAAAGTGAAATCTACATACTCAAGCAGCAGAAACAGAAAGTGGCTGGCACGTAGCTCAGACAGGGGGTGAGGGGCAGGGGGGTTGGCGAGCGAAACCCCCTAGTATGTCAAAAACAAAACAATCCTTTGGGGCAACCACAAACAATAAACAAACTCAATGTGAAAATGATGGGTACTTACCCAAGTTTCCTTAGTCCACTGCTCAGCCACCTAACTCTTTTTCATTTAATTACTGGTGTTCCTCACTCACTGTGTCTCGCTCTTCTACAAACAATCAACCCCTGATTGCCGCGTGCAACACCATCCTTATAAGGAGAGTTTCACTCCCTCGACCTGCTAGCACTCTCTTAAGGGAGGAGTTACCACAATTATGGAGTTTAATCACACACAAAGAACAAATTCTGTACTCATGAGAGTAGATATGATATTAAGGCAGATGATGAGTGGGACAGTTGCATTTCTGCCAGGTATTGACAATTCTTAAAAGACAGAAATACTTGCTTTCTTACCCTAACCCATTATACAACTATACCCGGGAAATCCTAGGGTTGTTGGCTTGTTTTTATAAAATTTTGAGGGTCTCAAGTTTTGTGTGTTTTTTCTTTTTTTCCCCCTGTGGGGCTTCACTTAGTACTCAAAACAACTTTTTTGTCTTGTTTTGTTTTTAAATGAAGAAGAAAATTAATGTGACAATGATTAAAATAAAGTAGCAACAGGGTTGGAACTCCATAATAAGAATGAGGTGCATTTTAACAAGATTAAGCTATTTTATACTAAAAAGTTTGCCTCTTGCCAGATGTCCTTCTAAATTTTTTTATGCGTTTATTTGTACATTTACATATTTCTGCAGATTTACAAGAGAACAGCATCTCCTCATCTTCATTTGATCTGACCTCTCTTAGGAGTGGACCACTACAAATGCAGCTTGATAAAAATATGAAGAAATTGACATCAGGAGCGGAGATTTTGATACCATCCCCTCTACAGTATACTCCTTTCGTTGTACATGATTCCAACAGCACTTACCAACAGGTGCAAAATAAGAATTCAGAGGCTTTGTATCATAGTCAAGGATGGAAGAAAAGTTTTAAACACAAAGATAATCAGTGTAGGCATGCAAAACAGAAGCAGTTTTGCTGTACTGAATGTGGCAAGCGATTCTCCACAAGTTGCAATCTTCGGACTCACACAAGAATTCACACTGGAGAGAAGCCCTACAGCTGTTCCATTTGTGGCAAACGTTTTTCACAAATAAGTAATGTTCAGAGACATAAGAGAATTCACACTGGAGAGAAGCCATATGCCTGTGCTGACTGTGGCAAGAGGTTCTCCCACAGTAGCAATCTCCAAGACCATACAAGAATTCACACGGGAGAGAAACCATATTGCTGTTCTGAATGCGGCAAACAATTTTTACGAATAAGTCATTTTCAAAGACATACGAGAATTCACACAGGAGAGAAGCCATACAGCTGTTCTGACTGTGGCAAACAATTCCCTGCAAGTAATAGCCTTGAGAAACACATAAGAATTCACACTGGAGAGAAGCCTCATTGCTGTTCTGACTGTGGCAAACGATTCTCCACTGGTAGCAGTCTTCAGCGACATATAAGAATACACACTGGGGAAAAAATTGACCCTCAAGAGAAACCATTTTCCTGTTCTGACTGTGGCAAAAGGTTCTCCACCAATAGCATTCTTAAGACTCACACAAGAATTCACACAGGAGAAAGGCCATATTTCTGTTCGGAATGTGGCAAACGATTCTATGACAGTAGCAGTCTTCAAATCCACACAAGAACTCACACTGGGGTGAAGCCATATTGCTGTTTTGAATGTGGGAAACGATTCTCCACCAATAGTCATCTACACATCCACATAAGAATTCACACTGGAGAGAAGCCGTATTGCTGCGCTGAGTGTGGCAAACGATTCATGCTAATGAGCAGTCTTCAAAAACACACACGAATTCATACTGGGGAGAAGCCATATGGTTGTTCTGAATGTGGCAAACGATTCTCAGACAGTAGCAGTTTTCATAGACACAGAAGAATTCATACTGGAGAGAAAAAGAAAAAGTGAAGACTATGCAGAAAAGTAGCATTAGTTAAAGCCTACAGGGTAATACTTACATTCTTTAACCTCTTACAAATTTGAAGGTTTAGTTTCCTCTGTGACCAGAAAAAAATCACTTGTCTGTCCTGAGCTCCAAATTATAAAGTGTAAGTGAGTGTGTAATCAATAGTCAATATGTGCTGATCTTATAAGTCACATTAGTTACAGGTGTCTTCCTTCACATGGAATTGAAATATTGAAAAATAATTGTGAAATGAATTGTGAGGTGATTAAGAAGTGCAATAGGAAGAACCCAAATGCTCAAGAAATATTCAAGTAGCTCTCCAAGCTGGCAGGAAAGAGCTGGGATTCAATACTCACAGAAGCACAAGTACAGCTCTTAAAAGGATGAACAGATGCAACAACGTCATTTATTTCTGTGGAAAATTTTTACAATTTCAAAGTGCTTTACAAGATGTCAAAGAAAGATGTAATGTAACAGCCTCACATAAAAGGGAGCAGGCACCACCAATGGAGGATAAGAAGCTGCAGAAAAGCAAGCGGCTACAGGAAGACAAATATTCAGGAAAGAGAAGGTTTGAAACTTAGCATTTCACTGGCCCATTCTCTACAATGAGCAGAGACCTAATATTTTTAAAGTAAAGGGTGTAAATCCGGTGAGTCAGCTTTATTATTGCACATATAGTACAGTATGGATGTAGAAAAATACAGGTTTAGCTGATTGGTACAGAAAATACTTTTGTTTAAACATTATTTTCTTAAGAAGTTAAATGCATTAGATCAAAAGACTCTATTATTTCATTCAAAGCCTATTTTATTTTCTTTATTCTAATTGAGAGGCATCCCTGTTCTTCAATATTCTTTTTTTATTCACTATTTTAATCTGCTTTTGTTTAATAAAGTGCAATATAGCTACGTCATAGCATATTTTAAAGTTGAAACACAATTTCAATTTTTTTTTTGTTTCTTTGTTTTATAATTCAGTGCTTTCATCTCTGTTATATCTTGTTTTGTGTAATAAAGTACTGTGTATCTGTGCATATTTTTAATTTATGTTTCAGTTTAATTGTTTTGGGTTCTTTTAAAATCTAGTTTAGTTTGTTAGATTGTGAATGTGTGTGTGTACCACTGTTGTACATATTAATGATTTGCTATCAGATGATCTTTTAATTTGATATTGTCATTACATTATGTTCTTATGGCACCCAAGAATATTGGTACCCTTTTATTCAAATAATGCTCGATTTAATATATACATATACGAGAGGGTACTCAAAAATAACTGGAATTGAAAAAACAAATTGTTTTAATAATTTTCACTTACTGAAACTTTAGTCTCCTTCAAACTCTTCTCCATGTGAATGAGTGCACTTGTCCTAATGGTTTTTCCACTGGTGGAAGCATTTTTGGAATTGCTGAAGAGGAATATTTTCCAATGCTGGTAGCGATTTTTCTTTGACTTCTTCCACGGTACAAAAACGCTTTCCCTTGAGTTCTTTTATCATTTGCGGAAACAAGAAAAAGTCGCACAGAGCAAAGATCAGGCAAGTAAGGAATGTGGCAAGAACATCAAGACACACAGGTCAATTCAGAAATCTCTTCAATAGCCCGACAACGATCTTCGTAAATTGCATTGCAAACGTTTTCAAGATTTTTGTCATTCCTAATTGGTCTTGGTCTTCAAGTGACATTTCCCCTTGTTTGAAACGTGAAAACCACCCGTAGACCTGTGTTTTACTTAAAGCTTCCTCTTTAAAAGCAGTTTCAAGCATCACTACAGTTTCAGCAGCTGTTTCCCCTAAAAGAAAACAAAATTTAACAAGACTGGCTGTTCTTTATGATCACCCATCACAAAAATTGCAGAACATGCTTAATAAGCACCAAGAAAAACCCGGAATGCCGTACGAGACTACCACAGTATACTGTTAGTATGCTACACCTAGCGGCGAAATTCAAGACTAAATCTAGATTGATTTAAGTACAGATTCTGGTTATTTTTGGGTATCCCCTAAAATATATATATATATATATAATATTTAAATTAAAAGAAGTTTTGTCATCTGTACATGCACTTATTTGGTTTGCAGTGGATAAAAACAAAAAAGCCATGGAGAAAAAAAATTGCTTATTCTACAAAGACTTTACAAAATGGTCAGGGCAAAATTATTGGAACCCTTTAGAAGTTCTAAGACATAAATGTCTCATACTGCTCCTTCAATGAGACTAACATCTTTTGCATGATTATCACAGGTGTCACTCATTCAGCGAGTTTAAATGGAGAAAAGAACTCCCTCAACTGTTTTGTGTCATGGAACATGGGAAAGAGAAGGAAAAGCAAATAACTCTTTGAAGAGGCATGACAGACAATAATACCCAAGCTTGGTCAACATAAAGGAGACAAGACCATGATGGTCCTGTGTTTCTAACATTCCTAGAAGTGGCCGCCATGGTAAAAATTGATCCAATATCAAAGAAAATTGTGGGAAACGAACCAAGGAAAACAAAGCAGGTTCAAGCTGCCCTTCGAGTTCAGGGCGCACCACCCATCGCTGTCTGGATGAAAAGAGGCTCTATAGTAGAAGAACTAGAGAGACCCCACTACTGAGAGAACAACACAAACAAGCTCTGGGGATTTGTATGTTGACTGAGAGATTATCCTTTGGACAAATGAAGAAAAACAAGAGCTTTTTGGTGAATCACACCAACACTGTGTTCACAGAGTTTCAAATAAAAAAGCTTTCAAAAAAAAAGAATGCCATCCCTACCAGAAAACATGGAGGAGGTTTAAAAATGTTTTGAGGGTGCTTCGCTGCCGGTTTGAATCTGTGCAAGGCATATCAAATCAGAAGGCAATCTGTTCATTTCAGGGTGAAATGTACAGCCCAGTATCCAAAATGTTGTCTCAGTCACAGGATAATGACTCAAATGACATGCATCTAAAACACCCAAGAATGGAGAAGATGAAAACATTGGATTGTTCCGAAGTGGTTGGCAATGAGTCCTAAACTGAATCCCAATAACCACTGGAGGAAAAAGCTAAGAGTCAAAGTTGGGAGAAGAAACCCATGAAACCTGAGAGAAATAAGGAGGAGCTGGCCAAATGACCACTTGAGAGGTGTAGAAATCTCCCTCAGAGCTATGGAAAATGCTTGATGCCACTTATTATACAGTATTATACTGTGAAATATTGGGTTAAGGGGACCAATATTTTTTCCATGACATTTTCATTCATTTAATTGTTTAAAACAGCATGTTCAGTCATAAATCAAAAGCAAAGTGTATTTTCTATTTAATGTGGTTAAGAATTGGTGGATAGTTTCAGCTTTATTTTGAGACAGTTGTGACTTTTTTTCACTTACCTGAAAGGGTACCGATATATCCAGCCAAGTCTGTTGTCACGCATGTGCACATAAATAGATAGATAGATACTTTATTAATCCCCAAGGGGAAATTTACATTTACCAGTTCACAATTGGGGATGGCTCAAAGCCTTTAGGGATGGTAATTTCCCGCCGGAATACAGATTGCTGCTGTTTACTAACACTTTATCTCATCCTCCCTCTGCAGACTGGAAGATTGATGGCTTTACCACTCTTGACGTCACTTCCGGTGTCCATCCACCTGGAATCGCCTCTTCCTGTTGGACGTCCTTATCACTGTGAGGTCCACCATCTTGGAGCAGTTGCTTTTGACACTCCCATCTGCAAAGATGTCTTTTCACTTTAAACACGTTTATAACCCACATTTTGCTTTCAGTTATACAGGGTATGCCTATGGGTGCCCCAACTCATCTATGGTTTCTCTTACAATTGGCATAGTCGGAAGGATGGAACTTATTAGTTTAGCGTTATTTATTTATTTTGGCTATTTAGTTTCCATTTTCATTTAGCAGTAGTTCAATTATTAAAGATATCTTTTTTGTAAGTTTCAAATTTCCTTTGAGTTTCCCAAATTAAAGTCTGCAGGTTGTAATACAAAAAACAAACACAAAAAAGATTTGGGGCACATCCATATAATGAAAATAAATCAAAATGAAATGATCTTTCTTACAAAGATTGCAATAACATCTTTTCAGACACAAGTCCAATGCAGAAGTAACTCAAACATGGCCGACCTTCTGGTCATAAAGGACTCAGGCAGGAAGGGGCGGGTCCAGGAAGACAGACGATGGAAGTGATGTCAGCAGAGGAATGGCTGTTTCTGCAGAGGGAGGAAGAGAGAAGGCATTCGTACACAGCGCCAACCCTTGGTTTAGCAGGTAATTACCTTCATCAGAGCCCTTAAGCTGTCTCCATGTTGCTTATCCAATGAATTTAATAAAATTGCCATTATAGTAAATGTTTCTTGAGTTAGATGTTTTCTTTTTTGGGTATTTCTGCTGTCAGCCTTTAATTTCTCCAACAGATCACATCATCACCTTTGATCTGCTTCCTGATTTTGGACTAAAGTTGTAGTTTTTGGTAGGTCATTTGTAATTAACTGTTTTCTTGGATGGTATCTCGGCCACTGCCACTCCACAGAATAAAAATCGTAAAGAAGACAAAACTGCAGAAACATTGTTGGGTCTTTTGTTTATGCACCTGTGAAGGTGAATGTTATCATGACGTTTATATCCAAGGGCAGCATGTAAAGTGAAACCTGCAAAGGTCTGAAAACCAAGCCCTTCTGGATATCATGTCTGATTTTTGCATAACAGGATGCACTGAAGCACTGTTGTTGCATTCTGTACATACTGTACTTAATCCATTTGATAAGAATATTGCCTAAATGCCCAACAGAATTTCACACCTGCAGTGGTGTTATTGGCATGAAACCTATGAGGTCAAACCAGAAATTTCCCATAGGTGTGCTAACTTTTCTAACGTTCACATTAACTTATGTAAGCTAACCATAGTTTGTGAGAGACAAGCATTGGGCCATAGTGGTTAAGGCTTTAGACTTCAAACCCTGAGATTGTCAATTCAGATGTAACTGCTGACACAGTGTGACTTGCCTGTGCTCCAATTGAAAATGTTACCAATTGCATCTCAAACAGTGTACGTCACTTTGGATAAAGTTGTGAGACAAACAAGTAATGGTAAAAGCATCAAACAATGGCATGTTGCTTTCTGGTCTGTCTCAGCTGGCCTCAGATCATTGTGATACCCTCTGACATTGTCATCACCTGATAAAATGCAGCTGTATAGATTTTCAACGGTAAGTAAAATGATTGAGGTGCCCTGTGGGACATCCTGAGACTTTGCAGGATCCCCTCAAGGTTTGCTGGATATCATGACCAGCCTGTACACTGGTACTGTGAGTGCTGTGCAGAGTGGAGGCAGAATCTCTTGTGTTTTTCCCAGTTGATTCTGCGGTTTGTCAGGGGTGTGTTCTTGTTCCTACTCTGTTCAACGGACTGGGTGATCTTGACTTTGCTGACGATGCTGTGATCTTCAATGGAGGCTCTGATCGGGGCGCTCAAGAGACTGAGTGAGGAGTCTGAGTGTTTGGGCTTACGAGTGTCCTGGATAAAAACCAAGATCTAGGCCTTTAATGACTTCTTGGGCACAGCCATTAGCAATGTGTCTGTCTGCGGAGAGAGTGTCGACCTTGTTGAGAGGTTTACTTACCTTGGCAGTGACATTCATGTCTGGTGACTCTTCCTATGAAGTCAGTAGACGGATTGGGAGAGCATGGGGGGTCATGAGGTCACTGGAAAGGGGTGTGTAGTGCTCCCGATATCTATGCAAAAGGATGAAGGTCCAAGTCTTTAGTCCTGGTGCTTCCTGTCTTGCTATAAGGTTGTAAGACATGGACGCTATCCAGTGACCGGAGATGAAGACTGAACTCCGTTGGTACTGTGTCTCTCCGGAAAATCCTTGGGTACCATTGGTTTGACTTTGTGTCAAATGAGTGGTAGCTCATGGAGTCCCGAATGAGGCACATTACCTGCATTGTGAGGGAGCGTCAGATATGTCACTACGGCCATGTGGCATCCCTGAGGTTGATCCGGCTCGCAAGATCCTCATTGTTGGGGACCCGAGTGGCTGGACCAGGCCAAGGGGTCGCCCATGTAACACCTGGCTGCGGCAGATAGAGGGTCATTTCTGGAGGGTAGGACTGGGGGGTTGCCAGCCAGGATCCCAAGTTGTTTCGTCGTGTGGTGGGTGCAGCATCGCACTGTACCAGTGGATTGTCCCCAACTTGACTTGACTTGTAAAGTGAGAGCCTTGTCATTACCACGTTCTGCTGATTTTGAACTACCTAAATAGAAGGAGCAACACCTGAAGTTTAGAAGTGAATGGCTTTGAGGTGAAAAATTACAAAACACACACGGGAAACGTCAGAAGTTGGCGATCCCAGGCCACACAAAACCTGCCTGAGTGCGCCCCGGCAGACACAGCATTTACTTTGAATTTATCCGCACCTTGCACTTCTGTAAAATGTCCGTCGCTTGGGAACATGAGTTCCTTAAAGTAAATGTGCTCCCTCAAACAAGGTCTTATGCAGGACAGATTTAGAACATGGAATCACGGAATCAGTTAACGTTTAACTGAGCAGTGGAGCTTGGGCTCAACGCGGCCTTACTTTAATATGAGTACTCATGATTATGTGCAACTACATGCAACCCAAAGACGTGCCTCTTGGGTTAATCGGTAACACTTTATGTACTGCAAAAATGCATTTATTACTTATATTACTCATGTACTTTTATGTAACAAAACATGAATAAAGGCTTTTTTGTTGGTGTTAATTGAACCTATGAACAGTTGGTAGCGTGTTTATTCATCTGTGCAATGTGACCGGCAGTAATATCATCTCAAATAAAAGAACACTGGAATTGTTGGGCTGAAGGATCCTGTCATGAATTAGGCCAGTCCAGCACTGACTCGGCTGTAGAATGGCCAGTAGGGGGAAGGTGGGCTGTTGGTCGAGGTCTCCAGGACTTTGACTGTGTCTGGGTGGTCCGACTCCTTTTCTACAATCTGGTCACTGTGACGATGCGGGTTCTGGCTCCACGCTCCCATCGCTATTTGGAAGCCCTTGAACCCAACACCGTTGATAATGTTACCGAGTGAGCTAGTCAGTGAAGGCAACAAGTGAGCAAGGGGATGGTAAAAATGTGCAAAGTGCTTTTATTAAAAGAAACAATCAAAAACAAAACAGTGGTCCAGGTAAAGTGCAGTGCTCCAAATTCTTCATTAAATAAATAATCCATTAAAACAAACGTGGAGGTTAAAACCAATAGAAAACACAATCCTTTTAAAACGAGGTTAAAATGTTCCTTAGGAAGCAATCTTCAAAAATCAACAAGTCCAGTGCTCTTCTACGTTAGCGTCTCACCTACTTCTCCCAGTTGGGCTTTGCAGCAGGCGAGATGCTCTCTGCAGCTGCCCTTTTCCCAACACTCACACACGAGACTGGAGACCTCCTGATCCCTGGCTTCGGTCTGGCACTCATCCCAGTCTCAGAGACTTGGCTTCCCTGAAAACCAGGGTGCTTGCCATGCCAGGGAGTTTACCGCCCAAGCCTCCCGACTCCCGCTGCCTTTCCGTTCTTCTGCGGCCAGTCGCCTTTCCATGGTCACTCCCGCTACCTGCTCGCTCAGCGGGAGCAACTTCCAATTCTAACTCCTGGGTGTAGGCCTAACACCCAGACCCTCGCAGCTGCCCACGAGCGCTCGTTCGCTCGCTCTCCACACACATGCACCGCGTGTCTCTCTCTCTTGCCCTGACCTGCTTCCTCTCTCGCTCCAATATAACCTCCGTCCTCTCTTTTTCTCTTTTCTTTTTCTCATCCCTCCTTGATCCGACTCACGCTTCTTTTTTATAATGCGAGGGGCCATAGCAGCCGTAGCCCATTAGCCGCGGGAGCAATCTCGGATGTGGGCAGTTCCTCACCTGTGCACTCGGTGAGAAACGCCCACACCACAGATCACAACTACGCCCCCTCACGAAGCCGCCTCGAGTGCAGTGATTATTTATTTTTAAAAAAATGGCCTTTGCTCAACGAGCTGTGGACCCATAACACCACAGTCACATAATGCTGTTTTTCATGTATGTTAATTAATTTTTACTTTGTTTTGTATTGAACAAATTTATCTCCTCAAATGTGATAGTTAGTGAGTGGTATAATCTATTCTTACATTTTGCCTTGAGAGTTGTTGCACAGTGCGCCTACACTTGGTGCATGAACAAAGTAGTTTGTACTGTTGTGTTGTACGTATTTCTGAGGTGGCCATGATAGATTAGCTAGATAGCTAGATGGCCATCTATCTCAATGAACAGGGTTGCTTGTTGTATTTTATGTATTGCATTTATCCTTTTTTTTTTTTTTGACACCCATTGCATGCCCAACCTACCTGAAAGGGGGTCTCTGAGTTGCTATTTTACAATATTTATTCCACCCTTTTTCTACAAGTTTTTTTTTTTTTTTGCTTTGTCTTTTTAGAGAGTCAAGACTGAGGGGCTATCAAAAACCAGGGTCTGATAAAGTCCAGTGCAGGGACATGCAGTTAGGGGAGGCAGGTGAGGCTCTCATCATGAAAAGTAAAAAAAAAACAAACAAATAATTATAACATAAAATACATATGTCCACTGGTCTGTGCTATAAATTTGTTTTCTGTATGACTCCAATAATTTTGATCATTTTTATGGTCAAAATCGCTGAATTGGCGCAAGGTGCAGCAGCGGTGAGCCTCACCTCACCTTAGACTGTGCTCTCCCTCATACACGGGGTTGATGCATGCCATTGGTGCGTGCCTGTTGCTGTCTCTCTGTATGTTGCCAATGTAATGTTCTCAGACACGTTTATTATACACCCTGACTTTTCACAGTCTGGCTAATATCTTTAATAGAGGTGTGTAACATATTTAGTTTTGCTAAATAAAACCGCAAAAGCACAAGGTGAGGCAGACAGTACCGTGCCGCACTTAAGGGGGCGCATGTGAGCCCAATAGGTGCTCGTTGCTGCTGTTCCTATACGCAGAGGCTCTCGGCGCCAATAAGTTAGCGATATAAGAAAGTCAAGTGCACTGCACTGCAGCGGTCCATTTATTTATTTATTTTTTTTTCAACTGACTGCCAAAATGGAAGATTAACATTTTTAAAAATAAAGGAAAATAAGAAGGACTTTTACAAGAAAGTGACAGGGATTTTCATGGAGGAGGACAGGCGCATGAACTTCATTTACAAATAAAGGTAAGACCATAAGAGGGTTTCAATTTTATAAAAAATGGGATCAGACTAGGAAAAAAACAACCCAATATTTAAAAACTAAATTTTGACCTTAAATAGAGTATAATTTTGTTTTTCTTGTTATCCTTTTTTGAATAGTCTGTATTAAAATTGATTAAAGCATCAGCATTAAAAGCTTTTAAAAACAACAAAATATTTCAATTAAGGTCAAAATTGAATTACGCTTTTTTTGTACACCTCTCTATACTTTCATTTGTATTGAATGAGTATGAAATGTAGAATTGCAAATTTAGAACACATGCAGGGTGCGGAGCAAATGCGCTCTCCCTGCTCTCTTTCTCTAGCCGCTATAAATGTAACGTTCTTTCTTAGCCAAATATGTGCCTTCCCTGTGTGTGTGTAAAGAATGCTGATGAGATATGAAACATAACTAGTAGTCAGTGTGCATGCTCACTGCCAGTTGAATAGTGAATAAGCTACACTTTGGGGTTCATTTATTTGTAAATCTCACACTGAAGGAGTCACCAGCCATGAACCTCACATCACTGGCCCAGTGAGACATTTCTTGTGGGACTTTGGGTTGTACATTAAATAAATTGGTGTTGTAAAATAAGACCAGTTTGGAATAACCAGAGTTATCTTAAGTGAGACATATAGATACTTCAATATATGGCCTGTGAATCCTTTATAATCACAAGTAATTTTCCCAGTGTACCAAAAGCTCTTAATATATCCTGCTGCACAGAGATGAATAACCACTTTACTGATGCTTTATGAGCATAATTAACACCAAAAGAAGCCTTTTTTTATTTCTGTATTGACATATCATACAACCTATGAAGTGCATCTTTTAATATAATTAACCATCTTAATTATAATAATAAAGAACTTGGCATAACTCACATAAAATGGAAGAATAAGCAAAAGTGAATAGCAATAACAAAGGAGTGAAAATCATAAAATAAATTAAAAGAGGGTAAAAGAAATTTTACATCTCATTAAGCCATATTCGGCACGGTGGCGCAGTGGGTAGCGCTGCCGCCTCACAGTTAGGAGACCCGGGTTCGCTTCCTGGGTCCTCCCTGCATGGAGTTTGCATGTTCTCCCCGTGTCTGCGTGGGTTTCCTCCGGATACTCTGGTTTCCTCCCACAGTTCAAAGACATGCAGGTTAGGTGGACTGACGATTCTAAATTGTGCTCGGTGTGTGCGTGCCCTGCAGTGGGTTGGCACCCTGCCTGCGGTTTGTTTGTGCCCTGTGTTGGCTGGGATTGGCTCCAGCAGACTCCCATGACCCTGTAGTTAGGATATAGCGGGTTGAATAATGGATGGATGGAAGCCATATTGCTTAATTAAATGTACCAGGCTTTCAGCAGTTCTTTTCTTCACATACTTTAAGACAGAAAAATAATTATTCAATTCATTAAGAAAAATTGAAAAAGAAAAATTCATTTTAAGATGCGTACATTTATGAATTAAACGTTTGCCTGTTTTGTGACCAAACATTATATAATCTCTGGAGAAACTGTCAAGGTGAGAATCTTTTTGGTATAACCACTTATGCAAATCATCCCAGAACTTGTTGGAATAAGTACAAAGAAAAAAAAATAATCATTTGTTTAAATATCATTACAAAATTCACAATTATTGCCATCAAAATTAAATTCAGGTCAGGGCTTTGTTTTGCCTATTCCAGGACATGGAGCCTCTTCTTCCTAAGCTATTAATTACTGTATTTGAATATTGAGAATTTTTATCTTCTTGAAACATTCACTTTGAACCCAGGTAGCGTTTTCAAACTGATGAGCTAACCTCCTTCTCAACAATTCCTTGATATTTCTCAGCTTGTATGACTCCCTGAAGCACATCTGACTCTTCCATTTAAAAAAAAAATTATCGCATCAGGCGTTCTACTTGTTTCTTCCTTTATAAATACTTGAGTAAAATATTCGTTCAGCTCATTTGCCATTTCCTTCTCATTTTTCAATGATTTCTCCATTTGTATCCCTAAACTAATCTTTTTACTAGAGTGGTACTGAAAAAATCAGTTGCTGATCGTTTTGGCTTCTCTCGCCGTTTTTATTTTGGTTTCTCTTTTGACATTCCAAATGCCTTTTTTATTTTTTGCTGAAGTGTGCAGGATTCCTCTACATCAGAATTATCTGTCTTTTAAAAAATGTTCTTGTACAGTGACCTTTTCAGTTTTACTTTTTTATAATACTCATATTTATTAATTTTCGTTGATTTTTGTAGTCTTTTTGCTTTATTGCTTTTCAGAATGATCTGTAAGGTGACACCAAATATCATTTGCAGTTGCTGAATTTTTGTTTCCCCATTTCATGTTTTATAGATACTTCCTCATCCTCTGCTTTCCACAGGTTATACGTTTTTGTTTTGGTGTGCATTTGTGTGTTTTCAAAGATTATGTCAAATTCTACCATGCTGTGATCGCTGTGCTGTTCTTGTTATTCTGTCTTTATTGTTTGAAAAGATCCACATTTGGGGAGAACATGGCTCTGGCCCGGAGGTTGAATGTACAGGAGTTATCCTGCTCTGTTTGTTGCAAGCCTCTACACAAGAACTGCAGGGGAGTCAATATAGCAAACTTCATTCTAAATTATAGAACCATTAATATATACCAGTATAAACTTTTAAAAAGGGTTGCATTTGAAGTAGAGATGAGATCTTTATTTTTTCTAGGAGTTAAAATGTTTTTTTGTAGGCAGTTAAATTTTTAACTCATCAAGACGGGGTCTTCAATTATTTTTCCCCTTAACCTTTCTTCTCACCATATGGAAGGCAGGCTCAATAGGGTTTTGTGGTATAGTGCGTCCACAGCTCACGTCAAGAGACCAGTTTTAAAATAAATAATCACCGCACTCGCGGCTTAGCGAGGGGGCGTGGTGATGTGTTGTAACGGCCGATCCCTTTCCCAGCCGGCAGCTACACCTCCAAGACCTGTGGCCTGGATAAATTACTGATTCTGAATCTTATATATCAAGCCGTACCTCTAACAAATAAACTTTTCCCCACAATCGACGGCGTAAACATAAGCACAAAAGAAAAGCAGATATGTAAAAATAAGTGAATATATTAAAACAGAACACAACAAACACTATTGCACATACCCCATGTACATTAGAATGTATATGTATATCCCTCCACCAGAGCAATACCGTGACAACACTACATATATATACAGGGTGGGCCATTTATATGGATACACCTTAATAAAATGGGAATGGTTGGTGATATTAACTTCCTGTTTGTGGCACATTAGTATATGTGAGGGGGAAAACTTTTCAAGATGGGTGGTGACCATGGTGGCCATTTTGAAGTCGGCCATTTTGGATCCAACTTTTGTTTTTTCAATAGGAAGAGGGTCATGTGACACATCAAACTTATTGGGAATTTCACAAGAAAAACAATGGTGTGCTTGGTTTTAACGTAACTTTATTCTTTCATGAGTTATTTACAAGTTTCTGACCACTTATAAAATGTGTTCAATGTGCTGTCCATTGTGTTTGTGTTAACAAACAAAACCACCGCTATTGGTCTGACACTAACCCACATTGGATAGATCTCTCCAAGACTGTTGGAACAAAAAAATTGATGGTATGGTGTGGTATATGTGGTACAAAGATAGTGGGGCCATTCTTCATCAATGGAAACCTCAAGGTCACTGGATATGCGAAATTGCTACATGATGATGTGTTTCCCTCTTTATGCACTGAAGCTGGCACGTTCCCTGAGTTTTTCCAGCAAGATGGTGCACCACCACATTATGGGTGTCAGGTCCGAGCATTCCTAGATGAACAGTTTCCTGGAAAGTGGATTGGTCGTCGTGGCCAGTTGAATGGCCCCCAAGGTCTCCCGATCTGACCCCCTTAGACTTTTATCTTTGGGGTCATCTGAAGGCAATTGTCTATGCTGTGAAGATACGAGATGTGCAGCACCTGAAACTACGGATACTGGAAGCCTGTGCTAGCATTTCTCCTGTGGTGTTGCTATCAGTGTGTGAAGAGTGGGAGAAGAGGGTTGCATTGACAATCCAACACAATGGGCAGCACATTGAACACATTTTATAAGTGGTCAGAAACTTGTAAATAACTCATGAAAGAATAAAGTTACGTTAAAACCAAGCACACCATTGTTTTTCTTGTGAAATTCCCAATAAGTTTGATATGTCACATGACCCTCTTCCTATTGAAAAAACAAAAGTTGGATCCAAAATGGCCGACTTCAAAATGGCCACCATGGTCACCACCCATCTTGAAAAGTTTCCCCCCTCACATATACTAATGTGCCAAAAACAGGAAGTTAATATCACCAACCATTCCCATTTTATTAAGGTGTATCCATATAAATGGCCCACCCTGTATATACAGTACTCAATGACAAACCCTCCCTTGCCCCAGTAACATATAACGAACACAAAACACAGATAGTAATAAATGAACACGGAAAATGGCAATGATATTGAACTTGAGTCCGAGTGTACAACTGTCCTGAATGCAGATGACTGGTCAACTGATAAGAGATGCGTTCGTATTTCCCGGAATAAAAGGAGCAACCTCACCGTGAATCCTCGGGTTGTGGTGGATGATGTAATCTGACTCCGGGGTCTCTGGTGATGAGAGAATTGAAGTCAGTCCGGCGGAATGAAAACAAATTGTTTGCAATGGCGCGATGTGGTAAACGGCAGGTAAGTTGATGCATCGTGGTCAAATGTTATGTGATGTGATGTGATGTGATCCTCTCCTCTCTCTCTCTCTCCCCTGTTGTCTCCCGATTGTTTATATAGTACTGCTGGATGTAATTGATTGATAGTTAACAGGTGTTTTCCAATTTGAGGCTGTGGTCTCTTTCCATCATCTGCCCCCCCCCTTGCATTTACAGGGACAACATTTACTGACGCACACAATCAGCAAACGGGACGATGGAAACAAAACGCACTCAGTACAAACATTAAAAACTATTACTATGTAGCCCCGCTACATTGTATCCGATGCGGTTCCTGAGGAGTTCGTGATGTGGGTGTTTCTCACCTAAGTGCACAGGTGAGAAACAGTCTGCATCTGTAATTGTTCCCAAGAGCTGCTGATTGTCACAGCTGCCATGTCCTCTTGATAAATAGAAGCGCCCAGCGGCTAAAGGGGAGAAAAAGGAAAAAAAGAACAGAACAGGAAAGAACAGGAGGTTGCAGGAGAAGACAGGAAGCAGGAGGAGAAAGCCGGTGCAGGAGAACGAGCGAGCGCAGGCTCGCGTGCAGCTGAGCAGGGAGCCTGGGTGTTTGGCCGACACCTGGGGAGCAGTCGTAGTGGTTGCTCCCGCTGAGTTTATTGTGAAGAGCGGGAGTGACCGGAAGGCAGATGACTCGCCGCGTAAGGCCACGAAAGGCAGCGGGAGTCGGGACTTAGGAGGTGTATTCCCCAGCATGGGCGCCCTGATTGCTAGGGAGCCCAAGTCGCTGTTTGGAGGATCCTACTGGAGCCAAGGGTCGGTGAGGCGAACCGATCAGCCAAAACAGGCAGAGCAGGTCAGCTGCAGCTAGGGTGACTCCCCTGTTGTGGGACCCGTTTCGGAGAAGCAGGGGAGCCGCCAGTAGTAGAAGAAGGATGCACTGGATTTTTAAACAGGACACCTTCCAGCCATTATTTTAACCTCGTTGTTTTAAAGATTTTTTTCTAATGGATTTTAACCTCAACCTTTAATGGATTATTTATTTATTTAAGATTTGAGACACTGCACTATTTATTTGGACACTTTGTTTTTGATTGTTTTGTCGATTTTAATAAAAGCACTTTGCACTATTACACAATCCCCTTGCTCCATTGTTACGCCTCACTGCCAAGCTCATCAGTAACATTACCAACAGTGACAGGTTTAAAGGCTCCCAGAAGATGAAAGGGAACGTGGAGCGAACTCGCATCGTCACAGGTTTAAATCAGGTGACTGGCTTGGCCATTCAAGACTTTTCAAGCCCTTCTTGTCCAGTTACTCAGTTTGGATGGATAGCCAACTCTAGGAAGAGTCCTGATGGTTCCAAGCGTCTTCCAATTCACAATTACCAAAGCCGCTCTACTCCTGGGAAACACTCAAAGCCTCTGAAATAGCTGGTCACGTATACAATAGAAGAGTCTGTTACCCCCGTTAACTAACATTCTAATGGAACATTCTTAATCCGCAACTTCTGATGTAACAAGAGAATGATCTCAGATGGATAGAACCCGAGCAGTGAGGTAGATTATAATGCAAAGGCAGGGAGACAGTTTTCCAACCCTCTACGGAGAGAGGTATTAATGTATGTTCAGTCATATGTCGTGCAACTATAATACCGCAAAGAAGATATAAGCCTTAAACAGAAACATCATAAGCAAGAACTTATTTGTGTGTGTACTCTTCATTTTTGTGTGAACTGCGCTTGCTTTAAATTTCACTTAAATGTTTTAAACGAAGACATTTGGATGTGGAATTTTTTTTAATCCTATACTAGATGCCTGAATATTTGCATTAGCAGCAGAATTTTGGGTAAATGTGGATAACGCAGAAACATTTGTAGCTTGAGACGACTCATCTTGAAACAAGGTACTGCGTTGTGCTTATTTACTGACTGTTTGGAAAAGAAAGTAAAAGACGTGAATCAGAAAGTGAAGAATTTGTTATTTCAAGATAAAGGCGCCACGAATGCTCATTTGTGTCTTTGGCAGGAGGAAGTCTGACTTGCGCTGTTATGGTTGGGTGATCCTTACACTTGTGACTAATCTGTTGCTAAGAAGCCATTGCCTAGAAACACCAGCTGCAGGTTGAGCAGTGGTTAATATCATAGACATAGAATTACTAGACGCCGCATGACCAGCAGCATCGTACGTCAAGTGGCACTGCTGTGGAATGAAGTAATGGATAAAGATACCTCACGCATGTGCTGCTCGGGATTGTACAAACCACTGTACACTCTAAACCAGATCCCAGGGGATTACATTTCATAGGTAAAGCTGAACAATTGTTTTGGTCATAATTGGCTGTTAGAAAATCCCATTTTATAATCTTAACTTTAGTAATGCCAGGCTAAGAGAGCAAAGCTATGCATTCATGTGCTCAAGTGAGCCTCCAAACAATGTTTTGGCTAAATGTAGTCACTAACTATGTAGATTGTTGTTAGCTGTTAACATTTCTCAAACTTTGAAGGTTTCCCAAAGAAATCCACCTCAGGAAGCAGTGGGACGTAGCCCTTAGATGGGATTTTGAGAAAGCTGTCCTGTGATGTGTGTGTCGTACTAGTTTGGTAACAGATGCTGTACAGTACTGGCATCATATGATCAAAGCTACCACTTGCTCACATTAAAAACAAAGGAGGTCTGATGATTCCTTCTGAGGGTACAGTCAAGGTGGTCAAAGTAGCTGAGCGTTATATCCGACAGTTGACATTAGGGCAAGCTGTCAGTGTATCTTTGATCAATCAGTTTGTTCGGCTGAGATTAGTTCAGATGACATGTTTTTTTCTTAAGGAGCACATTGAGGAAACACAGTTTGAAATTGACAACCATCATTTTATGCTCATGTCTTTAGTTGTGTCTGTCTTCCACAAACTAAGGCTGCACCATATTGCCAGACTGAATACTCTCAAATTACAGAGTGGCAACACACGGAAAAAGCTATGTAAGACAGTTCTGTTTCAAGGATTTTAGATCCTATCCTGTATATATTTAATTAACCACATTGTGTGTGTGTGCGTGTGTGAGAGAGAGAGAGAGAGTGACTGAGAGAGGAATGAGTGAAATGTTTTCAGAAATAATGAAGCCAATTTGTATACAATAAAATTGTTTATTTTTGTCATTGAGTGTATCATTTCACTGTTAAAAGAAAGACAAACAAGATAACTGGCAGTAACAGTGCAAAATTCACAATTGGTATGCCAGTTTGAAAAGATAAGTTTTGAGGGTATTTTTGAAATGTGTTATTGAATCGAGCTGATGTACAGTATATGAGAGGGATGACAATTCCCGAGTTGAGGAGCACTAGAAGAGGACCTTCGATCTCCCAGAGCACTGAGTCTGACGTGTGGTACAGAAAGTCAAGCTGCAGATGAGGATCTGAGGGAGTGAGAGGGAGTGTAAGTCTGTAGAAGATCAGTGAGGTTGTGGAGAGCTTTAAATGTTCAGAGCGGTATTTTGTGTTGTATTCTGTAGTTAACAAGGAGCCAGTGAAGTTGTGAGAGAGTATGTGTAATATGTTCAGTGGATTTAGAACAGCAGGTTATTATCCTGGCAGCAGAATTTTGAAGAAGTTGTAAGCGATGGGTAAGTTTTTGTTGGATGCCAGATAGAATAGCATTACAGTCATCTATACGTGAGGTGGCTCAGGCATTAACCAATACTGCTGTGTTGCGTAAGAACAGGACAAAGTCTAGAAATGTTTTGGAGATGGAAGAAGGCAGTCTGAGAAAAATTACTTATATAGGAGGAATTATTTAATAATAATATTATTATTATTATTTAATAATTGTCATTATTAGTGTATAAATGGATATAAATAATTGCATTTAAACGATTCGCCAAAATCTGTTGTATGTAAATGATACTGTTTTAAATGTTATTGTTTTTTCATCAGAAAACCCGGTTTCCACATCAACGCAATAGGATGGACGCGCTAACGTATCATGTCGACTGGGCAACACAGTGAATGCGGTGTCTGTCTATATATGTCTATGGTTAATATGGCAGGCACGCCTCAAAATCGAAATGACGCAACAGGAAAAGAGTTAAGCCACGAATCAGAGGCTGAGCAGCTGCATAATGTATACTGAAAGATGTTATGAATACAAAGTATGATCAGCTTTATAACATCGTGAAAGATATTGAAAGCCCCAAATGTAATAAGTCGAATGCCGCTAAATGAATAAGGGTGTTTGAATTAGAGTTTCGTAACAGGCAGAGAGAGTTTGAAGCGCTGAATGAAAGGGTGTTAATCTTTACTGAATAATGAGAAAAGAAAACACTGCACATAGTTTGCTTCTATATCAAAAACCTTGACTGTTTTTTCTGGAAATGTATTGCTTTGGATTTGGACAGAGAAAGAGGGTCAAAGGGACTCTGTCACATCTTCCAGTGTAGTTAACGAGGCGTTCTCTAATCAATTTAGCTAATTACAATTACAAGTCGAGGATCGCTCTAATGGCAGTACTTCTGAAGCTTCTTAAAGATAACGCAAGTCAGGAGACGATGGATGCTCCATGACAGCCCAGCGTACTGCTGTAGCACCACCAACTACTGACCTGAAGCCCTCGGAAAGTGGACGTGATTCAGTCTGTCAAAAAGTACCTAAAGTAGAAATGCAAAGGCATCAACTGGCTAACCCAAATGCCAATGCTCAGAGTGAAAGTAACGACTTGTTTGAGTTAATGAGGAAACACGTGGTAGGTCAAAACGCAATTATTGAGATGTTAGAGCAACAACAACGTATGGTTCATGCGCCCCGTGCTGAAGAGCCAATATTTGATGGCTTCCCTTTGACATACATTTATTTCAGAAGTGCATTTGATTACCCTTTGGACGGCATGTTTGAAAATGACCAACATAAATTACTTTTTCTTGAGCAATACACCAGAATGGCAGCCACACAAACTTGTTCGAAGTTGTGGGCTCGATACCTCACAAGCATCCTACAAATGCGTAAGGAAACTGCTTCAGACTTGCTTCGGAGATGAATTGCAAATCTCCAGAGCCTATTTGGGGAAAGCATTGGACTGGCCTCCAATCAAATCATCCGATAACGGAGAAGCTCTGCTCGATTATGCTGTTTTCCTCAGTAGCTTTGTAAATTTTATGTCCAATGTCTGGAAATACAAGAGAATATTCGATAGTAGTCTATACCTGGGCATGCTCCTTTCCAAGCTTCCCTGTGATCCAAGACTTGACTGGAGATCTAAAGCCTGCAGCATTGAGGAAAAGGAGGCAAGACCAGCAGGATTAGCTGATTTAGCAGACTTCTTGCATCGACGTGCTAAAATCGCCTTGCATCCTGTGTATGGAAACAGACTGCTAAGCTGCACAGGCACGGATAGAAACAAAAAGAGCGGCGTGGAAAGGGGCCAGAGAGCAAGCAGTACTGCTACAAACACCAGTGACGCGAGGACACGGGACACCTCGGTCAAGGAGACAAGCACAGCCACCTGTGCATTTACACAATGTTGTGCGTTTTGTAGCTGAATGTGACAGAATCAAAGAATTGCCAAACAAAATCAGAGTTGACTTTTTGAAATCCAAAGTTTTAAGCTTTCAATGGGCACCTTGGTAAAAATTGCAAAGATGGAATGAAATGTGAGACCTGTTCTCTGCAGCACCCAGATATCCTCCATATCAACAAAGAGGAGGACTCTACATCCAATGAAGAAGAAACCGAGAATGGAGCCTAGGGAGATGAGACGTGATCTTCTCGGAAGACAATTTGACGTCCTGTGAGACAAGGCAGTGAGCCAACATTTAAAACCAAATTAACGGACATCTAACCAAGGAGTTGCTGGAAATGCTTTTGGCAGACACACGTCATGTGCTCCCAGCTCTTAAAACAACAACAACTAGAAAACGCAGATGATCCGACCGCTTCTCCTTAGCGTGCGTTCAAGCACACTCCCCTTCACAACGCGAGTGGCAGAGATGCGAAGTGGCAAAAGGACAGCTGCTGTACAGGCTTTGAAATGATCGACACGCAGTGCGACAAGCAGAAAACGCAGCTCGCCAGCAGCAACAAGCCAGCAGATGATCCAAACGCTTCTCCTTAGCGTGCATTCAGCCGACCTCCCTTCACAACACAAGTAGCGTTATATGTCCTGCGAGAAAGAGATTTAACCACGCCCGGGGCTGGAAATAAAGGACAAGTATTGTTTTTACAAAAGTAAAAGTGAAAATAATGCATATGTAACAATTCCCATGTAAATAACAATCTCTTTAAATTGTACATCCGGTAAACCAAACCTGGGGGTGGATGAGCGAAGCGGAGCCCCCTAGTCATAATAAAACAAATCTTGGGACAAGACGTGACATTTTGAAGAGACTTTTTGGAAGGAAGTCCGGTGAGACAGAGACTTTTACCATGAGATTCTTTCAAGTCACGCCCTACTTACAACTATTTTTAAAGAAGACCATGATCATCAGGTGCAGTCCGGCACTTAACCTGGACAGAGTCCCCTAGTTTAAAATTAAAATCCACGTGACAAAAATGTGCCGGTACATAAAATTCAAATATTTTTTCAGTTTTCGTTAAATTTCATGAAATTTTTTAGTCATTTTAATAATTCCACATTTTAAATTATTACATTCTATAATAATAAAAATTAAACTACAAATATTATAAATACTCATAAGAATACTATCTCTTCTTATTTCTAAAAACAATAACGGACATATCAGCGATTACAGAAGTGACCTATAAACGGTAAGAGAGAGGGATGAGTTGTAACTTGAATTCTGACGGGCGGACAGGCCTACTATACACGAGTCTAGATGAGTCCCGAAATGACAAGTGACGCCATTAATTGTAGCAGCCTTTGATTTAATTGACTCAAAGGCACCAGTCTGTGACTCTCTGTATGTCATCTTTACTCATGTCTCAAATTTTACCTTCTTTATTAACGTCGTTACACCGTCACAAGTACCGTGAAAACTATAAACAAAAAATACAAACATACATTTTTGAACATTTTACAAAGGAACAGAATAAATGAATCAATGAAACAACATATAATCAATTGCATACCTCGCTCCATTTACCAAGGGTGCAACAATTTTAAAGATTACTGTTTTAGAGTTCAGCATTTGACTTCCGTTATTCCCTCACAGTTTCTCCACACTTGCGGTATTCTATGTCATTACGTCCCCTACGTGCAGAATGATTTTGTGGTCCTTTACGCTAAAACCACAGAATCAATAGTTGACATACTCTGTGTAATTTTTCTACCATAAACAGTTGCAATAAATGAGATTGTTTCAAGAAATAGCTTCTACTTCGATTTCCATTTTTTTTCAAGCCCCCCTGCCCCACAGGTCGAGAAACATTTGAGTACAGGGACCAGACTGGTAAGAATAAACATACAAAGGCTGTGGATATGATTTGAGGCATTCTGTTAAGGTCTGTACTGTATAATAAAGAGTGTAAAGGGGAGAATAGGGCCATCTGAGGACCCTACCATGACAAAACAAAACAGTTTTGCAGTCTTATGCACAAACACACATACACGGGGCTTATGATGAAGCCACAATGCCACTCTTCTTTTCCAGAGGAAAACATTCATAATCAAGTACTCTCTAGTCTGTCTTTGTCAGTATCTGATTTTAGCACACAATGTCTCTAACCGCATCTATTTATGCTTTTTTTTTGTCACAGTTCCATTTTATACATGACATTGAAGCCAACTTCTTTGTTAACTAGAGCACACAAACAGCTACCCCATGACTCTAACTTTACACCTCACCTACGCCATTTAAAAATGTGTGTAACTGCAGACAACATAATCGACTGCTATGTGGCTATTGTCCAAAAAGGCTGCACAATATAATTTGAAAACTAACTGCACTACCCTTCTAAGAGGGATCGAATTCTAAGTCATCAATGTAGACCTCAGCATATTCAGGATTAACATTTGCAGCGCACCATCTGTTGGAATGGATTTTGTAATACAGTTAGTAATACAATGCATTGCGTTTTTATTCCTACAGATAGCTCATCACAAACATTAGCTCTGCTTTTAGAAATCCCATGCCAAATGGCATTTAACAGAGACATAGCAACTAGATGAACACACAGATATACAGAAAAAAGACACTTGTTCTTTTTTAAAGATGGATGTTTTCCCAGCACCATTCCCTTTTAATGCGTGTGATTTTCTTTGCATGAAACAGCTACTCTTTGAATAAGCCCAATTAAACCCAACAGATTTTTAAAACACACTGGCACTTCAACCCAAACCAATCCCACATCATTCAAGTTGGTCTCATGTTAGATCAGGGGTGTCGAACTCCAGGCCTGGAGGGCCGCAGTGGCTGCAGGTTTTCATTCTAACCCTTTTCCTAATCAGTGACCAGTTTTCACTGCTAATTAACGTATTTTTCCCTTCATTTTAATAGTTCTGTTTTTAAGGATTCAGTTCTCTCAATTTATTCTTTTCTTCATTAAATGCCAGCCAAACAGACATGAGACATGAAACAAGCCAACAGATGACTAGCTAACTTAGGGCTGCAAACTCCAACCAATTTCACTCCAATCACTTTCTTAATGAGAGCCGATTCTTGCTGTTAATTACACTCATTATTTAATTCCATGGCTTGTTGCTGCTCTCATTCTGCCATAACAACATCAAAATGCTTTGGTGACCTGAGAGATTAGCCTTACTGAGACCTTCACCTTTCTTTATTTTCAGATATTCTGTGATGGGCACAGGTGAGCTGGTCATGTGGCCACTTGTTTTGTTTCTCATTATTATTTGGCTGCTAATTAAGAAAAAAAGAAACAACAAAGGGGACAAGTTAACTAAAATTAAGGCAAAAGAAGTTAGTTAGCAGCAAAAACTGGTCACTAACGAAGAAGATGGTTAGAATCAAAACCTGCAGCCACTGCGGCCCTCCAGGACCGGAGTTCGACACCCGTGTTTTAGATCCTAACAAGCGAATTTAGCCAGTGTATTACAATTATAATGTGCATTGAAAGGTTCTGCATGAATTCCATCATTCTTCCAACATTTTTTTTCTGTGCTGTTTCCTATTTTCACCTGAACTAATGGAGATGAGGAGAACACACAGGTTCTACAGAGAAAAGCACCCTGATATGAAAGACAAAGGAACTACTGGTGGTGGGATTCTGATGAACCATGGAGCTCCTGAGATCAATCAGCGTAATGGAGAAGGAGATGATGCACTTCTAGAAGTGTCTGAGGGTCTAACCTAACAGTAGGAGGGAATTGACTGAACAAGTAGAATTTATTATCAATTGTGGGCTCTTCTTCTTCAATAATAATAATTAATTAGGGGGATTCGGCCCCTGCTCGATTCGCTCGCCAAGCCAACCCAGTCTGCGCTACGTGCCAATCTCTGCTGCTCGCAATGTGAAGAGGGGGGTTGAATGCACCCCAAGGAGATGTGGTCACTCCTCCAAAACCCTCTTTTAAATGGAGATACAATGGGAAACAAATACAGTTGTTCTTGTTTCCCTCCTCTTTGCTCGATCAGCTGCTGGCTTGCTGCTGCCGTGCCCGTGATCTGCATTTCATGCAGTGCTTCGTACATTTAAAAGCCTGTACAGCAGCTGTCCTTTTGTCTCACTGCCTTGTCTCTCTTCTCCCCCAGACATCCTCTGCTCCTGTTGGGGGTCTCACTTCCGAGGCGCACCCCTATGAAGAGGAAGATTTTCTATTCTTTGAATTGAGAAATGGAACTGTCTCCTCGGAGCTCGATTCACTTCTGAAAGAAACTTACGTTTGTTTGAAGTGTCTGAATAACGTTTCTTTCTCTAAAATCTCCTGTGTATCTGAGCAACTCAAGTGTGACAGCATATGTGGATTTCACTTTTGCCAAACAACAAATCTTTTAATTCTCGCGGATACGACTCTTCATTGGGAAGAAACACTACTTCTCCCTGATGGCAACACGAATTAGACAATCTACAAGTCTCTCCGACTTAAAGTATAAATCCAAACAATATATTCAATCTCTTTTCACTGTTCTGTTATTTCACTGAGTAATAATTTCCGTTTGCGCTAATGCGATCTATACTGTCATTTTTTTGAGACTTTTGAAGTTGTGCGCTTCCATTATCTCTAACCTGCTCTGTATGTGCATCACGACAATGTTTTTGAATTCTTTATGACTTTCTACTTTGTCATCTACTCTTTGTCTTTTATTTATCTCTAGGCATAAAGTCTCGTCTCACGGGATGTGAAAGTATCTGTCTGAAAAAGTCTCATCTCATCCCAAGATTTTTTATATAATAGAGGGATTACATTTAGCATTTTTCTAGCTTTACGGACAGTGGGAATCATTTCAACCACCACCCCTGCAGAGCATCCACCTTGCTGAGGGAAGCCATTCTTGTGCCAATGCAATCACCACACATTAGCTATTAGGTGGTGAAGGAGTGACAGAGATAGTTAGCCATTTAGAGACAAGAGAGGATTAGGGAGCCAGAATGAACAAGGTTATGGTGGGAAGTTTAGCCGGGACGTCATGAAACGCCATACTCTGAAGATGCAGAGGTAACAGAGTCATGAGTTTTACATCTCATCTGAAGGATGGTATCATTTTTTATATCACGGTGTCAATCGTCATTGCACTGGAGGATCCACACCGGGGTAAGTGCCCCCTGATGGCCTCACTAACACCTCTTCCATCAGCAACCCATACTTTTTCAAGATGGCTTCCCATCCAAATACTGGCCAGGCCTGAGCATGCTTAGATTCAGGTGGACTGCCTGTTCTGTAGTCCATGTGGTATGACTGCTGGAGTGTGAAGGGACTTGGGTTCTTTAATGTCTGCAACAAGCTTCTGGTCCGGACTGATCAGTCTGCTGTTGTACACTGTGGTCTGCTAATGCAGTAATACCAGACATTAGAATAAACTTATCAGGAAGGCTGGCAGAAATACAAGACTGACCCACAACTCACTAGAAGTTGTGCAAAAAACTGTTTGGAAAAGAAAGAGGCCATCATGACAAACTTCTCCCATGTTCTCCTTGATGTGCTGTTCTGAAGCACATTTACCCACTGGTGGTATCCAGCAGAAAAATTACACTCTGGAAAAATCATTGCTCTTACAGCTCCATCTTAACACTACAATAGCGACTGTGAGGTGTCTAAACCCTATTGTTTAGACCCATCTCTAACCTGCCTTTCTTAAGCAAAGTTCTGGAGAAAGCAGTCATTATGCAGTTAAATGACCACCTAAATAAACATGCTATTCTTGATAAATTTCAGTCGGGTTTTAGAATAAATCACAGCACAGAAACTGCACTCGTTAAAGTAGTAAATGATTTGCGAATGAACGCAGACAGAGGCCATATATCTGTTCTCATCCTCTTAGATCTGAGTGCTGCATTTGACACCATTGATCATAATATTCTTAGAAATCGCCTTAGTCAATGGGTGGGCCTCTCTGGCAGTGTCTTAAATTGGTTTGAATCCTACCTGACAGGGAGAAAATTTTTTGTTAGTTGTGGTAATCAAATCTCAAAGACACATGATATCCAATATGGTGTTCCACAAGGCTCTATCCTGGGTCCACTGTTATTCTCAATCTACATGCTTCCGTTAGGTCAGATTATCTCAGGGCACAACGTGAACTACCACAGCTATGCTGATGACACACAGCTGTATTTATCAGTAGCACCTGATGACCCCGATTCTATTGATTCACTAACACAATGTCTGACTTGTATCTCAGAATGGATGAATAGTAAGTTAAATAAAGAGAAAACTGAAATCTTAGTGATTGGCAATAATGGATACAATGAGGCTATTAGAAATAAACTGGATACATTAGGATTAAAAGTCAAGACGGAGGTAAAAAGCTTAGGGGTAATTGTTGACTGTAATCTGAATTTTAAATCACATATTAATCAGATCACTAGGACAGCAATTTTTCACTTAAGAAACATAAGTAAAGTTAGACCTCTTATATCACTGAAAGATGCTGAGAAATTAGTTCACGCGTTTGTTTTCAGTCGACTAGATTACTGTAACGCACTCCTCTCAGGACTACCCAAGAAAGACATAAATCGTTTGCAACCAGTGCAAAATGCAGCTGCTAGAATCCTAACTAGGAAAAGAAAATCCGAACACATTTCTCCAGTTCTGATGTCACTGCACTGGTTACCTGTGTCATTCAGGATTGACTTTAAAATTCTGCTTATGGTTTATAAAGCCTTAAATAATCTCGCCCCTGCTTATATATCGGAGTGTCTGACACCTTATATTCCAAATCGTAACCTCAGATCCTCAAATGAGTATCTCCTTAGAATTCCAAGAACAAAACTTAAAAGAAGTGGTGAGGCGGCCTTCTGCTGCTGTGCACCTAAAATCTGGAATAGCCTGCCAATAGGAATTCGCCAGGCTAATACAGTAGAGCACTTTAAAACACTGCTGAAAACACATTACTTTAACATGGCCTTTCTATAACTTCAATTTAACTTAATTTAACTTAATCCTGATACTCTGTATGTTCAATTTCCTCATAATAACTATTCAGGGTAGCTCTAAAATCCGTACTGATCCCTACTCTCTTTTCTGTTTCTTTTTCCAGTTTCTTTGTGGTGGTGGCCTGCGCCACCTCCACCTACTCAAAGCTTCATGATGCTCCAACAATGATGGATGGACTAAAAGGCAGAATTCTACGTGACCATCATCATCAAGCCTTTCCGTGAGAACCCTAAATCCAAAGAGGACTGTTTCATTTATGTTAGGTAGGATGCCCAGAGGGGACTGGGCGGTCTCATGGTCTGGAATCCCTACAGATTTTATTTTTTTTTTCTCCAGCTGTCTGGAGTTTTTTTTTTTTTTGTTTTTTCTGTCCCCCCTGGCCATTGGACCTTACTCTTATTCGATGTTAATTAATGCTGATTTATTTTGTTTTCGTATTGTGTTTTTTATTTTTTTCTATTCTTTATTATGTAAAGCACTTTGAGCTACTGTTTGTATGAATATGTGCTATATAAATAAATGTTGTTGTTGTTGTTGTAAACTCTTTTGGGACTCCCCCCAATGGGACGACACGCCAAAGAGCATCCTTAAGTATGATAACCACATCTGTGTTTATCCATTGCCGGGGAAACTGCAGGCTTCCAGCGCTGTAGCGGCTCATTGCAAAAGCAACTCTGAGCCAATGGCGGTCACACTATAAGCAGCTGTTGTCGATAGGTGATGCAAGGGACATTATAAATGCAAGGAGCAGGATTACTTGACCACTGACCTGCCTGACTGCTGTGTCTGTGTAAAGGAGAGTGGTAGATCCCGCTACAGTAAATAACCAAGCTGTTCCTGTTTCAAGCTGAATAAAGCCGGTTTTGCTAAAGTACTGAGACTCAGCCTCGTGTTTTGGGGTGTAGACAGAGACTCATACGTCACACGACAAAATAATAATTGTCTACTTTGTTTGTATTTCAGGGCGGTGTGGTGGCTCTGAGGCTAAGGATCTCCACTAGTATCCAGAAGGTTGCTGGTTCAAATCCCCTTTACTGCCAAAGGAGATCTGACTCTGCTAGGCCCTTAACCTGCAATAGCTCCAAGGGTGCTGGACAATGGCTGACTCTGCGCTCTGACTCTAAGAAGTATGTGAAAACTAACAAATTCCTAATACAAGAAATTGTATAAGGAGAAATAAAGAAAAAAACCCATCTTTCACCAAACAAATCCATAAAAAAATAAGGCCTTGTCAGAAGACCCACCCATAATCAAGTCATGTTTTGAGTTAACTAAAACGTGGAAATCTATTGAAAATGCAGTGTACAAATTTGGTTCCTGTAATTACCTCCAAAGTATAATAACAGTAATAATAATAAAAACATTTATTCAAATTGCACCTTTCCCATTCTCCATACATACATATGTTTACTGTATATTTGCTCCTCTCTGTATAACAAATTCTACAGGAGCAATTTTCCTCTAGAAACATCCTAACACTTTCCAGTGCTATTAATCGTGGCTTCTTGCATTCAGATTGAGAAATTTGTTTTTGAGTGAACACACCGAGGGACTCACATTCTGACACACATGTACGTTCATTATTTTAGAACTGCTCAAACTGTCAAAATGGTAACTCCATCAAAATCAAAATTTCATCCCTGCAAAAGTTCTTTCCTGATATTTTCTATCTTCTTATATAATACGCTACCGTGGCTTTCTGTTTGTCTGTTCAGGATTTTAAATCACCTGTATCTCACAAACCGTTTGAACGAATGATCTGAAATTTGGTACACATATACTACGAGACGTCTACTATCCGCTTTCAGGGTGATGATTGACCTCCAAGGTTATTCCTCTTTATATTTTTATTTTATCGTAGAATTAACTCTTGGCAGCGGCCAGTAGGGTGGCCATGCGGCACAAGCGTACGGGTGCCATTCTCGTCCCTACCACTTTCGCCATCACTTCCCTGACCTCTTCATATCTTAAATCATTCTTGAGGCAGATTGAAGACTTAAGTGCCAGCTTAAGTGAGAAATTAAAGAAAACATACTAAGTAATTACAACACAAACACTGACTTAATCAGTTTAAACGTGAAAAGATGAAGATGAAAGAAGAGAAGCAGCAGGCCGCTAGGGTGTAGAAAAGAAGAGCTGCTCAGGAATCAGCAAGCACATCAACCTCTCAGCAAACGAATGCTAAACGTACAGAGAAAGAGGATGAAAACTAGGAATGCTCAAGTCAAGTGTATTCACTGCACAAGTGTGCCGTTACTGGTTTATACATAAAACACAGTAAGTACTCACCATTGAAGAAGAAAAGCTATTACAGTGATTTTAATGAGAATAAACAGCCTCCTATTAATTTTGTCTTGTTTAACTGTGCCGATTTTCATATGGATTGAATGACCCAATTTTCAGCTGTCATGTCTAGAGGCCCACATCCTGACAGAACAAATAGATGTAGACAGCATAACCATTAGGGGGCACCACTGAGCCCCAAACCACAGACCTAATAATACCCAACAGGTTCAAATAATGGATCCACTCAGCACTTTGTACAATGAAGCACAACTAATAATCATACCAACTTTGACTCTTTTCCTCTACTTCTGACTCCTTTTATACTGGACCTGGAACAGCTTTCTGTGACCTGGCATGACTTGTGCGGAGTACGTCTGAGTTGTTTGAGAATCAGGGTAGTTCTCCCCCGATAATGCCCTCTTACGGCACCCGGGCACACCAACAGGGCTGCACTTCCAGACTCCATTTCCCATGAACCCCTTTGAGTGTCCAACCTGGGACACCTCCAGTGGACTACTGCCTCCTAACGTATGGGGGATAGAGCTGCTCCTGGCCTCCGGTTTCTGCTTGTCCATCCCCTGGCACCTTCCATTTTGCCCAGAGGTCATGCCATCTTCTGTCTTTGGTGGCACTCACAATAAACATTAATCCAATGCCTGAGTGTTCAGATCATGATCAGGGGTGCCTAAAATGTGTGATCCAATTTAAACACACATACACACACACCTATGTATATACACATACTGTAATTTACAAATGCACCTATTTTATATACTATATAACGTGTGTGCATACCTGTTATATGTGGATCAGCCACAGCATTAAAGTCACTGACAAATGAAGTGAATAACATTGCAATGGTGGGTGGGATATGTTAGACAGCAAATGAACAGCCAGTTCTTGAAGGTGATGCATTGGAGGAAGGAAAAATAAGCAAACATAAGGGTCTGAGAGGCGATAACAAGCACCAAATCGTGATGGTTAGATGACTGGGTCAGAGTATCTCATAAGTCTTGTGAGGCGCTCCCAGTTATACGGTGGTTACTATCTCCCAAAAATGGATCAAAGAAGGACACCCAGTGAACCTGCAACAGGATTCATGGCCACCCAAGACTTACTGATGCAGGTTGTGAGCAATCACTGTCCCATCTGGTCCAATCCCAGAGAAGAGCTACTGTAGTACAAATGTTTGAAAAACGTAATGCTGACCAAGACAGAAAGGTGTCAGAACACACAGTGCATCGCAGCTTGCTGTGTAATGGGACACATGACTGCAGACCAGTCAGAACACCCATACTGACACGTGTCCACCACTAAAAGTGCCTACAATGGACATGTGAGTGTCAGAAGTGGACCATGGAGCAATGGGTAAAGGTGGCCTGGTCTGATAGTTTACATGTTCTTTTAGATCATGTGGGCGGCCACGTTTACCAAGGGAAAATAGCAGCAGAATAGATTACGGGAAGAAGGAGGTGTGATACTCTGGGCAATGTTCTGTTGGAAAACTTCAAGTCCTGACATTCACGTGGTGGTTACTTTGACATGTACCACCTACCTATAGACTGCTGCAGACCACATGGACCCCTTTCATGACAATGGAATTCCCTAATTGCAGTGGCCTTTTTCAGCAGGATAATGCACCCTCTTACCAGAGAAATTGTTCTAGACTGGTTGGAGGAACACAGCAAAGAGTTCAAGGTGTAGACCTGACCTCCAAATTCTCTAAATCGCAATCCAACTGAGCATCTGTGGGATGTGCTAAAACAACAAGTCTGATCCACGGAGGCCCCACCTTGCAATTTACGGGACTTACAGGATCTGCGGCTAATGTCTTGGTGCCAGTTACCACAGGACACCTTCTGAGATCTTGTGGAGTCCATGCCTTAATGGGTCAGAGCTGTTTGTGTGGCTGATCAGTGTATGTATATACTTGATATCTCCCTACTCGCATCTAATACTACTACTACAGTTTGCCATATTACAACCAAAGTTGCAAAAGGTGTAAATCATATAGTATTTATATATATATATATATATATATATATATATATACATATACACACACTCAGCAAAAAAAGAAACATTCCTTTTTCAGGACTGTGTATTTCAACAATAATGTTTTAAAAATCCAAATAACTTTACAGATCTTCATTGTAAATTGTTTAAACAATGTTTTCCATGCATGTTCAATTAACCATAATCAATTAATTAACATGCACCTGTGGAATGGTCGTT
>JANRMT010062791.1:232274488-232297266 GCA_026402145.1 Polypterus bichir lapradei | reverse complement strand
ATGGTGTTGACTCTTTTAGTGTTCATACAAATATTTACACATTAAGTCAACTGAAAGTAAAAACAGTTGAAAGTCAGAGGACGTTTCTTTTTTTGCTGAGTATATATATATATAGTAAGAGTCAGCCGGCAACTCAACCAGGCCTGAACGCCCCCGAGATGGAAGGATGGGGGAAAGCAGCTACTTGTGGACACTGCCTCCCCTAAAATGCTAGCTGGCAGCTCCCTCTGAAGCGTAGCGGTGCCCTGGATTCCCACAAGGCATCCTGGGACTTGGAGTTTGGCTTCTTAGCCCGTAGGTGCCACCAGGGGTTGCTGTGAAAGGACCTGGGGAGTCATGCTTCCCTTATAGCTCGGAAGTACTAGGAAATCATGAGGACAGAAGCCCCAAAGTACTTCCGGGCTGATTAAAGAACTTTAATTCTCTGTCTGACCCGGAAGTGCTGGAAAATCACATGGATGGAAGAGTAGAAACACTTCCGGGTCAGATGGAAAATTAAAGTTCTTTAATCAGCTATCAGGACTTTTAAAACAACCACTGAAGACCCAGCAAGCGAGACAGAGTCGGGTGGAAATGGACAAAGCTTGCTGGGAGGTGTGGAGGAGAGAACTGTGTTCATAATTATTGTGACTTACTTGCCTGTTTAGTGTGGCTGTGATGCTTAGAGGGCACTATTCCAAGAAGAAACTAAATAAGTTATCTTCTTGGTGCTTTCCCCTGGTGTCCGGAGTGTCTGTCTGTTGGGTTTAAAGGGGCAACAGTGCCACCTAGCATCTTACAATATCCTTATACATACATACACATTGTATTTAGGAAAAGAAATACAATAAAAAAACTACCATGCAAAATCCTCATTTATCTAAATTTAATCATTTTCTTAAGGCAAGGTTACATAAAAAGCACAAGGGAGAAAATATTCAATCACAAGTCTAACAACTTAAATCATATTGCTATTCAATAAAAAACATAGCATAAAATTAGCTTAAATTTATATTCTGTATCTAGTAATAATAACAGGAACATAATACAGTCCTGGCGTTATCATAAACATCCTATTCTACATGTCTTGCATCTTTGCTTGTAGACCTGCTGTTCTGATGACTTCAGTGGTGCAGTCCAGCCTAAGCCTGCTGTGTGCCATTGTGCTTTGCACGTCAGCTCATCACCACACAGTAGTCTTCTCCTATGAAGAACAGGTAAGGTTACTGAAAACGTTTTTTAATTGAAACCCTGCAAGACATAGGGGTCTGCCTTTCTTTCAGAAATCCACAATGACTGTTTAGCAGAGGTTTCTTTTTTGTGCCATATATGCTTCTTTTTTAAAGCCTCTTTTGGGGGCTGTGTGACTTTTCTGTTGTAGTCTCAGGGTCTGTGCATCTAAAGCTTTGACTAGCTTATCTTAGAAGGACCGATAACTACGGGGAGGTGATTCTTTCAATATTTCCGCTTGCTCTTATACTTATCCACTGTTATTGATCTTTTTTCTCTCCCCTCTCTCTCACTCTATCTCATTGTCTTAACCAAATCAGCAAGAGTGTCTAGCCCTGGAGATTTCCAATTAGCAGCAATTCCGAGTTACAGATCGATTTACGTGACTGGTATCATCGGCTTCTCCATTCCAATGATTTGCATATGTTCCAAGTTTCTCCAGGTTTGGTTACTTGCTTTAGGCTCCTGGGGATTCTCCTTTTTCTCCAGAATGTTTCTGCTTCAAATTAGTTGTTACATACTTTCCAACCATGCTATTGATTTGTTAAAGATCAATACAATTGTATGACAATCGTTTATTGTATGTATCCACTCTCACAAAGAACAATGGGTTTTATTCTTTGACTTACACGGTTTGTGTTTGTTTTTTAGCCTTTCAAAGGCCTACAAGGCCACCTGTAAGTTGCTCCCTTTCTTCTTTTTCCGTTCGTTTTCTCCAGTGTGAATCCTATTGTGGCTCTTAAGGCTACTACTGTCAGAAAATCGTTTGCCACATTCTGGGCAGCAGTAGGGCTTCTCTCCAGTGTGAATTCTCGCATGTCTCTGAAGATGGCTTAATTGTGAAAATCGACTGCCACATTCACAACAGCAGTACAACTTCTCTCCAGTGTGAATTCTTGTGTGCTTTCGAAAACTGCTGCCATGAGAGAACTGTTTACCACATTCAGGACAGCAAAATGGTTTCTCCCCTGTGTGAATTCTCATGTGGCTCTGAAGGCTGCTGCTGAGTGAAAACTGTCTGCCACATTCAGAGCAGCAATATGGCTTCTCTCCAGTGTGAGTCCTTTTATGTTTCTGAAGACTGTTGCTGTGAGAGAATAGTTTTCCACACTCAGAGCAGCAGTATGGCTTCTCTCCAGTGTGAATTCTTTTATGAGTATAAAGATTGCTTATTTTTGAGAACTGCTTGCCACATTCAGAACAGCAGTATGGCTTCTCTCCATTATGAACTCTTGTATGGCTCTGAAGACTGCTATTATCAGAGAACTGCTTGCCACATTGAGAACAGCTATATGGTTTTTCCCCAGTATGAATTCTTATGTGGGTCTGAAGATGGCTGCTGTCAGAGAATTGTTTGCCGCATTCAGAACATCCATACGGCTTTTCCCCAGTATGAATTTTAATGTGTTTCCTAAGGCTGCTCTTGACAGAGAAGCGCTTCCCACATTGAGGACAGCAAAACATTTTCTCTCCCGTATGAATACTTGTGTGTCTCTGAAGGCTGCTTCTGTCAGAGAATCGTTTACCACATTCAGAACAGCAGTATGGCTTCTCCCCAGTGTGAGTGCTTGTGTGGCACTGAAGATGGCTTATTCGTGAAAATCGTTTCCCACACTCTGAACAGCAATAAGGCTTCTCTCCAGTGTGAATTTTAATGTGTTTCCGAAGACTGCTTTTGTCAGAGAACCGTTTGCTGCAGTGAGAACAACAGTATGGCCTTTCTCCAGTGTGAACTCTTGTATGTATCAGGAGACTATTTTTGTGCAAGAATCGCTTGCCACATTCAGTACAGCAATGTGACTTCTGTGTCCTGCGAGTCCGCTGATGATCTTTATAATTTGATTTGCATTGTAATCGCAATCGGTCTGTATTCTGTCCCTGTTGAGTTTTGATAGCATCCAAGCTTAGTTTCACCACAGTCGAAGAACTGTTTTGTAAGGATGCTGGCACACAAGTCTCTGATGTATAGGACAGTTTCTCCAGATTTCCTTCATGTTGCTTATGGTGTAAAGTGCATGGAAGAAGGGGCTGTACAAACAAAGGTGATGAGAAGTTGTCCTGTAAAGCTGCTGTAACAGAAAGACATACAATTGAAATTAAATGTGTTTTAAATAAAATTCTTCTTCTTCTTGTCCACCTAAACAGAATTCGCAAAAGCATACCAACCCTACTAGGAGTTTTGACATGAGATGTTGTTTCATTTAAATAAACAGACAAACCAGTTAGCACTCCACCAGCATCATATCAGGCAGACTGAAAAGAAAACACACAGGAGATGTTGCATGGTTATTGTAAAATGGGAGGCATTTGCTGAAAAAAGGAAATGTACATTAAAAGTATAAAAAGAAAATGCAATGTCACTTTTGCCATTTACTTTTCAAAGTCCATGCGCAAGGATGCTGCAAAAAATAAAATAAAATAACGCCATTTGCAATTACATTTTCCACACACTTAAGAGTGATGTGTATACATTTTATAATTACAATTAAATCACCCTTTTGTAACTTCCTTCTCCATACTCGTCTTGGTGTGTCAGCGTCATAATAAAAATCAAAATGCAATCCCCACTTTAGATTTGCTTCTTCTTCATTACATGCAAAATAACTGCTAAAATAAAATTGAAACTTAAATATTTCCTTTCCCTTAGGTTTGCAGTACATACGTGACAACATTTAAAGAAAAACTCAAAATGGAAAACAATGAATCACAAAGTTTACGTTTGGATATTCATTTTCAGCCTGAACGAGTCTGCAAAAATGAAAAACCAAAAGCAAAATAGGCACTGGCGCCACCTGCTGCTCACTGAATTTTCATTTTCCACTTTGCATTTTCATTTCCAAGTTCTCAGCATGCAAATATATTTTAATTAGCGTGGGTCAGTGGGCGTGGTTTCAATATTTGACTGACACATTTTTTGGAAGGTACCAGCAGCTTCTAATAAGATGGAAAGTGGTCTTCAAGAAACAGTAAGAGAGTTATTGAAATTTTATGTTACTTAGATGTGAAATGATATTTGATAAGGCTTGGAGATGTTGAGGCTTTCACTAGCACAGAGGAAACTTATGTTGTATGGTTGAATTTACATGAGGCTGTACATCACCTAAGCTAAGCATCAGTGGAAACGGCAACCCACGCAGCAGCAGGTCAATCTGGATGGACGGATGGATAGATAGATAGAAATTTGCCTTTAGGATCTATTTTGCACCTTTTTACATAAACTGACAACCTTCATACAGCAATCAAAGAGACCTGGGAGTTGAAACAACCACAAGTTCAAGAAAAGAGTGCAGTTAGAGATGGGGAAAAATATTCCACTGCACTGTCAAGTGCTTCAGTTGATGGTTTCAGTACATCTTAGTAGCTGAAACAGCTTTTTTTCCTTCTCATGTGCTTGCAACCTCATGGTCACATTGGCAACATTCTTAAAGTAGGCATGTGTGTGGCTTTTACAAGTCTGTGATGTCACAGTGACCTCCCAAAGCATCATGGGGCACTAGGGGAAAAAATGTTTGCCTAAGCTGGCTTCACTGCGAATTTCCAGGAAAATTTTCAGACAACAAGGTCTCGGGTGAACTCAGCATATTTGCTGTGAAAAACACTTCAGCAGATTTTGCCAATCAACACTATTAATCAACTTGAAACTGCTTTGTTTTACCTCGTGTTTAAACTCACCTGTGTATTCATATTGGGAATACTGTCACTGCCTATTCGCCACCTTGGACAGATTTTACTAAGGAATTCATTCTGCAGACAGACACGAGTGCATTTGGTTTGGGCGCTGTCCTCTCTCAAATTTGATGGTGAGGAACATCCTATCATTTTTATGAGTAGGAAATTAATTCCGGGGAATGCACCTACTCAACCACTGGGAAAGAGAGTGTCTGGTAATTAAGCACTCCATTATTACTTATGGGGTTGGAAATCTACCTTGTTGGCCGAGCAAACAACACTCCAATGGTTCTACAACCAAAAGATACAAACTCCCAATTTACTAAGTGGTTCATTAGCTTACAGATGTTAAATTTTATTGTCCGTCATTGTCCCAGTTCTGCACACGTTGATACAGATATCCTGTCTCATTTGGCTGAACCCAGTTTGAAATGTTGCTTAGTCCTCAAAGGGGTGAACGAATCTGAGAGAGGGGGTGTGACCTCTGTCACCACTTATTTGCCATTTCTGATGGCAACAGCGGCTCAATGGCAGCCTAGTAGCAGTTCTGCTGCACATTCCTTATCGCTGCTGGCTACTAGCGGACACTCTGTTAAACAGTAAACCGATGGCAGACCAACACAACTGCTCTTAAAAAACTGTCTCTTGACAGTATTTCATTTGGAAACAAATACACTCTTAACTTGCCCTCTGCAGGATCAGCTGCATGCTTACCGCATAACATGCTTGTTGCACAATGTTTAGAATATTTAGAGTTGACCTCTCACTGGACCTTTTCCTCTTCTCTAGACTGCGTCTGCCCCAGCTGGTGTTTCTCAGCCACTGGACCTGCTTGAGGAAGAAGGCTTTGTGTTCTTTTAATCTGAAGAAGGGAGTTAAAGCAGGGTGTTTGCCCTCATTGCTGCTGAAGTAAAAGCTCCTATTTTGAATAAAGCTTTGAAACTGTTCCTGCCCACTCAACAATAAAGTTATTAAGTTCCTTGGAATCCTGGTCTCGCCTTTCTGTCTCTGGTGCAACTCTGTGACCCAAGCTTGACAATATGTACTCCTTATGTAATTAATAAAGTTTGTGATTGCGTTTTTAACTGAGATCTTGTCTCAGCACCTACACTCTGTGAAAAGTGCTACTGAAGTGCCCACCTGTGAAATTGTTTCAGGTCTGTCATAATTTGTGTCTGAACTCCAAGGGTTGTGTTTCTTTTTTCTGAATACATGATATTCTGCATAAATTACAAGTCAATACGATGTACAGTACTACATCTTACTCAAATCATATTTGACACCTTTTCCCTATCCATCCAAAGAGTAGAGAAAGAGGACATTTAATACAAAGGAGTCACTCAGAGAACATCAAACACCCAAATGGTTAATTTCGGACAAAATAAATAAAAGCCTGTTAGATTCTTAAAAACTTTGTAAATACTCTTCCAGAGATTCATTTTTTTTCAAATTTTTAGAAAAATAAGACATCCTTCTCTAATTGTGTTATGATACTGTAAATAATCATTCTTATACCTGAGCAAAATAAGATGGTCCATTAATAGTGAAGTTGAAGGTGTCACAATAGGTAGTTCATTAACTGTTATATCTCATCAGGGTCACCACAAACTGAGTTAAGAGATGTTTAGGGGCTACTAGATGAAGTGCTCAGCACTGCCCAGGTGATAAAAAGAAAAGGAAAACAAATGTCACTGCAAATTCTTTCTTATCAAATGTTAATTACCCTTAAACCTTTTGCATTTTCTATATGACTATTGTTAGTATTGTTGTATTTAATATTTAAAAGGCAAAAACAAACTGGACTTTCAGAGGCAATATGATCTGAAGTTTGTTCCAGGGACATTGTGCAATAGCTGACCCTGTGCCCCGACCCCCAAAGGTCATGCGAAAAGACAGTTTCCCCTCAAGGATTAACAAAGTATATCAAAATCAATTAAGAAAATCCCACCGGGGCGACTTGGGACCATAGCAAGAATAGAGAAAAACATGATTAAGCTAAAAAATGTTAATGATAATGGTTGAGAATTGAGAAGGGTGACTAGAGGGCATGTTCCAACTACACAGGGTAAGGCATATATGAGGGTGCTGGAGGGAAGACGCCATTCGATGGTTGAGCCAAGGATATCAGAGGAACAATGGGGATTCCATCCTGGGCATGAAACAGTAGACCAGCTCTTCTTCCTGGCACAGTTGCTGGAGGGTGTATTGGGAAAATGATAACCCAGTCAACATGTGTCTTGTAGATTTGGAAAAAGCACATGTCTGTGTCCCATGGCATGTGTTGCAGGAGGTGCTGTAGGAATATGGAGCAACAGGGCCGCTCTTGCATGCTATTCATTCCCCATACAGATGCTGTGAGAGCTGTGTCCAAATTCATGTACTGTGAGTGTCGGACTCTGTCAAGGCAGGGTCTTGTCACCACACTTATTCGTGATTTTCATAGACAGGATACCATGGCACAGGCGAGGATGTGAGAGTGTCCAGTTGGGAAGGCTAGGGTTACATGTTGTCCCGTTTTTCTCAATTGACTGCGATCTTCAGCACGCACTTGAGTGATTTGCTGCAGAGTGTGTAGCAGCTGGGAGAAGGATCAGCCTCACTAAGTCTGAAGAAAAGAGTGCATTTTTCTTTCCAGATAAGGTGTAGCAATTACTCTTAGTGGCAGAGTTCAAGTATCTTGGGATCTTAGGCAGGCAGTGTGGTGTATGGACTTCAAACCCTGTGGTTGTGGGTTCAGATCCTGCTAATGACAGTGTGGATAGACCCTGAGCAAGTCACCTGACCTGCCTGTGCTCCAACTGGAAAACCAAAAGAAATTTAACCAATTGCATCATAAATGCTGTAAGTTGCCTTGGATAAAGGCGTTAGCCAAATAAGTACATGTAAACCTTATTCACGAGTAATGGAAGATGGGAACCAACAAGAACATTGGAACAGCTGTTCTGTGAGTTTTGTACTTGTCTAAGGTGGCAAAGTGGGAGCAGAGTCTAAACACAAGGTTCTTGGTTTATCAGCTGATCTATATTTCTGTCCTCCAATGGCCCTGACAATGAGACCAAGAGTAAAGCAGCAGAAATGAAGTTTCTTTGCAGGGATCGTGGGCTGACACTCCATGACAGAGTAAGCTGCTCAGTTACTTGGGAGAGCATTCGAGTACAATCACTGCTCCACTGGATCGAGAGAAGCCAGCTGAAGTGGTTTGTGCATGTCATAAGGATGCCCCCTATAGCTGCTTTGGATACATACCACTGGGCGGAGACAGTACCACAGACACAGGGCATGCTGGGGGTGGATTGTATCAAGAACAGCTGGAATCTGCAGCTCAGGGCAATAAAGTCTGACCTGACCTGCTTGTCTGCTGCCACCACGGCCTCGGCCAGGGAGAGCAGTTTGAGAAGATGACATGAGAAGATGATGTGTTTTGAAAAAAAAAAAAAAAAAAAAAAGCTTCTATCCAGAGCACAGCTCTTCAATGGATGCAAATAATACCATCAACATTTCTATATTTTAAGATCCTAAAAAAATTGAACACATTCTATGCATATATGCTTATGAGTTTAGGGATGATGTAGATACATAATTTTGTAACAAAGGTGCAAATGACTGTAACATCTCAGCCTTCAAGTGTCTCCTGCTCTGGCACTATATTATAAAGGAGTGTCAAAGTGCTGGATTTCTACTTACTTGGTGGTAAGTCATGGTGAATGGTGCAAAGGACCAAGTATAGAGGGAGGAATACGTGCAGGATTCACTCTCCGCTGCTAACCACATGGATACATGTTCAATTTTTTTCCCCAAACACTTACCATACATACAGTTATGTCCATAAGTATTTGGACAGTGATATAATTTTCATAATTTTTTCTCTGCACACCACCACATTTGAAATGAAGCAATCAAGATGTGATTGAAGTGTAGACTTTCAGCTTTAGTTCAAGGGATTTAACAAAAACAATGTATGAGCCATTTAGAAAAGACCGTCATTTTTATACACGATCCTCCCATTTTCAGGAGAGCAAAAATATTTGGACAAAATAATATAACAACATGAATATAACAAACATTTTCAATATTTGTTTGAAAATCCCTTACAGTCAATGACTGCTTGAAGTCTGAACCCCTGGCCTTCTCCAACTGCTGAGTTTCCACCCTAGTGATGCTGTGCCAGGTCTTCACTGCTGCGGTCTTCAGGTGCTGCTTGTTCACTGGACTTTCTGCCTTCAGTTTTGTCTTCAGCAAGTGACATGCATGTCCAGTGGGGTTGAGGTCAGTTGATTGTCTTGGCCATTGAAGAATATTCCACTACTTTGTGTTGAAAAGCACTTGGTATGCTGTCACTTATATTTAGGCTCATTGCCCATCTGTACTGTGAAGCAACCTGAGAAATTAACCTGCAGCTTTTATCAGTAGTCCTATAATCAATAAACACCAGTGAGTGACTTCTATTGGAAGCCATGCATGATCAGGGCAAAACACGGCCTCCACCATGTTTCGCAGATGATGTGGTATTCATCGGATTACAAGCCATTCCTTCTCTTCACCATACTCTTCCCTATATAACATTCTATTACATATTGAGCTTAATTTAATTTGTCCAAAGAAAATTGTGCCAGAACTGGACAGGCTTTTAACTAACATTTTCTGGCGAAGTCTAATCTGTCCTTCCTATGCTTGAGGTTCACCAGTGGTTTGCACCTTGTGGTGAACCCTCTGTCTTTACTTTCATGAAGTCTTCTCTTGATTGCAGACTTTGAAAGGCCTACCTCCCAGAGAGTTGTCTTGGTTTGGCTAAATGTCGTCAAGGGGTTCTTCTTCACAAGGACAGAACTCTGCAATCATCCAGCACAGTTGTCTTCCATGGTTGTGCAGGCCGTCTGGTGTTGCTGAGTTCACCAGTGTGTTCATTCTCTTTAAGAATGTACCAAATGGTTGATTTGACCACTCCTGGTGTTTCTGCTGTCTCTATAAAGGGTCTGCTTTGTTTGCTCAGCCTAATAATGGCCTGTTTTTACTTGCATGACAGCTCTTTGGACTTCATATTGAGAATTCGCAGAGACAGCTTCCAAATAAAAATTCAACACTTCCACCTGATTAACATTAAATGAAATAATGAGGGACCTTCTCACACCTGGCTATGGGACAGCTTGGCAGTCAAACGTCCAAATACTTTTGAGACCCTGAAAATGGGGGAACCTGCCTAAAAATGGCTGTTATTCCTAAATGGCTCATACTATTCTCCTGTTCAACCTTCTGAATGAATGCGTAAAGCCTACAATTTAATCATATAATTATTTGTTCATCCACTGTAGTGACAAATAAAGGCAAAATTATGAAAATTGTGTCACTGTCCAGATATTTATGGACCTAACTGTATAAGCCAGTAGTAGAATAGGAAGCAAGGTAGAATTAGTGGCATCATTTGCTGCCAGGGCCTTAGTCTCTGGGTTACTGGTATCCAGCCCTTAGGCTTTTAGCCATCAGTGTTCGCAAGCCTAGCCCTTGTTCCTTGCATTTCTTTGAGAGCACGAAAACTCCAAGGATAAACGTCCCTCCCACCACGCCACCACCGAAACACTCACACATAAACACACACTCATCAACAACACGAGAGGGTGGGCTAAGCCCTTAATAGGGGCTGAAGGATGCTGAAGCTAGTGACACCCCTGGGTAGAACTATTCCCTCTTCTGTGTTAAGAATCAGAAAAAAATGTATCTATTCATGGAAGGTTTCCTTTCCAAACAATAACAACACGATATTGCCAAAAGTATTGGGACTCCCCTCCAAATCATTGAATTCAGGTGTTCCAATCACTTCCATGGCCACAGATGTATAAACTCCAGCACCTCGGCATCCAGACGGCTTCTACAAACATTTCTGAACTAATGGCTCTGTTTCAGAAGCTCAGTGAATTCAAACATGGTACCATGAGAGGATGCCACCTGTGCAATAAGTCCATTTGTGAAATTTCATCACTACTAAATATTCCACGGTCAACTGTTAGTGGTATTACAACAAAGTGGAAGCAATTGGGAATGACAGCAACTCAGCCACGAAGGGTAGGCCATGTAAAATCACAGAGCAGGGACAGTGCATGCTGAGATGTGCAGAAGTCGCCAACTTTCTGCAGAGTCGATAGCTACAGACCTCCAAAAGCTCAACAACAGTGAACAGAGAGAGAGAGCTTCATGGAGTGGGTTTCCATGGCCGAACCGCTGCAGCCAAGCCTTACATCACCAAGTGCAATGCAAAGCGTCAGATGCAGTGGTGTAAAGCCCACCACTACTGGACTTTAGAGCAGTGCAGATGTGTCCTCTGGAGTGACGAATCATGCAAACCGATGGACGAGTCTGGGTTTGGCAGTTGCCAGGAGAGCGGTACTTGCCTGACTGCATTATGCCATGTGTAAAGTTCGGTGGAGGGGTAGATTATGGTGTGGGGTTGTTTGTCAGGGGTTGGGCTTGGCCCCTTAATTCCAGTGAAAGGAACTCTAAATGCTTCAGCATACAATGCCATTTTTGACAATTTCATGCTCCAAACTTTTTGGGAACGGTTTGGGAATGGCCCCTTCCTGTTCCAACATGACTGCGCACACACCAGTGCACAAAGCAAGGTCTGTAAAGAAATGGATGAGCGAGTTTGGTGTGGAGGAACTTGACTGGCCTACACAGAGCCCTGACCTCAACTCAAGAGAACACCTCTGGGATGAATTAGAGTAGAGACTGCGAGCGAGCCAGGCCTTCTCTAACCCTAACCCTCACAAATGCTCTGAATGGTCACAAATTCCCCAAAACACTCTCCTATACCTTGTAGAAAGCCTTCCTAGAAGAGTTGAAGCTGTTAGAGGTGCAAAGGGTGGGCCAACTCCATATTAAAGCCTATGTATTAAGAATGGGATGTCATTAAAGTTCATATGTGTGTTAAGGCAGGCATCCCAATACTTTTGGCAATACAGTGTATATCCAATTTGTTAATATATTAGAATATACTGGAAAAGTCAGACTGTGGAAAGGGCTTGCAAGTGATGCTGCTGAGAACTGCTGCAACCTGATTAGTTTTTCACCTTTTTTGAATAATCATATTTGTATGTATTGCACTAATTGCATTTTTGAGACCACTGGTATATGGGAGTGTTATGTATATGTGTTATTCACATATTGCTATGAAAGAACTGAAACTGGACTTTAGAAATCTTTTTACTTTCAGACTCTTATTTTTACAAATATATGGCGTCTCGTTGTGCCTGGTTTACAACTACTAGGTGGCTGATATTCTCGGGCAAGATTAAGGACCCTTACCTGTCACAACTGAGGCAAACAGGACAAAATTAAGATTTTTGTTAAACACACAATACTTTAAAATATCTGGTTGAAATATTAGTAGCATGTTAAATCGTTAATTAGGCCATTTCTATAGAGAAATTATAATAGTCAATTTTACTTGACAGGACTTTTTTTTTGCCAAACAGAAAATCGACACTGCAATGTACTTAAGATTGCAGGGCAATAAGTGCCCTTGCACCAGGCACTGCCAACATTAAGGCCACTTCTGGCTTTTAACATTTGACATGAAGATCTAACAAGAATATAACTCAGTCACAGTATAACACAAATCCCCCTGACAAACCCACTTCATGCCAGTCCATCCAAAGGTGCATTAACACTCACTCAGAATTACTAGTTCACCAAACTTTGAGATGTTGGGGAAAACTCAAATGTGCAATCTCTACATGGTGAGCTGGCCCGGGATTTGAACTATAATGGCTGTAGCGGTAGACGTCAATTCTAACCACCGTGTTCTAGTCTAGCTTATAAGTGAGACGTGGTTTGATTTTTAAAGAGAGTTTTGTTAAGCGTGCAAATGACTTTTTATCACGGACGACTTTTACTAAGGATGCTTTTAACGTATTATTCATGACGACGTTTATTAAGTATGCCTACGGTATGCTTTCATATTTTTTTACTACTTATCATGAGAAACATTTTTAAGTATGTCTACAGGAGTGAAGGGCAACACCAATCACTGCACTCTAGTGGCACTTGTGCTCAGGGTCAGGGGGTGCAGGGTTTTGCGGGGGTCATGGTCAGTGCTCAGCATTTGCCAGCTTCACATATTCATGGTAGATGTTGGACCCTGGGGGATGACTGTATTTGCTGATAAATATTCTTTTTATTAACACCACATAATTGATATCAAGATTCAAAACTTAACAGTTTTCCTCCATCCTACACACACAGCTTTTCCAAAATGTATTGTTAGCAAACTTGGTACTTCTAGTAGTTTTATCTTCGGTGTGAAGAACTGGGCAATCAAAATAAGACTTTATTTGCAATTTTGGTGAAAAAGCATGAAAGCACCCTTCAAGTAAATCCTGTTAAAACAACTGTTATTAATTCATTTATATTAATGTTTCAATCTTACGCCCTTACCTTCATCAGAATGACTCAGACATGGCCCTTTCTCGGTACTCTTGATGTCCGATTCCAGTGGTTCCAGCTTAACATGGACGAAATGGTCCTGCAGGAAGCAGGGTGCACTTGGAGAGGAGTCTAATCCGGCAACTTCTTTGTACTGAGCGACCGACTCCGTTTTAAAGTCCTCTACCTTGACACCATTAAGGATTTCAAGTTTTTGTGAGTCACTGCAGTCAAACTTCTGCTCAGAGTCTTCTGTAAAGCCAAACTCCCATGCACAGTCCTCCTGCTTAATACACACACTTCTTTTATCCACGTTGTACGTGAAAAGCATGGAATTCACCTTTTCCACACCATTAGTTCCCTCCTCAGAGATTGTCTCTTCACATTTAAATATCTTCTCCAAAGTCTCATGCTTAGCCTGGTACATCCTGGCTGCTTCATGTAAGAAGGTATTGATGGAAATAGCAGCCTCCTCTTTTGTCTCTGCAGATAGAACAGGGTAGAAGAAAGTGAGAAGAGCACCCAAAAGAAGCGAGCTCATTTCGCTTTTCTGCAAAGAACACAAGTCTGGTAAATGAGAGAAGGCCCTTCAGTCTATCAAGCTGGTGTAGAAGGAAAATTTTTATATTAACATAAAGAATAGCAAAGAGCCATAAAAAGTAATTAAAAGCTTCTAAAATATTAAGATTAAGCATAAATTAGAATGTTAAGCAAATAAGATAGGTCTAGCAAATAGTTAACTAAAAAATCAGTTATATTGCATTATTTTTTAGGCTTACAGTAAAATTTCCAGAGTAAGAAAAGAACAGCAAATTAATACACCGAAACCAGCTTTGGACAGGATAAAAATTTGAGAACACCTGTGATTCAAGGCTAGGAAGCGATAACACAGAGAAGATGCCTCTGAAAGGCTCGTATCAAAAAGCAGCTGGGCTGATGAATCAGCAGAAAGGCAACAAAAGGCTTTTGCTGTAAACAGGGTCACGCTGACATAACGCATGAAGAGAAAATCTTAGTAAATTCAGGCATTAACAAAAATATTAGAAGAATATATTAGAAATTAACTTTAGTGTAGAAATTAAGACAAATCAAGCATGCCAAGCAATGATTAAATGAAAGCACATACTATATTTCTTTTTAATTAAAGCTTAAGCTTCAGGGGCCATATAAACGGTGCGTACGCACAGAAATGTTGCGTAAGAACTTTTCCACGTTCAAATCGCGATGTATAAAACCTACACTTGGCGTAAAGCCACGCACTTTTCCACGGTACCTCATACCTTGTCGTACGCAAGTTCTCCGCTCAGTTTTGCAGACTGGCGGCACCCAGCGTCAAAGCAGTGCTACTGTTCCTGTGTGGTTACACCTTATTTTCCTGACGCGGCTTTATAAATACACTGAAACTAACCGCATATTGTTTATTATTGTAACGCATCTGATTGTAATTAACTTGTAACAATATAATGATCCAGGGAATAGCCATAGTATTCCAAATACCATAACTGCTTTAGCATTGTTACTCTCACTTCTCCTTCTTCTTCTTTCAGCTCCTCCTGTTAGGAGTTGCCACAGCGGATCATCTTTTTCCATATTACTCTCACTGCACCACTCAGAGTATTTATATCACTGTATCTGAGTGTGAATCACAGCAGCAGCTGATCGGAAAGAGAATTATCGGTATACAGCTTCAAGGACACGCTGTCTCAGCCACTGCAAAACATTTTAAAGCCTTTCCTGTACGGACCTCGCGGTTCAGAAACAGTTTCATCCCAAGAACTTTAAATGCATTCAATCAATTGCACCTTGTAGAACTGTTTGTACTTATAAGTACAATCACCCCACTGTAAACTTGCACTATAGTTATAATATCGCACAACCTGAACCACTTTATAAAGCGCGTATTTACATATGATGACGATATCATTTTTAAGGTGAAATGCAGCAAAATATGTTTATTAATTTATACAGATAAAACTTTAACTTCATTTAAATAATCTATATTCTTCACTGGGAGTGTCGTGAAGGATAGAATAATTAAGCATGTACTACGAAGATATTTCAGTGTTCCTTAAACGTTTTGAATAATCGGCGCTAAGCTTACAGATGGCTTAACTTCTATTACAGAGCTGATTGTGTGGCGATTGGTTACTTGGGGAAAGAAAAGCAAGGACTGCAGTGGCGGCTACGCCAATATATACTGAATATAAAACAGAAAGAGAAAATAACAACACAGCTAAAAACGCAGCGACAAATTTCGGCAAAAGTTAAATGCTTGTGTCATAAGCACGAGGCGGCTATGCAGGGCCTGCAACAGACGTGGCCATCCACCGTGCATAAGTTACCTTATTGATATTGGCGGACGAAGGAGCCACCGATTCTTCCCCTGCCCATTGCCACCACAAGCCTAGAGCCGCCCCCAAGTACTGCTGCAATAAATTATTTAATCGAAGTGAAACACATGTTTAATAACGTGCTTTAGCTCCTATCATCATAAAAATGATATCACGTATACATCTCAGTATTTTAGTTATTCAGAGAACTGTAATATCACGAATGTAATGGATTCTGTGTCCAGTTGGAGGAAGAGAGCCGGTTTAAGAAGCAAGTAGTGATTCACACACATAGAGCACATAGAAGATCAAATACAAAACAAAGCATTTAACGTGCTACATTAATTACGATGTGATTTGACAAACTGGTTAATTAAACGATTTTAAGATGAAGTTTATGATGTTCTGCTTTAATGACAAAATAAACTACGTGATTAAAGTGGAAATGTCGAGATTGAAGTTGACATTTCGTGCTTTTTCCCCACAGTGTGCCTTTTTTTTCTCTGTACCCTAATAAGCTTTCATATGACACTCAGACAGTGGGCTACAACTCGCCTTTTCACGGCGACTTTGACATGTGACTTCTTTTTTATTTCCGGCCCTGTGCGATTTTGTGAAGGTGAGCTTTCAAGTTTCTCCAACACGCTATGTCACTTGATCAACTTCCTTTTGTTGATTATACCACGGTTTATTTGAACAAATAGTATGTTTTTCCTTTGCCTCCACTTGGTATTTGCTGAAATTCTTATATTTTCCCCTGTGCTTTTCCCATTGTCTTTTCACAGAAGGCTGCGCTTAAGGGCTATTTATATTGATTTGCCTATTCAAAGAGGCGTAATTCTGGGAGGAGTTGGGGCGTTACATAAAGCGCGTGCACGAGCGTTACTTTTCACCTGATCGGGATTTATGTAGCGGAAGAACGTGGAAGTTGGAGTACGCACAGATTCCTGCATCTGGATTTTTCTGTGCGTAAGCACATTTCGGCTTTTGTGCTTACGCCATGTTATAGTGCGAGTTCTACGCACAGCGTTATACATGAGGCCCCAGGTCACTATTATAAAAAGTTTGGAAGGTTTAAGAAAGAAAATGATGAGAGGAAACCCATATATGGAATTGAGGCTTTGGCCAGTTAGAGAAAATGGGAACAGCATAGAAAAATAACAAATTCCACGAAGGGGCCAGTGATAGGAAAAGTAAGGAGATAATAAGGGTTCCCATGGAAACTCAAGGTTCGGTCAGACAGGAGTAGAAGGGAGTCAGCGAAGATGGGCAAAAGAGCTCATTATAGCGAGGTCAGAAAAGATAGGAAATGACATAAGAAAAGCCAAAAGATGGTAAGAGGAAGCCATCCACCCAGTCTTATACCAATCAAAATAAGCCGAACAGACACCAAGAGGAAAAATGGACAGTAAAACCAGGTGCAGAATGAGCTAATCAAACGAGGCCAAAATGATAAGAAATTGTTATAAAAACTTCAATTGCTGTAATGTTCAGGGCTCAATCTGATTCGGCCGAATGGGGTTGAGTCCGTGTGATTGATTTATTGCAATAAAGCCTTAAAACTCTGTCTGTCAATCTCAAGTCCTAATAGCCTTTATTTTTAGGTAAAAAGCCTTCTGATGATGAATTTTTCACCACGACACTGGTTGGTTAAATTGTCCCAATAACTCATACAAATCTGGTCATTATTCCACCTCATCTACAGGACTTGGTGGTTTATTCCAGATTTACATGGCTTTTTAATGAGTAAGGCCCTCCTGGCTTCAATCTTAAATGCACTTTGCAAAATACGATGCAAAGCCAGAGTGTGTTCATAACCCAGACAACAGCATGCATACATAAAATGTAACTGGCTTTACCAAGCGTCAAACACGCTGAAGAGGTCTGTTTGTGTCATCAGTCGATACCATTTTTATCAGATCGAGTACAACTACTGATACTTATTTTTATTGTAGTACTGGCCAATACCAATACCAATGTAGTGAAGATGGAAGATTTTTTTTTTAATGTCCATCAACTGTCAGCTTCACTATCAACATTGAACACAAGACTCATAATTGGGAATAGAATAATTAAAAATTGAACAGATAAGTCAAAGTAGGGTACATTACACAGATTGGATTATAGCACAATTTTTAAAAATGGCTCAAATTTCACACAAAAAAAAAAAATCAAAACTCACATACAATTAATGTATGCAGGATCAGTGTATCGTTTTTGTTTTAAACAATTGTACAATGAAAAAAGGAAAGGAGCACCATGCAAATGTTTGGCCACCCCAAGATATTTGAGGTCTCAGATATCTTTTCCCAAGGTGGTCTCGGACTTTCATTAGGTCATCAGGACTATGGCTTGTTCACGGTCATCGCTAGCAAACCCCACGTGCTACAAACTGCAAAGCTGTATTAATGTGCGGACTCCTCAGATGTTTTCCCAACAATCAGCAGCCATGGGCTCCTATAAGCAGCTGCCTAGCACTGTGAAAAATAAAAGAACTGATGCTCACAAAGTAGGAGAAGATGACAAGAAGATAGCAAAGTGTTTCTGGTAGCTGTTTCCTCAGTTCATAATGTTATTAAGAAATGGCAGTTAACAGGAATGGGGGAGGTCAAGTTGAGTTCTGGAAGACAGAAAACTTTCTGAAATAACTACACATTGGATTGCTAGAAAGGCAAATAAAGTTTGACTGTAAAAGACCTTCAGGAAGATTCAGCAGACTCTGGAGTGGTGGGGTGCTCTTCTACTGTGCAGAAGCACCTGAACAAAATAGACCTTCATGGTAGAGTCAGCAGAAGAAAACCTCTACTGTGTCCTCACCACAAAATTCAGTGCCTGAAGTTTTGCAAATGAACATCTAAACAAGACTGACACATTATGGAAACAAGTCCTGTGGACTGATGAAGTCAAAATAGAACTTTTTGGCTGCAATGGGCAAAGGTGTGTTTGGAGAAAAAAAAAGGGGGGGATGGGCAGAATTTCCGGAAAAGAACTCGCCTCCAACTCTTAAACATGGCGGTGGATTGATCAGGCTTTGGCTGCAGCCGGTGGCCACAGGGAAAATGTCATTAGTAGAGGGAAGAATGGATTCAAATAAATACGAGTAAATTTTGGAATCAAACATCACACAATCTGTAAAAAAAGTTGAAGTTAAAAACAGGATGGGTCCTACAACAAGACAATGATCCGAAACACACCTCAGCATCTACAATGGAGTACCTCAAGAGGCTCAAGCTGACAGTTTTGCCATGGTTATCACAGTCCACCTACCTAAGCATCATTGAAAAATCTGTGGACAGATCTCAAAGCAGCAATGCAGGCAAGACCATTCTAAGAACCTTGCAGAGCTAAAAGACTTTTGCAAGGACGATTGAGTGAAAATAACCCAAGTAAGAAGTGGAAAACTCTCAGCTGGCTAGAAAAAGTGTTTACAAGCAGTGATACTTGCCCAAGGGGGTCTTACTAAGTACTGACCATGTTAAGTTTCCTTCAGGCCTTTTCATTTCTTTGGTATTTTGTACCCGTGAATGATGGAAATAAAAATGTTATCTTGCTGAAAATATTAAAGAAATGTGTCATCGTTAACTTTATGCCTTTAGGTGATCAATTCATCTTCTTCTCACTTAACTACTCAGGGTAACAGACATTTTAAGCAAGGGTGCAACTTTTGCATGCCACTGTTTTATATTTTTTTTTTATAAAAAAATTAATAAGAAAAAATAAAGTGCAGAGCATGTGTCAATAATGTCCGATTCACTGGGGCTGTCCCCTTCTTCAATGGGCATCGTCATTTACAGCTGCAAGACACCCACTTTGGCTGCTGGATTCGGAGCAGGGTTGTCAAAGGTATCAAAATATGGATAAGTATTGGTTGTGATATTTGTAGTACTAGGGTGTTGTGCTGTATTAGGCATTATGAATGTAGTGAGAAGTTAAGCAAAAATTACACCTTTAATTGGCTAACTAAAAAAATTATAATATGCAAGCTTTCATGGCAACTCAGGCAAGATGTAATTTGTAATTGTAATTGATTATATCTTGCCTGAAGAAGGGCCTGAGTTGCCTTGAAAGCTTGCATATTGTAATCTTTTTAGCACAAGCATTTGAATTACTGATGTGATATTTATGTTTTTCATGTAGACAGATAAACGTTTAACACATTACAACAAAGTTCTGCAATTATTTTTGCCTGCAGGCCAGTTTAAATCTGCACTACTGATTCACGGCAACACTCATTCACACCAGGGCCCAATCGCTGCCTTGAGTTTGAAAGTCCGTCATGTTGGCATAGCACATTGCCTTCTTTACTTACTTTTTACTTTATTAGATGAGTTTTTTAAATTACATTTCATCACATTATATATAACGTTAGGTGCTAAAACTTCTGAACATGCATTTAGTACATCAGGGTTCATATGTGCCCCAACAAAAGCACGGCTCACAGAAGAACACATTGACAAGCTGGCCTTTCTTGAAGAAAATCTGGAAATGACAAAAGATATCATAGTCTATTTACAGAACACTGCAATGTGCACCGTTTACATTTACTCATTGACTTTATGTGCGTTAGTGATCTGTTTGTGTGTTACTTTTCATAACAACTGCACTACCTTGTCATTAATGTAAGGTTTATTTAGTATACCTAAACACCAAATTACTTCAATGTTTTTTTAATCTTTGCTACCCTGATCAGGTTATGGATGTGCCGAGTCATGGGATACAAGCAAGACCAGTCCACCAGGTACAGGTTTTTTGCTGAGGACTTTGTGCTGTGTAGCACAAAAAAAAAAAGACATGGAGAGGAAGCTGTAAGAATGCAGAAGAGCTTTGGAAAAGATAGCAAACTTAAGATAAACAGGAAGAAGACAGAATATCTGAGGTTTTATGATGATCACGATTCAGAAGTTAGCCTGCAGGGCGAGCTACTGAAAAGAATGGATACATCCAAATATCTAGCATCAGTGGTAGCCCAAGATGGAAAACTAGATGCAGCGATAACCCATTGAGGGCTGGAACAATTGTGGATGGAACAATTAGAACGTATCGGGCATATTGCGTGATCGAAGAAATAAGGTGAATGTCAAGGGTAAAGTTTGGTGGTAAGACCAGCGGTGATGTATGGAGCTGAGACATGGGCAGTAAAGGGAGCACAACAGGAGAAAAGTTAGATGTGGCAGAAATGATGACGTTAAGATGGATGAATGGAGCTACAAAGAAAGGACAGAATAAGAAATGAGACAACAAAAGTGAGAAAGGATATAAGAAAGTACAGGAAAGCAGGGTGAAATGATATGGACGTGTGATGAGGAGAGACAATGAATATGTGGGAAAAAGAGTGATGGGAATGGAACTATAGGGAATTAGAAAGCAAAGGAGGCTAAAGCAGAGGTGGATGGATAAAGCAAAAGGAGACCTGAAGAAAAAGGGCCGGACTGGTGAGGAGGACATGCAGGACTAAGGTGTTTGGAGAAGGTTGAACAACAACAACATTTATTTATACTAGCCGACGCCCGCCGTAGCATACGGCGGTGTAAGAATAAGAAAGGAAAACGGTGAGAAAGGAATTGAGAAATCAAGAAGAAATAAATACTTCTTGAAAGACGCAGTGTGCATGTAGAATTTCCGGCCAAGTAGGATTACATGTGAAAGTGATAAATAAATCAGGCTTTCCGAATTTACATACTATGGCCATGGCATCCTGATAGTTTTGTTGCATGTATCTTGGACATCCTGGAAATGTGGACAGTAATATGATCATTTTGCCTATCACGTAGGTTGTTATTTTCAGCCTTTGCTTGCAGTGCGTCTGTATTCAAACATTGTATTGTTCCACGCGCAGATCTTGTTGATGTACTCTGAGATAGTCGAGACGTGCGCCCTCTGATTTAACATACGCATCTACGACATACTGTTGGAATAGTTTGCCGCTGGACTGCAAAATATACTAAATGTATTCCTCATTGCTAATCTGTACGCGTAAAATTAGCATTGAGTAAGCCTTATTCGCTTGGCCGTTCTTTTATTGGGAACATGTTGTAAATCTTTGTGCCAGCCAATGTCTCCGTAAGGGAATAAAAGTGGGTAAACCATTGGATCGCAATTCATATTGAGTGTGGAAATCCGTTTACAGGAGTTGCGTATGGGACAGATGCAAATGTCCCTTTCGGCAGGCGTTTCGCCATCTTCTCCGACGAAAATCACTGCAATGTCGGGGCATTGTATCGTCGTAAATCCTGCCTAGGGTTTTCCTTGAAAATCATTCGTACAGATGTTGTTGGATTGGACTGAGTGATTTCATGCATGTGTTTGTATGATTTAGCGAAGGGGTTGATGGTTCTGAGCATGGAATCTAGCTGGAGAAGTACATTTTCGCTGCATGCAGAGTTTGCTTTATTTTGTAAGCGTACTGCAATAGCTTGTGCTGTGTCAAAAACATACAACTGTCCATATCCTGGAGCGGTAGAAATGTTAGCGTATACTGGAGAGATTTGCCTGTGTATTTTAAAACAGTATGGTCCGTGGCCAGGAGTTTGAGTCATCTACAGTGCATCCGGAAAGTATTCACAGCGCATCACTTTTTCCACATTTTGTTATGTTACAGCCTTATTCCAAAATGGATTAAATTCATTTTTTTTTCTCAGAATTCTACACACAACACCCCAGAATGACAACATGAAAAACGTTTACTTGAGGTTTTTGCAAATATATTAAAAATAAAACAACTGAGAAATCACACGTACATAAGTATTCACAGCCTTTGCTCAATACTTTGTCGATGCACCTTTGGCAGCAATTACAGCCTCAAGTCTTTTTGAATATGATGCCACAAGCTTGGCACACCTATCCTTGGCCAGTTTCGCCCATTCCTCTTTGCAGCACCTCTCAAGCTCCATCAGGTTGGATGGGAAGCGTCGGTGCACAGCCATTTTAAGATCTCTCCAGAGATGTTCAATCGGATTCAAGTCTGGGCTCTGGCTGGGCCACTCAAGGACATTCACAGAGTTGTCCTGAAGCCACTCCTTTGATATCTTGGCTGTGTGCTTAGGGTCGTTGTCCTGCTGAAAGATGAACCGTTGCCCCAGTCTGAGGCCAAGAGCTCTTTGGAGCAGGCTTTCATCCAGGATGTCTCTGTACATTGCTGCAGTCATCTTTCCCTTT
>JANRMT010062791.1:232202982-232244488 GCA_026402145.1 Polypterus bichir lapradei | reverse complement strand
TTTAGTTTATTCTGTAGGGTTTGTAAATATTTAAAATGGGTAAACAGATAAAGGTTTGCAAGTGTAGAAATGAGAAATGGGTTTTCCAAGTGGTAAAAGGATAAACTAAAGAATGGAAGGGTAAAGACAAAATTAGATAGGTTATGTTGGTCCTTAACTCTGAGTGAAAAGGGCAAGTAAGTTATGGGAAAGGCAGAGAAAGTTTAAATGAAAAGGAATAGAAGATGAAGCATAATCAAGAAAAGGGACAAAGTTAGTTAACAAAAGATCATACAACAAGAGTCAAAATAGCATAATTTCAAAACCAGAAAAGTTATTAAAAAAAAAAAAAAAGTACTACCACAGTCTTTGCTTTCCTTTATGGCTCATATCTGCAAACTCAGGCAACCAGGAAATGCCTAGCACTGCATACTCAATCAGATATGGTCTGATCTGCATGAACAAGAGACAGTTGCAGTGCCCTCAGTGAAGGAGAGCTGGTCATCAATCACCACCCCAAGGTTACATACTGACTTGGCAGACATTAGTGATAATAAGCAAAGCTGAATGCAAATGGGTGTTATAAAGACTGAATTGTCAGGAGAACAAGGAATGTCATCTCTACAAGGTTTAGCTGGACATGGCTTTCCTTCATCCAGGTTGAGATGTCAGTAAGACATACTGAGATTGCAGTGTTAATAATAATAATAATTCTTTACCTTTTTATAGCACTTTTCTCACAGCTCAAAGTGTGATCCATTGTGGGAGGACTCGGGATGCGAACCCATGAACTTACTGCAAGGCAGCAGCAGTACCACTTGTAGATAGCTAAGACTGTGTGGTCTTCTGGAGGGAACGACAGGTACAGCTGCATATCATCGGCATTGCACTGATATTAGAAGCTATGGGACTGGATGATAGGGCCTAGTGAATTTCTGTACAGAGAAAATTGGAGAGGACCCAGCACTAATGGTTTAGGCAGGCCCTGTGCTTGCCAGATGCAGCTCTAACACCTCTCTTCTCCAGGACATGCAGTAGGGTATTACCGAGAGGTATGATTCCAACCACCTCAGAACAGTCCTACTGATACTGAAGTCAGAGAGGTGGGCAAGGAGGATCTGATGTTTGGAAGAGGAGAGATCAAGGAGGAGGATGGAGGGCATGGTGTTAGTTCTAGCCAATCGTAGCTTGTGGTTAACGTAAAATTAGAAATAGAAAAAAAAAAAAAACTGGATAATGTTGGCATATTTCAATACAACCTGATAACAGTTGTGGATAATAACACCCAAATAGTGTTAACACTAGAATCCCTGAAGCCTATGAAAAAAGTTGTAATCCTGGGCCACCTTAAATTCCTTCGCACCTCCTCATCAGAATCTTTGTTTTGCAAATGTGTCTATCAGCACAACCCCACCGACGCAGCTGAAGTAAGACGCAAAATTCTCAGAGGTATAACAAAACAAGTGCGCCTTTAATCAAGAATGTAACCAAAGAAAATATTCAATTTACATGTTGCTGTCAATATGTAAAAAATGAAGCCCAAATATCAATTGCATGGCTGGTGTAGAGGTAAGAGCAGCTGCTTCTAAATCAAGAGGTTGTGGGTTCGAGACCGGGCCTTTCCCACATTTTCTGTTATGAGTAGTGAGCTGCTATTATTACTATTAAATAATAAAAAAAGCATGCATTTGATTTGACTCTGTAACACTCGTTGTAAATTTTTGCTACATGTAAAACTTAGTGCTTTTTTTAGTTCAGTTATATTCTCTCAGTCATGTTTCTTTTCACAGAGCACCGATGACCACAGTTAGTGCTGTGGGTGATGCCTGCTCTCAACTATTTGTTGTACTGGCAATCAAAGATACGGTGACTGCTATCAGACTATCATGCAGCATTTGCACTTTGACAACAAAGACAACCGTGCAGAACGTGTGAAAAATGACAGATTTGCATGTGCAATGCTACTTCTTATTTAGGAAAAGATCCCAGTCATCCCATGGGAGAAAGACTTTCTGAGACTGTGGTCATAAAGCCGTTTCTGGACAAAGGCAGAACTGCAACAACAGACAACTTGTTCACAGCAATTGTGCTGGTTTATAAACTGCTGCACTGCAACACAACTCTGCTTGGCACCATAAAGTGGGACAGGAACTTCCACCTGCAGCTAAAGTCACTTCAGTACACATGCAATTCTCCATGCTGGTATTTAGATCTGGAAGTGCTATGCTAACAGAAGTCGTCTGTCTGAATTCCCAGTACCATGCACCATAACGCAGTGATTGGGCAAGATCAAAATAAAAAAACATGTTAAAATGACAATTCATGTTCAAATGACATAGTGTTTTCAAATAGTAACGTTTTCATGTATGAATGTGTGTGTGCATGCACGAGAGAGGCAAAGACAGATTTGATATTATTCAAATGGTTATTAGAATCTTCTTATATAATACGCTACCGTGGCTGTTCGTTTGTTTGTCCAGGATTTTAATTCACCTGTAGCTCACAAACCGTTTCACCTATTGCCTTGCAGCGCCGCTCTCATTCCCTACCACCTTCGCTAATCATTCTTCATCACGTTATCATGCAGTACGCCGTTACTGGTATAAAATAAACACTTTCGTAAAGGTATAACAAAACAAGTGTGCTTTTATTCAAGGAAAAAAACTGAATAAAAAAAATTAAAGTAACAACAAGATACAAAAAAGACACGATTCACCAGAGTTTGTGTGTCTGCTTATATCCCTTCAGCGATATCTTTTAAAAGTAGCAAAACTTTACACAGGCTGTTACAGACTGAAAGCAAATATATGTTTTTATTATATTATAGTAATAACAGAAGCTCATTATTCAAAACGGGAAATGCAGGGAAGACCTGGGATCAAACCCGCAAGCTCTCGATTTAGAAGCAGCTGTTCTTACCTCTAAACCAGCCATGCAATTGATAGTTGGACTTCGGTTTTTACATATTGACAGCAACATGTAAATTGAATTATTTCTTTTTCTTCAGTTATATTCTTGAATAAAAGCACACTTGTTTTGTTATATCTTTTGTTAAAGTGTTTATTTGATATCTGGACTTCAGTATTCAGAAATTATACACTTCACATCAACATTTTATCAATTACTATAACATGAAAAGTTTTAGTTATGTGTTCGAGATTTCTTACCTCGCATTTCCTGACATCCTACATTTATCCAGATCATTGTAGAAATTGAACACACACGAAATGTATGTACTATATTCCAAATAATGACATATTATTTACCCTCTACAACTCCAAGCACCTCACATCCAGATAAAGAGACTTGAGCTTGGAGAACTTCAGCTACATGGTGGTGGTTGGGTGGGATAGCAGGCTGCTTGCTGCTTGTGCTGATCGACATATTTACAAAACAAAAGACGCTAATGGAGAGGTGCAAAGGAATTTAAGGTGGCCCTGCATTACAACTTTTTTCGTAAGCTTCAGGGATTCTACTGTTAATAAAAAACATTACAGATGTAACTAGTTCAAAGGGTGTATCACCTTGAGGGTTTTATATTAAGCAATATAAATAGATACAGTGGAACCTTGGGTCACGACCGTAATTTGTTCCAAAACACTGGTCGCAACCCGATTTGGTCGTGACCCAATCTAATTTCCCCCATAGGATTGTATGTAAATACAATTAATCTGTTCCATATGAACTGTATGTAAATATTTTTTTTAAAGATTTTTAAGCACAAAAATAGTTAATTATACCATAGAATGCACAGTGTAATAGTAAATTAAATGTAAAAACCATTGAATAACACTGAGAAAACCTTGAACAGGGAAAACTAACATTGCAAGAGTTCACGCTACAGCCTTACGAACCACTCGCTGCAAACACTTTTTTTTTTAATGAGTTTTAAGCACAACAAAATGAAATTTGAAAAATCCTTAATTTACACAAAAACTAACCATAAACAACCAAGAAAAATAACATTGCAAGAGTTCACTCTACAGCCTTACGAACCGCAGTGAAAAACCTTGAACAACAGAGAAAACTAACATTGCAAGAGTTCATGCTACAGCCTTGCGAACCGCTCGCTGTAAACACTTTTTTTTAATGAGTTTTAAGCACAGGGAAAAAAAATGAACATTTGAAAAATCCTTAATTTATACAAAAACTAACCATAAACAACCAAGAAAACTAACCTTGCATGAGTCGAGTTCTGGTATGAAGGAAGTGAGGAGAACGCTGGGTGGAGAGGAGGTTACAGTTTTGAGGGAGAGTCCCTCTATGCGATGGAGGGATGTTCTCCTTCAGGTGTTTTCTCTCTTGTGATTTCTTGGGTTTCTGGTGTTTTTAGCTGTTTAGCTGGTGGATCAGACTTCACGAAATAGCAGTCTAATCTGACTTGCCTTTTCCTACGCATTAAAATTTTTCAGAAATGCGAGACGACATGGTCGTTCATCATGTTTATCACTCTGTTTGCAACAGCTTTGTCAGGTGGTTCTTCTCGAAAAAATCCTGGCACTCATTCCATTTTTTCCATGACGGCTTTTATTGCATCACTTTTTATAACCGCCCTCTCCTCTTCTTCCCCTGAGGACTGATCCTCGGTGAGCAACTTATGCTGCTCCTGCTGGAGTTCAGCGAGTTCCTCCATCGTCAGCTCCTCCTTGTGATCCAGGACCAGCTCTTCGATGTCCTCATTGTCCACTTCAAGACCCATGCTCTTGCCCATGGACACAATTTCATCCACAACAGAAGGCTCAAATCTTTCTAAATCCTGTTCAGGAACACATTCAGGCCAAAGTTTCTTCCAGGCCGAGTTCAAGGTCTGGTATGCGACATCTTCCCAGGCTTTATCGATGAGGCTGATGCAATGAACAATATTAAAATGGTTCTTTCAGGGTCAAAGACTGCCAGTGCAGATCCCTAGCCTCAGTGCCACCACTCCGCCTAATCATACAGTCAATACCAATGTTATAAAAACACTTTAAAATAACAGTATTCAGTGGCACAAAGTTAGTATAGGACTTAGCCCTACTATATGATATCAATGTGGCAAACCTGAACTGTGAAAAGCATGATAAGATTAAGGATTTCTGCAATCAATTCTGCATGTTCAAAAAAGTATCTCAAAGTACAAAAAGTATGGTATATATTACACATTTCGGGGTGGTCAAGACTTTAACTCCAATTTGAATATTTTATAGTCCTTTGTTATGTATTGCACATGTAACACATTGAGAAGCCCCTCATTCTATGCAAAGCAGAAATCTCTTATTAGGAAAAGTTGTATTTTTTTTTTTTTGTGTCCAAAGTTATTCATGAAAATATAAAAAATTGCCACTGTTTAATCTGTGCTGACTATTTTAGAACTTGACTCAGATCCTCTAGGGAGAATTTTGGGATCAAGATGACCGAAGTTAGAGCCAAACAAAAGAAACATGTTTAATACTGTGTTACTCTTCTAATGCAAAATAGTACTGGATGATTACACCATTACACAAACACTGTATGATTCCCTGGCTAATTCACAAAATACTAACCTCAATTGAACAAAACAAAATTAGCAAAGAGAACAGGAGTTCAGATCTCACAACAATTTCAACAGGACTTGATGTTTTACTGTTTACAATTCAAGAAGGCGAATTTTTAAAATGTATCGTTATACATAATAAGCTACTGTGGCTGTCCATTTGTCTGTCCAGGATTTTAAATCATCTGTAGCTTGCAAACAGTTTGACCTATTGACCTGAAATTTGGTACACATATAGCATGTGACGTCTACTATCTGCTTTCGGGGTGATGATTGACCTCCAAGGTTATTCCTCTTTTTATTTTTATTTTATTGTAGAATCAACTCTCGGCAGCAGCCAGCAGGGCAGCCATGTGGCACATATGAGTGACGTTCTCATCCCTATCACCTTCAGCGCCACTTCCCCTACCTCTTCATATCTTTAATCATTCTTGAGGCAGATTGAAGATTCAAGTGCCAGCTTAAGTGTTACTAGTAATCTATTCATTTTACCTTCCAGTCATGTCATTGCCTTTGAACTTTGTTCTGTTTCTTTCTTTATTTTAGATAACCGGTCTTTCCTCCGACTTTCATTGCGCCAATTAGAAAATATACTGTCCATAATTAGGTCTTTTACTAACTTCTGAGCTTATACAATACTGTTTATTTTTATATAGCCCAAAATCACACAAGAAGTGCCACAATGGGCTTTAATTGGCCCTGCCTTTTGACAGCCCCCCAGCCTGGACTCTCTAAGAAAACAAGGAAAAACTCCCAAAAAAAACCCTGTAGGGAAACAAAATGGAGGAAACCTTGGGAAAGGCAGTTCAAAGAGAGACCCCTTTCCAGGTAGGTTGGGCACGCAGTAGGTGTCAAAAAGAAGGGGGTAAATACACAGAACAGAACACAAGTAATCCTCAATACAATATAATGCTTTGAATAATAAAGCTTGAAACCATTCCTGAAGGTACTTAATGCTGTGAACAGTAGAGGGCGTAGCAACGTCCCAAACACAACTACACAACACAGTCCTAGGCTCAAACAGATTTTTTTTTATTTTACAGTACCTCCAAATCCTTTCCACAAAAGTATTATACACAATCTTTGTATATCCTTCCACTAATACAAATCTTCTGTCCTTCCATACCTCCCATGCAGTCTCATCCACTCTCTTCCCGAATCTGGCTACCCATACAGAAAACTCTGCTTCTTTAATGCCAGACTCAGGAGTACTTTCAGTGCTGCCACATCGCACCAAGAAAGCACTTCCGGGTCAGGCGGAAGATCTTTAAAGTGGGGACAGTCTGTTCCTTCAGCTCGCCCAGGTGGCACCCAAGAACCACAAACAGGCTGTCTCATGGGACTGCAATTCCAAGCCTGTCCTGTGGGTATTCATGCAGGCACTAGAGTACGGGAAGACTGCTACCTACTGTATCAGGGGCTGGCAGGGGGGTCCAAATAGTTCATGTGATTAGTCTCCCTCGTTCGCCCGTTAAAATGGTCTCACAGCCAAGTAAGGAACCATGAGCCATCCCAGCAGATGACAAAGTGTTCTAAATCATATGCCCCTTTTAGAGGCCAACATAAATTCTTTTCTCCTGCTTCAGTTATAACATTCCACTTCTTATGTCTGCCATTGATCTCTAGGCCACATTTCCTACACATTTCTCCAGCTGGGGAGTCAGGCCCCAGACCAGAAACCCCTGAGGTTTGTATACCCATTCTGTGAGCAAATTAGCCAAAGCTTTATACCTCAACAATTCTGGTGGAGGGCCATCCTGAGTCAAATGTCATCCATGTATTTACAAATAAAACCAGATTACCTTCAGTGTGGCCACTTGGATGGAAGTTGACACTGGAGAGAACTCCTCGGCATCCCAGATGAGCGCCCCATGAAATCTGTGGAAGAAAAACAACAGGGCTCAAAAATTTAGCTCACAAAATTAAGGATTTATTTATAATTCTGCATGCCTAATGTTTCATTAGAGCAAGTTCCCTTTTTTTTTTTTTAAACCATCATACGATGCCACAGTGGCACGATTCTATCAAAATCCATTACTCATTGAACATGCAGGTTTGCAGGATCTAATATTATTTGCCTACGCATTTCTTTATCAACTGTTACCTCAAAGGTCATTGTGCCTGCTGTTACAGAGTCAGCTGATAATAAGCAGAATTTATACTGATTGATACTAAAATTAAGGTTAATGCTTCAATACTTCAACAGCAACAACTTTCCTTAAAACATAAATCGTCTTTTATTAAATGCACATTCTTTTCCTGGGGGCTCACGGTTATGTATATGTCACCCCACTCTTTGTCCATCTTACACTTATCAAGCTTTAGAGAAACACAGTTTGCAGTTTCTATTCACTCAGGTGTTCCACAGTAGCCGGCTGTAATTTTTAAGCTTGTGTTCTCTCTCCCCTAACCTTGACTGATCTGGCTGAACCCTATGCACCAGTGATAAAAATAAGCAAAGCAGGGAAAACAGGCTTGACAAGCTTTAATCTTTTAATATTTTTTATCAAATAGCCAGCGCCAGAAGCAAAGTAGAATGTTACAATCCAAACCATACAAGTTGGACCATCCTATAGTTTTAAAAGCAGACAAAGTAGAGCAACACATTTAATGTGCATGTCGATTCCACTAATCGTATTGTTACTTGAAGTCTCTGCAGCAGCTTTACACATTCTCAGTGACAGAAATCACCTCTCAGAAACTTTTCTCTTGACGTGACTTTATACAATTTACCATACTAGTTCAAAGTGAGACAGCAACATTTTTCTTTTTTTGTTCTAATATACAGAGGAGCGGGAGATACACAGAATCAAATATCAAGCTAACACTGGAAGTGAAAGTCACACCCATACTTCAAATAAACTGGAAACATAGTCAAAAATCACCAGTCAGAACCAAGAGCAAATGATCAAAAAAACAGGAAGTCAAAGGAAACATGATGACATGAAGGGAAAAAATCTTGAAATTTCTCAATTTACACTAAACACAAAAACTAATTACTATAAAAATCATAATCCTTGGGTTCTATACATTGATTTACATCTCTCAATCAATCAGAAATATCCAATGAATACATGAAAGAATCATAACACTAGTATCTCAATCCCATTTTTCTGAGCTAGTAAATTTAAAACAACTCTCTTATCTTCCTGCATCCAAAACCTTGTCTCAGGAAAAGCAAGACCCTTCCAAAACCACACCAGAAGTGGATAGCAAGATGTATTTGTCTTACTTTGAACTCGGATGCAGCACTTCCAAAAATCACATAACAAGCAGTTCATGTAACCGTGCATTTGGAAACAGAAATTGTAAAACCAAAAACTCATGTTTAAAACCATAAACTGCATTTTGTGGCAACTACATTTGATTTAAACCACATCTTACTTCTGCACAGCAAAACAGCAGCATTCCTTAAAATTCTGGACTTGCAATGCCTCTGAGAGTTTTATACTGTTCACTTAGTATACTGTATATCCTTATTAAGGATAAGATTGAGCAACACATGGCAAGGACAGGAGTTATTCTGACCAGTCAGCATGGGTTCAGAAGAGGGAGGTCGTGCTTTACTAACATGTTGGAATTCTATGAGGTTGCAACAAAAGCATACAATCAAAGTGGAGCTTATGATATTATTTATCTGGACTTTCAGAAAGCATTTGATAAGGTGCCACATGAGAGGTTGGGCATCAAGTTAAAAGAAGTGGGAGTTCAGGGTGATGTTTTTAGATGGGTACAGAATTGGCTCAGACACAGGAAGCAGAAGGTGATGGTGCGAGGAACCTCATCAGAACTGGCCAATGTTAAAAATGGTGTTCCACAGGGGTCAGTGCTAGGGCCGCTGCTATTTTTAATATATATATAAATGATTTAGATAGGAATACAAGTAACAAGCTGGTTAAGTTTGCAGATGATACCAAGATAGGTGGATTAGCAGATAATTTGGAATCCGTTATATCATTACAGAAGGACTTGGATAGCATACAGGCTTGGGCAGATTTGTGGCAGATGAAATTTAATGTCAGTAAATGTAAAGTATTACACATAGGAAGTAAAAATATTGGGTTTGAATACACAATGGGCAGTCGGAAAATCGAGAGTACACCTTATGAGAAGGATTTAGGAGTCATAGTGGACTCTAAGCTATCAACTTCCCAACAGTGTTCAGAAGCCATTAAGAAGGCTAATAGAATGTTAGGATATATAGCACGATGTGTGGAGTACAAGTCCAAGGAGGTTATGCTCAACCTTTATAATGCACTGGTTGGGCCTCATCTTGAGTACTGTGTGCAGTTTTGGTCTCCAGGCTACAAAAAGGACATAGCAGCACTAGAAAAGGTCCAGAGAAGAGCGACTAGGCTGATTCCAGGACTACAGGGGTTGAATTATGAGGAAAGATTAAAAGAGCTGAGCCTTTACAGTTTAAGCAAAAGAAGATTAAGAGGTGACATGATTGAAGTGTTTAAAATTATGAAGGGAATTAGTACAGTGGATCGAGACTTGTATTTTAAAATGAGTTCATCAAGAACACGGGGACACAGTTGGAAACTTGTTAAGGGTAAATTTCGCACAAACATTAGGAAGTTTTTCTTTACACAAAGAACGATAGACACTTGGAATAAGCTACCAAGTAGTGTGGTAGACAGTAAGACGTTAGGGACTTTCAAAACTCGACTTGATGTTTTCTTGGAGGAAACAAGTGGATAGGACTGGCGAGCTTTGTTGGGCTGAATGGCCTGTTCTCGTCTAGAATGTTCTAATGTTCTTAATGTCAGCAAGGTGGTTCCTTAAGCCGTTTGAAGTTGTCCTTTAATAACATCATACAGACAATTACCACAAAACTGTAGATATTGCACGTAATCAGCAACAAAGTGAACAAGCAGTAAAAGAACATTAACCATGTAAGTTTCAGAAAATAAATGCATTTTGAGCATTCCTTAACTCAGTTCATTTCTCATCATTCCTGACAATAATTTCAGCCTCATTAAAACAAACTAATTTTCCCAGTTATATTGATTTTTAGATACTGCAGAGGTAATTACTCTCCACAATAAGTACAGCAATATGGTTTCTCGTAAGGTTCATTTTTCCAAAATGATGTTTTGACCAAAGGAGTGAGCCTCACTCTTTACACGTATCATGGTGTGGTACTGGTGCTACAGATTTTTCTCGTAAATTAGTGGTGAGGACCCCATATAGCACTTTCATTGTTCAGAGTAAAGCCTCTTTTTAAACTTCATACAGGAAGGCGGTAATTGGTCAAGATGGGCCAGGAAGGTCCTTTTAATTGACCGTTCTGTTTCTCCAAATTAATTTCTTTGTGCTTACTATAAAAATCAGAATAAACCTCACTCATCATTGTTGATAGAATGTCATTCTGCTGTAAATGTCATTCTCGTAGATTTCTACTAAAAGCTCGGCATGGCACTTTACTAAAAACCATGTTAAGCCTCTTTTTTGTAAGAGTATGAGGTTATGAAGAATGGTAGGAAATTAAAACGGGTCTGGAAATTCCATGTAATTAGTTCAGTGGATCCCAGCACCACTTGCACAATTTCAGTTATTTGCTCCCACATTGGGCATTCCTCTGACAGTACTTTTAAGTACTTAATTTTTTTTGTCTCTCCATTCTTACTGCCTAGTAGTCACATGAAATTGAAATCAATCAGGATTTCTCAGAATGATTTTCTTCAATAGCAATGTCCAATTTTCTGGTATTGCCTTGGAATTGGTGTGTTCCCAGTGGTAAACATCTTGTTCTCAGTTATGCAGTCTGGATTATGGTATCAGTGTCGCTATTTTGCGTTGGCAGGCTGCACTGTTTGCAAATTTTCCAGTGTATTAGTCTGGCTCTTTTGTTGTCTCTATCAGCGTTTAATACTAAAGCCACCAACCTCATAGCCAGCAGCCTGTGTCTGACAGAAGTGGCACTTATCTATTATCCTTCATTTCAGTGTGAATTCTTGTGTGGGTCTGAAGATTTATCATGTCATACATTTTTTCCTCTACACTTTGCAAAGAAACATGATTTCTGTCAGGGGTCAATTTCACCTCAAGAATGTACATTGATCACTATTCACTGTCAAAACTTGAACAAACCTCTTTCTTTAGTCTATTATGAACTTTTGTGTGTTTCTGAAGATGTGTTTTTTGTGAGAATTGTTTATCACACTCAGAACACCAATAGGGCTTCACTCTGGTGTGAGTTTGTGTGTGTCTTTTAAGATTATTTTGTCGTGAGAATTGTTTTCCACATTCAGAACAGCAATATGGCTTTTCTCCAGTGTGAACTCGTGTGTGAACCTTAAGTTTTGTGATGGTAGAGAATAGTTTTCCACATTCAGAACAGCAAAATTGTTTTTCTCCAGTGTGCATTGTTGTGTGTGTTTGAAGACTGCTTATGTAGAAGAACCGCTTTCCACAGTAAGAACAACAAAATGGTTTTTCTCCAGTGTGAATTCTTTCATGAGTCTTAAGGTTTCTCTCATCAGAGAATTGTTTTCCACATTCAAAGCAGAAGTAAGGCTTCTCTCCAGTATGGGTTAGTATATGTCTCTGAAGATGAGTTTTCCGTGAGAAACGTTTTCCACATTGAGAACAACAATGTAGCTTTTCTTCAATGTGAATTTGTGTGTGAATTTTATGTTTTATCATGGCAGGGAATTGTTTTCCAAGGTTAGCACAGCCATGTGTTTTTTTATTTTGCCCCTGCTGCTGGCTGTTTAAAGTGTCCATCAATGTTAGTTTCGCAACTGGTAGAAAAGAACAATGCAAACAGGATGTTAAAGTTCCTGATGCAAATGCCAGTTTCTTCATATTTTCCTCATACTGTTTCTGAAGAGAGGTCTGAGGAGATGAAGATTGGAAGAAGTCACCTCTCTCCGCTAAATCTGCAATAAGATAAAGATGCACAGTAAGAATATATTTAAAAAAAATAGGACATTAACAAGAAATTGTGTAACAGACAACCATTCATTTCAAACTTATGTTTCAGCCCTGACTTGTTTAATCTTGTTTGCTTTTTAAGATAACATTGTGTATTGTAATATTAATTCTGTTTTTGGTTTTGTTCTTTCTGTGTTTTACTTATTTGATATTTTGTTTAGTCAATATTTTTCAATTTTGTGTAAAGTTCTGTGAAACTTCATCTATAGTTTACAACTTCAGTTTCACCTTTAACAACTATTGCTTGAATTTATATATTTTCCTCTCTGTCTTATTTGACAAAGACTCAAATGCCCAATGCAAGTGAGTCAAATGCCAGGCAAGGTGTGCAAACAGCTCACACAGCTGTATCCTTTACTTGCTATTTTAGATAAGTTAACTAATAGAGCACTAAACACTTCTCGGGAAAGAAACAGAATGGGAAAGCAATTATGTTAACATATACAAAACTACATTAACTGAACAAGTTATCTGCAGATTATTATTATAAAGAACCAATGTTATCAACTTGCAGCTAAATAGTTTTGAACTAATTAATTACAAAAGAAACGTGAAACTACCCTAACTGTTTAAAAACATAGTACAGGTTTAGAAATGGAAATTGAGATTGAGAGGCCTTCAGGAGCTTAAACCCATAATCTCAGGCACCCAGCCCCTGATCATTCAGTCACAGATAAATACGAACAATCGCAGCAAGCTCCTGATCTCCTTGCCCATTACATGTAAAATAGCCCCTGATCAATGGTAAATGTTTTATTTCAGATACATATACTACTTGCGTGAGGTCCCAAGGAGGACAGACCCCTGCTTTTCATGCATGCATGCATGTATGAGTCATTTGAAACCCCACTCTTCAAATTTTTATCTATGTGTAACACTGAATGACACAGAGACCCTGCAAATTCTACAGATTCCCCAGGAAATGGAATAGCAGTTGATCAGTGGGCAGAAGATCGTGCCATGCTGGCCACTAATAGCAAGGATGGAGCAGGATTACAGTTTGCTAAGTGGTATAACAAACAACAGACTGAGCATGTGTTGTGCTTTTGCTTCTGTATAACTTCAGACTGGGATTGTCACCTTTCATATTTCCCATTATACAACAAATCAGTTCCTTTCCAAGTTCTTGCTTGTTATATAATTTTAATAAATTATTGTGCTTTAACTAAAATTAATAGCTACACAGGGAACTTATTTCAGCTCCTTTTCTCCACTTGTATAGCAATATTGATAGCAATTTTCTCCTGCTATTGGTAATTTCGTATTTAGTTAATTGTAGTTTCAATTGCTAATTCTACTCTAGTGGGTATATTTTCAAAAATGTTAAGAAAATTGAACGACAGGTAGTCACAGACAATTTAACACATATCAATCATTGCCATTTTCATATCACTTGAATTGGAATCTGCTGTGTGTGAAAGCTCTTTGAACTTTATTTTTAACTTCATCGTAAAGAGCTGTTAAAATGCAGATACTGTATGTATATAATGTAGTTTAGATAAAAATGTCAGCTCTTAAAAAGCAGATATGTAACATAATTTAGATAATAATAACAGCTGTTAAAAAGCACATATTTATGTAAAAGGTAATTGCATTCTATTATCAATCTTACTTTTGAATATTAGTCATTGTTACAAGAACATTTAACAAGCAAAAAGGTAATAACTGACTCTTGGATGGAATAAATAAAAAATGTGAAATGCTTCTGCTTTCATATCAGTCAACTTATTTGCTGAATGCACCTGAATGTCACAGCATGCATACATATTGTAATTTGTTTACACTGCTGAAAACAAATACTGTTATTGAGGTAGTACAATGAAATGTTACATATATCATTAAATGTAAATTGAATGAGTATTACAATCTTTTGTAAACAATATATAGTTAAAATAAAAATATATAGTGTATTACATATATATTGTAAAAAAAAACCGACCCGACACAGATTGACACGGAGGCATGTGTAAAACCAATAAACTGTTTACTTTTCTTCAGATGGAGGGCACGTCTTCCCCATAATCCCACCAGCCACAGCACAGTCCCAAGCACAGTACAAAAGTCACACCAAGCACACACCACTTCAGCAAGCTTTGTCCTCCTTCCACCCAACTCTGTCCGCTGAGTGGTGGTCACTGGGTCCCTTTTATTGGGTACCCAGAAGGGCTCCAGGTGCTTGATTGGCGACATCCGGTTGCACTTCTGGGTAAGGCGAAACCAGTGCCCAAAAGGGACCAGCAGCCACCGCTGCAGCACCCCCTGGTTGCGCCTGCGGAACCTCACAGAGTTGCACAGAACTCCAACCCCCATGAAGCCATGGGGGAGTCTGAGGCACCGCTGCAACCCAGGGAGGCTGCCATTTAGCATCCAGGGGGAGATACTGGGCTTCCCACCCTTGTCCCCCTGGTAGATGTGGGGAAGGGGTGTCCCAGCCAGGCATGGGCCCCAGCCATCCATCACTAATAAATTATATATATATATTATATATATATATATATATATATATATATATATATATAGTAAAAGAAAACAAAGATACAGCGCAAAGGTTTGGGGTTTCCGGCCCCGTATACTGTAAAGAATGTTCAAAACAGGTCAAAATATATAAACATAGACTGTTCATAAGCGCGACGCCGATACTGGCGTCGGCGGCCATTTTATAAAGGAGGAGCCGGAAGTGGAGGAATGCTGGGAAGGAACCTTGGGGGAAGATGGGATCGATGACGTCAGGAACAATGGCGGAGGAAGGGCGGAAGTAACGTGCTGCAGGAAAATGAGGCTTATGGTGGCAGAGCGTCTTTTGTTCTGCAAGAAAGCAAAGGAGAAAGGTTAGTACCCTGCCACTCCCTGCGGCGAATCTTTTCCGAAGCGTGCTAAGGTCCGTCCGTGATCTCCTACTCGCGTGTGTGTGACACGAGCCCCCCATCAACCCAAGACCGTCAGGTCGGGCGGACCTAACCGAGAGGTCGTGGATGCGAGAGAGGGCATCGGCGTTGGCCTGAAGGTTGCCGCGGCAATAAGTGACAGTGAACTTATATGGTTGTAAGTCCAGGAACCACCTGGTGACCCACGGATTCGACTCCTTGTGCAGGGACATCCACTGAAGCGCAGCGTGGTCAGTCACCAGAGTAAATTCACAACCCAACAGGTAGTAATGGAGATAGGTCACTGCCCACTTGATGGCCAAGGCTTCCCTCTCCACCGCCGCATACCTGGTCTCTCGGTCCAGCAGTTTCCAGCTTAAGTACATTGCGGGGTGTTCGACACCATCGACGCTTTGGCTCAGCACGGCACCCAGGCCTGTGTCCGAAGCGTCGGTCTGGAGAATAAAAGGGAGCCCAAAATCGTGTGTCTTTAATACAGGTGCTGACGTTAGGGCCTTTTTCAGGTCACTGAATGCCTGTTCTGCCTTGTCATTCCATACCACATGTAAGGGAGCGCCTTTTTTTGTTAAACAGGTCAAGGGTGCTGCCCTTTTGGAGAAACGGGGTACAAACCGGCGGTAGTACCCCGCCAGCCCCAAGAAAGCCTGCACCTGTCTCTTGGTATTCGGACGGGGCCATTCCACGATGTCTTTAATTTTTGAACATTGCAGCCTCACCTGCCCTCGTCCCACTAGGTAGCCTAAATACTTGGCCTCCTTCAAGCCAAAAAAACACTTGCGAGGGTTAATGCGGAGGCCAGCTTTAGCTAGTGTCGTGAGGACAGCAGAGACCTGCAATAGATGCTCCTCCCAGGTGCTGGAATAGATGACCACGTCATCCAGGTAGGCGGCACTATAGGACTGGTGGGGCTTCAGCACTCTATCCACCAGACATTGGAAAGTCGCCGGGGCGCCGTGCAGCCCAAATGGGAGGACCTTGTATTGCCAATGTCCGCTAGGGGTGCTAAAGGCCGTTTTTTCTTTTGCAGATGCCGTTAAGGGAATTTGCCAATACCCTTTCGTCATATCAAGAGTAGTCAAGTATCGAGCCGTACCCAGGCGTTCAAGTAGGTCATCAATGCGGGGCATCGGGTAGGCATCGAATTTGGAGACCCGATTCAGATGTCTGAAGTCATTACAGAACCTCCAGGAGCCGTCCGGCTTGGAAACGAGGACGATAGGACTCGACAAGGGACTATGGCTCTCCTCGATAATGTCCATATCCAACATACGTTGCACCTCTAGTTCCACTTCAGCGCGTTTTGCCTCCGGGAGTCTATAGGGCCTCTCCCGGATGATTACTCTGGGGTCTGTGACTATATCGTGCGCAATCAGCGAGGTCCGGCCTGGTGACTCGCTCACTACTTCGGGTACAGCCTGGATTGCATGGGTTATCTCCCGCCGCTGTAGGGGTGTTAGCTCGTCGCCGAGGTTAAGGGCAGATACGCTAGAGAATAGGGAGAGGGATCTACATGTGTTGGGAGACTCCTCCCTGTCCTTCCATGGTTTTAATAAATTGACGTGGTAGATCCTCTCGCTCGGTTGACGATTAGGCTGTTGTACCAGATTGTCGACGAGCCCCTTTCTTTCCTTAACCTCGTATGGCCCTTGCCAGTGAGCTAGTAACTTGGAATGGGAGGTAGGGACGAGTACCATCACTCGGTCCCCCGGGCGGAACTCCCGGAGGACGGAGTTGCGATTGTAACACCGGGCCTGCGCACGAGTCATGTGCTCCTTTAGGAGTGGCCTGATTTTAGCGAGCCTGTCGCGCAGTTGCGCCACATACTCCAGTATATTGGAGGAGGGAAGGGCCTCAGCCTCCCAGCCCTCTTTTAGTATGTCAAAAAGTCCTCGGGGTCGTCGCCCATACAGCAACTCAAAAGGGGAGAAGCCCGTAGAGGCCTGGGGTACCTCGTGGTAGGCAAAAAGCACAAGCGGTAAGAGCTGGTCCCAATTCCTACCATCGGCGTTGACTACTTTGCGGAGCATCTGTTTAAGCGTCTGATTAAAACGCTCTACCAGCCCGTCTGTTTACGGGTGATAGACGTCTTCAGGTGTTTTATCCGGAGTAATTTGGCAACCTCCCTGAACGTATCCGAGGTGAAGGGGGTACCCTGGTCCGTAAGGACTTCTTTGGGTATTCCCACTCTAGAAAATAAGTTGACTAGTTCCCGTGCGATATTTTTTGTATTAGCGGAGCGCAGGGGAACCGCCTCTGGGTATCGAGTAGCATAATCCACCATGACCAATATGTACTTATGGCCACGGTTTGAGGGCTCCAGGGGTCCTACTAAGTCCACCCCTATTCTGTCAAAGGGGATGTCTATCTGGGGTATAGGGACGAGAGGAGCGCGGTCCCTCCTAGGAATCTGGCGAGTCTGACATTCTGGACAGGATTGGCAGAAACGCCGGACCTCCTCGTTGACCCCGGGGCCAGTAGAAACGGAGTTTTACCCTTTCTAAAGTCTTTTCGGCCCCGAGGTGGGCACCTAGGAGGTGAGTGTGAGCTAGTTCACATACCTCCCGCCGGAAGGTACGCGGAACTAGCAGCAGCTTTCGCACCTCGCCCTCGTGGGTCGCTACTCGATACAGCAGATCGTTTTCAAGTACAAAAAAGGGCTCGCGTGGTATGGATCCTGGTGAGCTGCCTGGAAGAACAACCGCATTCCGGGCAAACCGCAGGGAATTGTCATTCCACTGCTCCCTCTTAAATGAGGCAGGCGTGGACCGGAATTGATGGTCCAAGTTACTCAGGGGATCTTGGGAGGCGGTCAGCGGGAGTGTTCCCTGGCTCGTCCCTTCACCGGCGGATACCTCCGGCTCAGGGTTCGTCGCTGGGGAAGCATCCCCCGATGTGCCTGTGCCATTACGGTCTGCCCCAGGGCACGGCGTGGAGACCGCGGGAAGGGTGCCTTGCCCCCTCATAGCCAGAACCAGTGAGGCCCCGGGAGCGGTGTGTGTCTTACCGCATTTTCTGTGTGACCAGTCTTGTCCCAAAATTACTGGATAAGGGGGTTCGGGCAACACCGCGACCAACAATTTAGACAATTCCCCCTTCCAGGTGATGTAACACTGTGCGGAACGGTAAGACCTGGTCTCTCCATGCACACAAGTGACTTGCAAATGTTGCTTAAGCCATTGTCGCGGTAACACATAACGGCGAGCGACAATGGTTATGTTGCTGCCGGAGTCAAACAGAGCCACCTCTGAGTGCCCATTTACTAACATCACTGCCGTGTTTGGACTCGCCAAGGGATGCGACGGAGTACAGTACCTTTCTGCGGTGGCCCAGGTGCAATCCATCGGTTCCATTGGGGTTTTCAAGGGGCAGGTCGGCAGTAGGTGGCCGGTCTCTCCGCACTTGTAACAGCGCGGGGAGGCCGGCTTTTCTTTGGGTCTCTGCGGCGCTTCCGCAGCGCGTCGAGAGGGCTCAGGGGTGGCTGCCCGTCCCCGTTGGTTCCCACGAGCTTGCCTTTCTGACCCCCCGGCTCGGAAAACCGCGAGCTGACGCTCCAGGACTTCCAGGAGTCCTGGCATGTCCTTATATGGGTGGCGCCGGACCTGCTGGGCGAGGGAGCTAGGCAGAGCATTAACCAGGCCCTCACAGGCCACCTGCTCCACGACCTTCCGGGCTTGGGGACCCTGGGCTGTAGCCAACGCCCCATTTTTTCCCCAGAAGTCGAAGGCCTGTGCTCGGGCCAGCCTCTCGGGGTCGAACTGCCAGCTCCGCCACTCGCTCGCCTGCTGGCTCGGCGTGATGCCGTAGCGTGCCAGGATCTCCTGTTTTAGGAGGTCGTAGTCCGCGGCCTCCTCCTCGGGGATCATAGATCATAGTAAGCCCGCTGCGCGGGTCCCATCAGGTAGGGCGCCAGAATGGACACCCACTCGGACCGCTGCCACTCGATCCGGGTGGCCGTCCTTTCAAATATGCCGAGGTAGGACTCCACGTTGTCCGCCTCCGTCATCGGTACTAGAGGCGGAGGCTTTGGACGAGGTGGGTCGGTCCTTACCCTCTGGGCTTCTGCCAACCTGGCCTTCGTGGCCTCCAACTCCTGGGTAGTAGCGGCTTGCGCTTGCTGTAGGGACTGGATCTGGGCATTCATCCCCTGCAGCACGGTGTTGAGGTCCTGTCTTTCAGTCATTTTCTCTTTTCTTTGGAGCAGTATCCTGCTGACTACGCCACTGTAAAAGAAAAAGATACAGCGTAAAAGTTTGGGGTTTCCGGCCCCGTATACTGTAAAGAATGTTCAAAACAGGTCAAAATATATAAACATAGACTGTTCATAAGCGCGACGCCGATACTGGCGTCGGCGGCCATTTTATAAAGGAGGAGCCGGAAGTGGAGGAATGCTGGGAAGGAACCGTGGGGGAAGATGGGATCGATGACGTCAGGAACAATGGCGGAGGAAGGGCGGAAGTAACGTGAAAATGAGGCTTATGGTGGCGGAGAGTCTTTTGTTCTGCAAGAAAGCAAAGGAGAAAGGTTAGTACCCCACCACTCCCTTCCGGCGAATCTCTTCCGAAGCGTGCTAAGGTCCGTCTGCGATCTCCTACTCGCGCGTGCGTGACAATATATATATATATATATATATATATATATATACACATATACACACACACACATATATATATACATAACACTGTATACACACACACATATATACACTATATATACACACACACACACACATTTTAAAACAAACATTAAACATTCAAGTAAAAAGAACATTTATATGGCTTTTTGTAAACAGTTGTACAGAAAAGTAACACATAGACTACTAACACATATAAAGGCTTTTCATAAATACAAGCAGTGCTCGTTGCATCTTTGTGTAAATAAACTACAATGTCCTTGTAACTTTAAATTTTTTTGTAATAAAGACTAGTACGTCAATGTGCTCCTTTATGAAGCCATTGTCTGAAAAAAAGCCCAGACGTACTAAACACGCTCTCTGAAGCACAGTTGGAAGGATACAAGCACACAGAGCAGTAGCACTATTATTTATGCAACTAAGCGTTTATGCAACGTTACAGCATCTTACATTATTTAGTAAATGTATTGAAATACTGTAAAATTTTAAAATTACATGTAATAAAGCATAACATGCTATGGCAGCAGTTTAAAAATCAAGGGAGTGACTGAGCCCTGTGCTAAAGACTGTTGCAACTGAACAAGCAGCACAGAATAAAAATGGTCCACAGGTAAAAGTAATTGCAGACCCCATCTTAATGCATCTAAGGGTGGAGTGGTGGCTCTGAGGCGAAGGAATCTGTAAAGTTGTCAGTTCATATCCCATTACTGCCAGAAGAGATCCTACTCTGTTGGGCACTTGAGCAAGACCCTTAACCTGAAAATTGCTCCAGGGATGTATACATTGGCTGATCCTGTGCTCTGACCCCCAAGGGTCATGTGAAAAGACAATTTCCCCAGAGAGATTAATACAGTGTACCAAAAAATTAAATGTTTCCAAAAGAAATGTTTTAACCTGTAGAAAAAAAAATTATCACACCCCTACTTCAAACACAACGGTTTACTAACATTTCCGTAATTTAGAAATAAGTAATAAGTCCTTGAAATTCTTCCATTGGCATGCATGATCCTTTAAGCAGAGTAGGTCAACCCATCAGTTGACATAAGAGTCTGAAGACCCCAAAACCCCCCCAAGTTCCTTGATGTTGCCTAGTACCATCTGTACGATCAATATCCTGAGGTGCTCCAAAACCCCTTAAGTTTCCATATTAACACCTGTGAGTGGGTGGAAACGGGCTGCAACTCTAGCCACTGAGAACCAAAAGTGCATTCGTAATGCAGGGTGCAGAACCGTTACCATGAATAACGAGTACTAAAGTAACATTAAAATACTAAAATTGATATGTATCGATACTTAGACACTTTTGACAACCCAATTAAGTAGTTGAGGCAGGATCTCTGCAATTGTCTGATAAGAACTAATCACCTATTTTACTAATTACCAATAATTGTGGAGTTAACAGAAAAACATACATGCAGTATCCTAAGTTTTGCTTTACAAATTTTAGGTAGTCACCGAAAAGCTCTCCAATCCTATATGACAAAAGGGGAATGGACATGGACACTCATCATTTTAACACCAAACCTCTGTGAAGCAATCAATAGGAACTGTGAAAGGACTTTTCATTTTTGCATTTCTGCCTGACACTTGCCTATTATTTTAGACAACTCCTAATAAGACTGCAACTTGTACTTGGGGTAAAACACATAAAATATTAAATGATACTGTTTTAAATGACTTTTGCAATTTGGAGATTTACTTTTGTAAGTAACTCCAACAGGAAAATAACTATGAATAAAAACAGAACAGTGTTTCCTAAGAGTTAAGTTAGTTAAGAGGGGAAAAAGAAAAGAGGCACTACTCTTTAAGTAAATTACACTAGCCCCACACTTTATACTGATTGCCCGTTTTAGCACCTACCTTCTTCAGAATGACTTGAACCTGCAGCTCTCTCGCTCATCTTCATGTTATGCTTTAATGATTCTGAAAGGTCAGAATGATCCAGTAGGAAGCTTGGTTTACTTGGAGTGTCGTCTGTCCCAGATACCGCTTTACCTGAGCAAACAAACTGAGAGGCCAACTCTGATTTAAGGCGGTGTTCTTCTTTGATGCCACTTACAGTTTCATGCTTCTGTACACCATGGTTGTCACACTTCTGATCTGGGTCTTCCTTAACACCTACAGGCCAGCATTCAATATCCTCCTCTTTTTTAATGCCGAGATCTCCTTGCTGAGGATAAGCGGACTCCCATTCACAGTCTTCTTGTTTAATATGAAAACTTCTTTTCGCCATGAAAGGAAGGTCATTGTGTAATGAAAAATCCTTTCCTTTCTTGTTTTCACTCATCTCCTCCGAGTAACCCTCTTCCCATTTACATTCGTTCTCTACTGGGTGATGTGCAGCCCGATATGTTTCCTCAATTTTGTACATCTTGTTGTTAATGGAAATGGCAGATTCCTGTTTTGGTTTGGGGGGAAGCAGAACAGAACAGAACATATTCAGAAGTGAGAAGCCTGTGCCACGGTTTCCACACAGACCCTGAACCTGGCTATTGTGCTATACCAAATGAAACTAAATAGCAAAGACTAAACTCTGTCCAGTAAGATTGGGGGGAAAAGGTTTTGTAGTCCAAGATAGGAGAGTTTATGTCTAAAGATCTGTTAGATGTGTGGTGCAAATGTTTACACTTGGCACAACTTACAAAAAAAAAAACAGAGATGCAGTGCAGTGAAGTATGCCCAGCAGCCATGACACCTGCACTCCAGAACAGGTAATACACCTGACGTTAGGCATGCTGGGCCTGGCCAGTACTTGGGTGGGAAACCATACTTGAAAAGCTTGGGTTGCTGCTGGAAAAAGTGTTGTTAAAGGCAACAGGAATCACTTATCCTGTGGTCTGTGTTTGTACCCTAATAGCCCAGTGCAGTGACATAGACACTTTGTTGTAATAATGGCACCATCCTTTAGATGAGATGTATAGCTGAGGTAAGAGACTATGTGGTCATAAAAAAATCCATTGACATCCCTTGGTGACCCCCCATTGGTGTTGTCCATTATTATCTTACCCATTCTTGACACCTAACCATCAACTACCTCTAATTGGCTAAATACCCCCTTGACCACCTACTAGCTAATGTGTGGTGAGCATACTGGTGCAAGAATGGCCAACATTATGGATGCTACACATTGGTGGTGATTTAAGTGGTTCCCCTGCTGTCTAAGTAAAGCACTTTGAGTAGTGAGAAAAGTGCTACATACATGTAATTGAGTATTTATTACTAGTTGATTAAGCCTGTGCTGTAAAATGCACAGGGTCCTAGAAACTATTGAAATCGTCAAAAAAAAAATTGAAATGTAGAGATGTCATGTATTTACAAGGAACTACTCTGGACGTCTCTCTCCAATGAGGATTCATTTTGCCCGACGTACTTGCATTGCTTGTGTATTAGCAGTTAAGCGACTTTGTCTTTCTTTGGAGGTTTGGTTTTGCCGATGTGTTCACCTCGCTTCTGTATTAGTGGTGGGAGGAAAAGTAAAAGGGATACCGTTTTGCCGATGTGCTCGCAACGCTTCTATATTAGCGTCTAAGCAAGTGACTCGTTCTTTGGAGGTTTCGTTTTTCCGACATGCTGGCCTCGCTTGTGTATCCTCGGAGGCAGAGCCTTTACCCAGACTCCACCTCTCACTTCCGGGCCAGACAGACACACACACACACACACACACTTCCACACGTAGATGTTTATATATAAGATACTCTATCAGTATTTCTTATCAAGTGTGGCTGTGATGGTAATAGTGGTAGCATAATGAAGTGGGGCAGCTTATGATCAGTAGGGACTTGGTGTCTGATTAAAATATTTTAAAAAATAAAGTAAAAAAAAATGAAGGGTGGAAAATGCCAGTTTGAGTCTACTATTAGATTGATGCCTGAGCAAACTCTTCTCGTTCAGCATTCACAAACAATGCCAAAGCGATCCTAGAGTGTCTCAATGACATAATGGTGACTGTGCTTCAAGGGTCAGTAAAAGCTCTGATCCCAGTACAAACAACATGCAAATATCGCTCCAGGCCAGACTCCACGACTGTATTAAATATGCTTTTTAGAATTGATTTTGTTTATTTTAAATAAAAGTTTATGACTAAATAGCAGTAAGCAATATAAGCAAATTGTTTACTTGTGACTAGTGTAGCAGAGAAAATGCATTGTTTCGTATATTTTTACGGGAAAGAATGCAAATAAACATTTATTTAAAACTATTTTTAATCGCCCTAAAACAACAAAAATTAGATACGATGATACCCTCTCTACTAAAAGTACGGAAATCCGAGAGAATAGTTTTCAATTTTGAAAATCTTCCTAGATAAGTCAAAAAACAAAACGTCTTTTATTCCATCACTACCTCACACATGGATCAAAAGATGCAAAATAATGTTTCTCGTTGCCTGCTAATAATATTATGTATATTTTAAAAGTCACAAAGTCTTTGATCAAGTCTTCCAAACCAACCTGCTGAAACAAATCTGCTCTGCTAGCTGTGTTTACACTCCACGGAGGCAAAGCTCTTTACCAATGAGAAGGGAATAAATGTGACATATGACGACACCTTCAAACCAAACTGTTAAACTTTGGTCACACACCATGCCAAAGAAAATGGTTGTGAATGCAGATTAAAGTCGAACACAGTAGGTATGAAAATTTTAAACATTAGCCTAAAGTGTGGTAGCGATAGACTTAACATGATAGCTGGGAAAAAACCTGTGTGGTACTACACTGTGGTAAATCCACAGAAAAGTCAACCGGGTCACATTCTCAATGTCTGTCATGCAAAAGAAACAAAGTGATAAAAACAGGTCCAACAGATAATAGTGATCTTTTTAAAAATTGGGAACATTAATTCGCTGCCACCATTAGCCCAGATTGCGCGATCCAAAACAAAAAAAGACCGAAGGAATATTAAAAGAGGGGCGGCGACGACAATGAGCGCGGGCGGTTTTGGTCTCGACAACGTAATAGTCTGAGTAGTCTGTGAAAGGTAAAACAGACTCGTGGTGAAACTATTCAGTCTCGTAAAAACTGGAGTTGCCTTATGCTTTCCGCTCACGTGCATAGCTTTTAAAATAATCAATACGCCCACATGACTCTGATGACAGCAAGTTCTCTCAGTTAGATCCACAACCGCTTCTTTATATAATTTCTCTCTCTAACTGCTATGACTACATACCTTGTTTCAGTTTATCGGATGATTTACTTCTTTGGGCAAGCCATACGGACTCACGAATGAGACGCCGTTTACTATTTGACCACTCGGCTCAGTTCGATGTTCGCGCCTGAGATAACGCTGACCTCAGTCCAAGTCTGAGAGCTCACTGTATCGACTTCCAGTTAATGGCCAGATAGAAAACACTCCATTACCGCCATCTGCTGGACGGAGGTTCCCACGCTTCTTTAGCTATATTTGAGCTTTTAATTTCTTTCAGAAATTACAGGGGTGCTGTACCGTGTTAGACATTATGGGTGTAGTGAGAAGTCAACCAAAATAACCCATTTTACTGGCTAACTAAAACATTTTTAGTTTCACACTCTATTATTTGGTTAAAAAAGCTCTATCTCTAAATACATTCTTCACTATATTTTCACTTTAGGCTTTCTGAAGTTTTATGTTGCAAGCAAACTGCAAACTTTAATTCAGTGAGAAAATTAAGCTTCCAAATTTGTTTAGTAGAACTCTGTGACAGACATATGGATTACTTAGGAGCTGCTAAGTTTTCTTTAGCAGTTTCTGTATCACAGGTATGTGCAAAAACAGTACATGGAGTTATTTTGGACTATTAATAATGACTTCCAAAGATTGTATTAAAACAACAGACCCATTCAAGCACTAAGCAGTATAGATCAATATAAAACTGAAACACAACAGTCTGTACAAAAAGACCCTGCAGTTAAACAAAACAAACACCTTACAGACTGCAATACTGTATCTGATATTCTCTTAATCCTATATAATTTGATACTATCCGTATGCATGGTGTTCGCAGCAATACCTCGAGCAGCCACAGAGCAGCGGCCGCGGGAAGGATGTGTAGGAAACGAAGTCACATGACTGACGAGGAACGTAGAGTTGCTAATGCGACCACACGTACACAAAGAGCACAACAAACGGATGAGCAGCGTACGGCTACAAATGCTACTAACGCTGAAAGAAATCGTGCAAATCGGACACAAAGGACAGATGAAGAACATGCGCTACAGAATGCTACAAACGCTGAATGACATCGTGCCAGCCGTGCACCAGCGACTGAAGAAGCTCGAGCAGCCGTAAATAAAGCACGGGTTGAAATAAATCGAGCAGCCCGTGACTTGCGGCGGCCGAAAAGGTCTATTTTAAGCACAAATCAGTGCCATGATAACAAAATCATTTCAAGGACTTAACAAAACAAATAATATTTTACAGAGAAATTATGGATTTCACAAACGTTGAATTTGTAGCCCGATTCGATCGGGCTCCCAGTCGCTAGTAAAGCAATAATTTAGTTGCATCCCTTTTGAATTGCTTCGCTCACAGAGTGCTTCTTGGTGTTATCAGGCTACTTATAGCCCATCAACACAAAGGAGCACAGTTTGGTTCTCATATTCAATAGACTCTAGCTGCGGACCTCCAAGGCTCCACTCCATTGATGAGGTTGTCACTTTATGTCATACATCAGTGAGAACACCTGGTTACCCTATGATTAAGAGTAGGGCTATCTGCAGCTGGACTTGTCTCCCCAGAATGAAGCACAATGCCGATGCAAGCATCACACAAGACATGTTTGTGGCTCCTTCATATTGGACTGTTGCTCGTAATTTTATTTATTTTTTTTTTACATTTTAATTTTGACATATTAGCATTATTGTTATGACACTATGTGCAACAAATATGGTTTTAGAAAATAAGGATTGTAATAACTAATATGGTAACATAATTTTTTTTTTAGACAGATGGGCTTTATTTTAAATTATTAATGTGATTCCCTCTAACTCTAAGCAGTGCATGAATATGTTAAACCACTGCATATAGCCACAAATTTCTTTATGGCAGCTTAATGTTTTATATAAAAACCCAAGCTCTTCTAAACATTATGGCACTATGGTTATTGCTATTCAAAACTAGTATTACTGACTGGTACTTGTTTTGGATGCCATAAAACGACTAAAGCTGACCATTCTCCACAAAGCCAACCTCACTGTGTGGCATCTTACCTGGTTACATTCCAAAAACATTTTTATTTCACCAATTGTATACATAATGTTTTAGCTAGGGATCAAATTGTGAAACAACCAAAGCACCGGACATTAAACTGTTATAAAAATCAACAGAAATACAGGCACTTTTAACCTAGGTGCAGTGCTTGTTTTATATTTTTATATAAGTGAACATAAACTCTTAAAAATCGGGAGTAGTCTCCCTTTGTCTTTCTCGTATACTCAGATATGGGGACGGATATTTGAGGAGCAAACCGCAAGACAATGATTATATTTTTATATTATGTACATTAAAGAACCATCAACAACAAATCAAATTAACGATATATTGAACAATTATTATAAAAGCAAAGTTGAATAAATCACACTCTGCAGCTGCATGAATAAAAGGTAAAGTACCACTTCTGGTTAACAGAAATAGCCAAAAAGTTGATAAAAATCTATGTTTTGTACCTAATAATTATATGCAAAATTTGGTTGACCTAAGTGAAAACATACTCAAGTTATTGTGCCTACACACACACACAGACATAATTTCAATAATTGTATTTTTGGACTCAAGGAGGTCTAAAACGTCAAAGATTCATCAAAATCTTGAAATGCATTTTTTGGAGGATTCCAATTCTTTCCCTATACTTCGTATATGAGAAAGTCAGGGAGGTTTAAAACGTCGAGATTGATCAAAATCTCGACATTGAATCTTTGGATGATTACTTATACTTTGTATACGAGAAAGTAAAAATGATGGTTCTTTATTGGCATTTTATGACTCTTTACAGTGGTTGTGGCACTATTTAAAACAAAATTCTACTATCCGCTGATGAAGGAAATTCCACTGTTATTACAGCGCATCACTTTTTCCACATTTTGTTATGTTACAGTCTTATTCCAAAATGGATTAAATTCATTTTTTTCCTCAGAATTCTACACACAACACGCCATAATGACAACATGAAAAAAGTTTACTTGTGATTTTTGCAAATTTCTTAAAAATAAAAAAATTGAGAAAGCACATATACATAAGTATTCACAGCCTTTGCCATGAAGCTCAAAATTGAGCTCAGGTGCATCCTGTTTCCCCTGATCATCCTTGAGATGTTTCTGCAGCTTAATTGGAGTCCACCTGTGGTAAATTCAGTTGATTGGACATGATTTGGAAAGGCACACACCTGTCTATATAAGGTCACACAGTTGACAGTTCATGTCAGAGCACAAACCAAGCATGAAGTCAAAGGAATTGTCTGTAGACCTCCGAGACAGGATTGTCTCAAGGCACAAATATGGGGAAGGTTACAGAAAAATTTCTGCTGCTTTGAAGGTCCCAATGAGCACAGTGGCCTCCATCATCCATAAGTAGAAGAAGTTCAAAACCACCAGGACTCTTCCTAGAGCTGGCCGGCCATCTAAACTGAGCGATCGGGGGTGAAGGGCCTTAGTCAGGGAGGTGACCAAGAACCCGATGGTCACTCTGTCAGAGCTCCAGAGGTCCTCTGTGGAGAGGGGAGAACCTTCCAGAAGGACAACCATCACTGCAGCAATCCACCAATCGGGCCTGTATGGTAGAGTGGCCAGACGGAAGCCACTCCTTAGTAAAAGGCACAAGGCAGCTCGCCTGGAGTTTGCCAAAAGGCACCTGAAGGACTCTCAGACCATGAGAAACAAAATTCTCTGGTCTGATGAGACAAAGATTGAACTCTTTGGTGTGAATGCCAGGCGTCACGTTTGAAGGAAACCAGGCACTGCTCATCACCAGGCCAATACCATCCCTACAGTGAAGCATGGTGGTGGCAGCATCATGCTGTGGGGATATTTTTCAGCGGCAGGAACTGGGAGACTAGTCAGGATAAAGGGAAAGATGACTGCAGCAATGTACAGAGACATCCTGGATGAAAACCTGCTCCATTGCGCACTTGACCTCAGACTGGGGCGACGGTTCATCTTTCAGCAGGACAACGACCCTAAGCACACAGCCAAGATATCAAAAGAGTGGCTTCAGGACAACTCTGTGAATGTCCTAGAGTGGCCCAGCCAGAGCCCAGACTTGAATCCGATTGAACATCTCTGGAGAGATCTTAAAATGGCTGTGCACCAACGCTTCCCATCCAACCTGATGGAGCTTGAAAGGTGCTGCAAAGAGGAATGGGCGAAACTGGCCAAGGGTAGGTGTGCGAAGCTTGTGGCATCATATTCAAAAAGACTTGAGGCTGTAATTGCTTCCAAAGGTGCATCGACAAAGTATTGAGCAAAGGCTGTGAATACTTATGTATATGTGATTTCTCAGTTTTTTTATTATTATAAATTTGCAAAAACCTCAAGTAAACTTTTTTCACGTTGTCATTATGGGGTGTTGTGTGTAGAATTCTGAGGAAAAAAATGAATTTTAATCCATTTTGGAATAAGGCTGTAACATAACAAAATGTGGAAAAAGTGATGCGCTGTGAATACTTTCCGGATGCACTGTATGTTGTTAGATTTAAGTGAAGTGTTTGATACCATTGACTATGTTATTTTAATACTTGGGCTGGAAGATTACATTGGGCTCACAAACAATGTCTTTGCTTGGCTTAGTTCTTATTTATTAAATCAATTCCAGTACATATATATTTTTGCTCACAGTACTCAATCATTATACTTAGAAGTTAAATATGGTGACCCGCAGGGCTTAGGACTTTGTACCTTTACAGATCTCACTTCTGTGTTTCCATTGGAACTTGTTGGGAAAAATGACATTCTGTTTCACTCGTATGCAGATGAACCCCAGCCATATTTTTCTTTGAGACCAAATGATGTTTCTCTGATGCTTTCCTTTATTAGTTACAGTATGTCAGTGAGTTAAAGGAGTGGATGGAAGACAACTACTTGTCCATGAATACTGAAAAAAACAGGAAAAGTTATTTATTGGGTGCAGTGACAGAGACCACATTTTATTATTTTTTACCTCAGTTTCAATCACCATTAGATTTATTGAATCAGCATGCAAGTCAGTTTTTGACAACAATATGCCTTTTAAAACACACAATTCAAAACTATCTAAAACCTGTTTTTGTTTCAGTATAAACCACTAGAAAGTTCAAATAGTTTCTAGATATGCTGGATATTGAGAAATTAATTCATGATTTTGCTTACAGTATACTGACAACTGCAGTGCATTGTTTACAAGCTGTTTAAAACATTCTTTATGCAGTTTTCAGCTATTTTAAAAAGCTGCTGGAAGTATAAAGTATAAACACATAACTCCAGTTCTGAAGTACCTAATTACACTGGCTTTTAGTTAAACCTAGGGGCGATTTCACAACATATAAAGCCTTAATTGGCCAAGGCCCTGAACGTATCACTACTTACAAACCAGAATGTGTATTAAGATCTCTGGATGCCTACTTATAATTCCAACTAGTAATAAAATAACAATGGGAGGTTGAGTTTTTAATTACAGGGCCCCTAAGCTGTGGAGTGATCTGCCCCCTAATATAAGAGATACCCCTTCAGTCTCAGCTTTTAAGTCCAGGCTGAAGATTCACTACTTTAGTCCAGTATACTCTGACTAGAGTTACTCATTAGCTGTGCATACTGCATTTCTATTTGCTAGTCATTTGTACCAGAAAATCTAATTTAATAATTATAAACATTTACTGACCCTCTGTTCTGCTACAATTTTCCTCGTTCTGCTGTGAAGCTTAGTGCCATTTCTCTACTGCCAAGCTGTTTTCCTGCTCATGGAAACACGCCAGATATTTTGGGAAAATTTGAATCAATGGATGGAAAGGTTCTGTCATCATATTAAACAGCCCAGCACAGCCTCTATTGTAGAATATCCGGAGAGAGCGGGAGACTAGTTGGCCGAGGTCTCCCGGACTGCGACTGACTTTGTCTATTATAACTGACTGTGGACTCCCTGTTTTACCCAGTGATGTTGCAGACTGCAATTTTTGTTTTCCTCTCCTCCACTGTCAACTGCCCAATAATAACACTAGTGGACAGATATCAATCCATCCATCCATTATCCAACCCACTATATCCTAACATAGAGTTACGGGGGTCACCCAGCCAAAACAGGGCGCAAGGCAGGAACAAATCCCGGGCAAGGCGTCAACCCACCTGTTGAAACTGCTGTTGATAGCTGACAGATACTGTGGCAACCAATCTGTGCTAATCAGTTTGTAACTGTTTTGTTTGCTGTGTGCTTAAACAAATCTGTGTCTTTTGTGTATGCATTAGGTACTGTAATTAGTAATTTGTGAAGTTTCACTTAACTTGTGAATGTTTTGCAGTACTTTGAGCCTGTACACAGTGAAGAGTGCTACACAAAAAACAAACTGAATTAGCAGTGTGGGGATTTGTTGTAACATTAAGTATGATAAAGTGACACAACCTGCCTCTTTACATTATTAAAAAGGAGGCACATAAGTGACCTAATATAAGAATAATAAAAAAAGTGTGCTACAGATGACAGAAATTGTTTTGAAGCCAAACAATTTGCACAGTTTGGATTCAAATTAAAACATAAATTAAAGCCAAAGAACATTAAAAAAATTCTCAAGGATGAGGAGCTTGCAGACACGCATGAGACACCATCACCCCGGTGCTTTTGATCATTTGATGCCTTCTTCTTCTTCATCACAGTTGCCCTCACCTTCCATACGTGTAGCACAACATTTTCGATTAATTTTTAAAATCTATAACTTTATAGTTTTTTACTTACTTTACTTGTTATTTATGGGCTACCATTTACACAGGGGTGTTAGTATCAGTTTACACTGCTTCACTGAATAAACAAGTTGATGTTTGTTTAAATAGAAGAAGCTGCTGTTGATAGTAGGATGACTTTTACTGTTTAAATAAAAAAAATAATGCATGGTTAAATTAAAAAATGCACTGTTTTGAATTAAAAATATATTTAAAATTTTTCCATTAAAAACAGAGAAAATGAGTTTAAGAATATTAATCTGTCAACCTTTGGTATTTTTTGTTAATTATTCAGATAAAATAAACAGCCTACTTGCACACCTCTCCTGAGGCCATTTAAACATTCCAGTTTCAGCACTTTTGGAGTCCTTAACACCACGAGTACCGTGAAATTCTTACTAAATTGTGCTAATCAACATAGTACACACAACTGTTCTGCAGTGATGTCAAGATGTTGATGTTGGCTGGTTTTTTCTTCAATTAGGTGATGGAATTTTAATTAGTTACTGTACTTATATTGTGATTTCTCTTTTAAATTACTACTTTTCTACTGGCCCTTCTGGCATATCCCTAAACTTGAAAATACACAATGTTTTTATAAATGTTTTGTGGCATTGTCTTTTCTTCTTTTTGTGCAAGTTCATGCCAAGCTGGACTAAAACCACACTGAAAATGTTCTTTTCACCTGCAGATTTATGCCTCACTTTTCTTCCTGCAGGCAAGCAGCCATTGCAAGTTGCTTTCATGCTATGAAAGTATTCTGACAATAGTCCAAATATAGAACAGATCACGTACAATGAAGCCTACAATGTGAAAGTACACATCCATACTTAAGAAGGTGAGAGGATTGGTAAGGTCAAGCACAGAGAATTCTTTCTCCTGCCTGTCATTTCTCCTTCTGTACTTCTTTCCAGTGTGATTTTTTTGGGCTTCCAAAGATTGCTCATGTCAGACAATCATTTTTCACATTCAGAACAGCCATGCGATTTCTCACCAGTGTGGCTGTTTTTATGTATCTGAAGGCTGCCTGTGTCAGAAAATTGTTTTCCACATTCCGAACAGCAAAATGGCTTCACTCCTGTGTGAATTCTTGCATGTCTCTGTTATTTGAGAGAATTGTTTGCCACATTCACAGCAGCACTATGTCTTTTCTCCACTGTGAATTCTTGAGTGGGCATGAAGATTGCTCCTGGTGGAAAATTGTTTGCCACACTCCAAACAGCTATAAGGCTTCTCTTGTTTGTGAATTTGTTCATGTCTTTTAAGATGACTCTTCCATGTGAATCCTTTCCCACACTCAGAACAACAATACAGCTTCTCTCCTGTGTGGTGTCTTGTATGAATCTGAAGACTGCATCTAACAGAGAATCATTTTCCACACTCAGAACAGCAAAATGGTTTCTCTCCCGTGTGAATTCTAGTGTGGGCCTGAAGATTGCTTTTACAGGAGAACTTTTTTCCATATTCAGAACAGGAATATGGTTCCTCTCCAGTATGTGTTCATTAATGTTTATAAAAAGTGCTATGACTGGAGAATGGTCTGCCACATTTAAAGTAGCATTAGGGTTCTTCTTGAGTGTGAATATCTGTGTGTCTCTGAAGATGACCTTTATGTGAGAATTGTTTGCCACATTCAGAACAGCAATATTGCTTCCCTCCAGTGTTAACACTTGTGTGTTTCTGAAGGCTACTTCGGACAGAGAACTGCTTGTCACATTCAGAACAGCAGCAGGGCTACTCTCCAGTGTGAATTCTTCTGTGAGTCTGAAAAGTGCTCATGTCAGAGAATCGTTTACCACAATCAGAGCAGCAATATTTTTTTTCTCTAGTATGAATTCTTTTATGAAGGCCAAGGTTCCATTTGTGGGTAAATTGTTTTCCACAATAAAAACAGCAATATGTTTTTTGTTGAGCATGAATGCACTCATTTGAACCGTCTCCACATTTTTCACATTTTATCTTTTTTTTTTTGGATGAGTGTCAACTGCATATGTACTTCTTACTTTCACAGATGCTGATTTCTTCTTATTTTCATCCTGCTGTTTCTTTTGAGGGCTACATTGAGGAGGACTCAGAGCAACTGGAGATTGGGAGAAGTTGCCAACTTCTTGAAAATCTGCAGTGAGACAAATATGCATGCTTTTGATCAAGTTTAAATAAGAAATGTACAACCTCTGAAAATAATTGGACTAGGGACAGCCATTCAGTATCAAACAGCTTACTCTTGTCTACATAAAGCCCTTTTGATTGGACTGTTTCAACCTTTGGTAATAGCTTTGTTCTGACGTGGAGTTTCACACCACATTTAGCAGATGTAAGTTAAGGCAGTTACTACTAGAATAAGAATGTCATTCTGTTACTATTATAAACTTTGTTTCAGAACCTGTATGCTCAAATAAGAAGAATGAAAATGTTTGCCAGAATCATAAGAAAGAAGGACAAAGTTTATGTGAACAGTTTCCTTGTGCATAGTATGTTGTGCAAGAGTTGACAGTGATGATACTTTAATACTTTTTGAGGCAAGCCAACTGAAATTCTGGCAAGCACCATCTCTGGGCAATTCCTCTACCAATACACACTCATAAAAATTTAAACTTCATACATTTTTAAATAATGTAATTTAATAAAATAACACAAGAAGTCATATTTTTTACTTACAATGAAATCTATTTCTCCCCAGGCTAGAACACGAATTGTGTATGTATGTTGTGACAGATAGGGGGCACTGTCACCCCCTTGAACCAGACGACAGACACCAGATAAAAGTCCAAAATGTTGACTTTTTATTATAATAAAGTGCACAAAGCACCCTCCACTCCACAATACTCATACACAATAAATCAATAATCAATACAATAATCCTCCACTCCCAGACGCGTTGTCACCCTTCCTCCCAACTCAGATCAATGCTGGGATCTCCCACAGTCCTTTTTATAGTTCTTGACCCAGAAGTGTTTCTCTCTCTTTATCCATGAGACTTTGCAACACTTCCGGGTCGGATAAAAAACTCCTTTTTCTTCAACCCAGAAGTATGTCATTTCTTCTGTCCAAGTGACTGGGATGAACTTCCGGGCTGTAGGGAAAATATTCCTTGAGCCTCCCTGTGGCATCCTCTGGTGGCCCCCATGGTATCCAGCAGGGCTGTGAATAAAGACTTCATTGTCCAGGATTCCCTGCTGGCATTCGGGGCACCTCCAAGCTGGAGGGAGGGCTCCATCTGGCGGCCTGGAGGTACTGGCCGGGATGAATGGCCGGCCATATACCACATTGTATGTACAGTAAGTATTGTCACAATAATAGTCTAAAGACATTGAAAAGGTTTGGGGCAGCCACCCATATATTTTAACCTGGCTGCAAATGGGTAATTTTGATGAGATGTTCACAGGTTTGAGTCCAAAACAGAACTGACTTGAGTGTGAGAATATGGCGGCTTTAAAAGCCAGGACAGAAAGTGACATCATCTGGACTGGAACCGAAAGTGATGTCATTGGGATCGGAAGTGACGCCATCAATCGTGGCAGTGCCGGATGTGACATCATCAGTACTATTGCTACTGGAAAGTGACGTCATCAATAGTGCCGGAACATGAAGTGATGTCTTCGGGACCGGAAGTGTCGTCATCAATGGTGGTGGTGCTGGAAGTGACACCATCAATAGCATTGTTACCAGAAGTGACGTCATCAATAGCGCCGGGACCTAGTGGGATTTCTCGTGGATGGTCTGCAGGGGACTGAGGAAGAAAGTCAGTGCAGCTTGTCACCCCCTTGTCTGGCGTGGTACTACTATTATTCAGGCCTTCTAGTTGCCTCCCAAACGCACATGTGTGACAGTATGTTTAAAACAGTGCCTATAAAAGGTATTCACCCCCTTGGCTACTTGTCCCTTGAGGACTATTTCATTTATGTTAGTTAGAATGCCCAGAGGGGACTGGGCAGTCTCGTGGCCTGAAACCCCTGCAGATTTTTTTTTTTCTCCAGCCGTCTGGAGTTTTTTTTTTTTTTTCTGTTTTTTCTGTCCACCCTGGCCATCGGACCTTACTCCTTTTCTATGTTAACTAATGTCTTATTTTAATTTCTTATTTTGTCTTTTATTTTTCTTTTCTTCATTATGTAAAGCACTTTGAGCTACTTTTTGTATGAAAATGTGCTATATACTGTAAATAAATGTTGTTGCTGTTGGCAGTTTCCCATTTTATTGTTATATAACACTAGCCATCTGCGCCCAACTACGTTGCGCGTGTTAAAGTTGTCTGTGAAAGGCTCCCTGTTTAAACGCGGCTGCCAGTCGTGAACTGGGCCCCTCGTCGCACAGTATTATGATTTTTTATAAGGGAAACAAAATTACAAAAGAAAACCCTTGGACATTGATTCGATAGGAACGGCCTACTCGGAATCACTGTCCGAATCGTAATTATGTGGTGGTCTAGGAGCATTTCTGCTTCTGTCCGTTCACAGTCCGTCTTGTTTTCACGACGCTGTCGTTTCCTCTCACGATCTCTTCTCAACCTTTCTCCAATCTCACAGGTTGCTTTGTGGCAATCCAAAGAGTAAGGCAATATACACGGAGCAATGGTTATAAAAGGGGGACACATAGGTATCCAGGCTACAACTGTGAGACGTGCAGCACTCGCCGGCTACAACGTAACAATAATAATTTCCGGAACGTGCTGTTACGTTGTCATTCATTTTACCCACTGTCTTTCTTTCATTCATATGTTACGTAGGCACGTACCTTTTATCTTCGTCAATCTCATTCTCTAACCAGGCCTCAGGAGCTAACCAGCGTAACACTGTCCACCACCCCTTTCGTTATTCCGGCACATTGTTGACATCTGTGAGTAACAACAACGTACTAAACTGGAAGGTGGTCTACGCATGCGAGGAATTCACGGACAAACATCAAGATCTAAATGAAGATCTCTTTAGTTAATTTAAAGCACAACAATTTGTTTAGTTTGAATGTCTGTGTTTTGAGGTGTGACTGGCATACTACAGTCTTCAGTAGTATAAGCCTGGAGGAGATTCTTAATGCAATGCCTATATTTTAGCTGTCTCTCTACTGCCATCTAGTGCTTCTTCTTCTAATTCATTCGCGGACAAACAAAGATCAAGATCCAAATGAAGATTATATATAGAGATTGAATCACAGTGGTTTGAATTTGTGTTTTTTGACACTGATCAACAGAAAAAGACTCATTAATGTCCAAGTAAACACAGATCTTTCCAATGTTATGTAAATGAATTACAAAAATAAAACAAAAAATCATTGATCTCACAAGTATTCATTCTCTTTAATGTGAGCCACCTTAAATCATCACTGGTTCGGCCAATTGGCTTTAGAAGTCACAGAATTAGTTCAATGGAGACCACCTCTCTGGGGTTTCAGTTGATCATAGTCTAAATGCACCTGTCTCTGTATGCAGGCCTGACTTACACAATGAAGATAAAAGAACACTCCAACCTACTCCATGAAAGGGTATGAAAAGAACAACTCAGGGGATGGAGACAAGAAAACATCCTCATCACTGAATATTCAGTTAAATCAATCCTGAAGAGAAAGAGTATGGCACAGCTGTAAATCTGCCTAGAGGGTGGCCATCCACAAAAAAATGAGTGATACAGCAAAAAGATGAAAAGTAAGGGAGGCCACCAAAAGACCTATGAAAGCACTGAAGGATTTACAAGCTACAGTGGTTGACATTGAATATTTTTTATAGGCTCTGACCTTAAGGTGGAGGTGGGCAAATGGAGAAGTTTCAAGACATTATAAGCAAGCTTTAGTGAAAAATTGACCAATTTTAAAATATAGTGTTTTTGCTATTCAATTTTTAATATTATAATCACTCATAATATTGTTATTTTTCATTTTGGGGATAGCAGGGTACTGCATTTATGCAAACTATTGAGCTAGAAAAGAGCTTTAAAACAATATGAGAACCATTGTGTGCAACTTATATTTAGGAAGATATAGCCAGTCAAAATCATAATCCACAAGCAACCTCCAATATGTTCAACCTTTATTAGCTTAAATCTCCCTTACTATTGATCAAAGATACTGTAAGAGACAGCCAGCAGCTCAACCCGGCCAGGGCACCCCGGATATGGAAGGATGGGGGAAGGCAGCTTTTTAGGGCACTGCCTCCCTTAAGACGCTAGAGGGCAGCTCCCCTGGTTTACAGCGGACCCTTGGATTTCCACAGGGCACCCTGGGACTTGGAGTTCTATATCCCCGCGCTATTGGGTGCCGCCAGGGGGTGTTGTGAATATACAACAGACAAGGTTTTCGCCCAGCCAAGAAGTGCTGGCAGGCCACATGAGAGGAAGCCCAGAAGTACTTCCAGGTTAGTCAATATAAAGGACTGGACTGACCTCACAGAGGGGAGCCAGAGTCGGGTGGAAGGTGGACGAAGCTTACTGGGAGGTGTGGAGGAAACAAAAAAGAGAGAAAAAAAGAATAATTGCGGGCAGTATTGTGCATTTACTTGTGGCTGTGGTGGTGGTGAGCACTGTGAAGAAGAGTTTAAAGAACGAATAAAAAGAGTCTTGGTGCTTTTAACTTGTGTCGTCAGTGTCTGTTTGTGGGGTTTGAGGAGCAACAGTGCCCTCTAGTGTTCACAACACATGCAATTTCAGTTCCATGGGCTGCTCATATCACCAAATCAGCATGCCAAGTTTCATTAAATCTGTGAAGATGAAGGGCCAAAAGTGTGATGATTTGACATGGAATTACCCAAATGGAGTTTATTTATTTATTTATTTTTTAGAAAAATGTAAATGCAAGTACATCTGACCTTCATGTGCTAGTTTAAAGACATAAACATTAACAGAGGGCTCTTCATTAATAATAGCCTTTGGAATAATAAATAATGCAGTCCACACTGTATAATGAGTAGGAAAAATGTGCTTCAGGCCCCTATATGTTCTTATGATAGTTACACTTTTAGCACTAGTCGCTCTAACTCTTTCACACATGGATCTTCAACCACATTGCAGGATTATGGATAAGATCTATGCCCTTAAATAAAAAAAAGTACAAAGAATGTTCAGATAGCTTAACATATCACACACTTTCATCAAAAAGGCCCTCTTTGTGCTTTTATATGCTCACCATTCAATTTCAACAGCTCCCAGACCACAACCATCTGTTTTTTTTTTTTTCATAATAAATTTTAGTACTAAATTCAATGTGCAGATTTCATGGGACTAAACAACTAAACGGATAGATAAAATAATAAAAAGACACTATATTAGAACAATCTAAATGAGAACAGACCATTCAGACAACAAAGCTTGCCAGTCCTATCACTGGAGAGGGGGCTCTATAATATAGTTATCAAAGTCACCATATAAATGAAGAAATCGTTATAGTATACAAACTAACAAATTCAACTAATGTAACTTCAAAAATATAGGATTTATAAAATCTTCAATTATTCAACATGTAATGTGTAAATCAAATTAACTCTACATTTCTAAATTCAGAAAGGAAGCAATAAAAGACTCTTTAGGGTAAATCCCATCAGCCATGAAATTTATACTTACTTGAGCATCTACATTCTTCAGAATATCTTGAACGTGATGCGCTTCCAATCCTCACCAAGTCAGACTTATTGGTCCAGACTTCACAACAGTTGAAAGATCCTGAAGTAGAAATCATTCACTTGGAGTGAACCCTAATGCAGTTATGTCTACAGCTGGACAAATATACCACAATACAGACTCTGATTTAATGTCTTCTTCCTTGATACAGTTTGCTACTTCATTGATCTGTGTGTTTGCCTTCCAGCTTCTCAACTGAGTCTTCTTTAATACTCATAGGCCACCATTCCACATCCTCCTGCTGACCGTCGATGGACTGCCATTCACAGCCTTCTTCCTTAATGCTCACATTTTTTTTTTTGTTAGAAGTATACATGAAAGGAAACACACTGTGTAATGTGGAAAATTTCACTTCCTCACGTTTACTCCCTTCATCTGGCTCCCCCTCTTCACATTTATCATCTCTCTCTTAAGGATTCAGGGGAGCCTGGTATATCGCCTCCATTTCATACAAACAGGTGTCAAAAAAATGACGGAGTCCACTTTTATCTGTGAAAACAAATAGGTAGAGTATATTCAGGACAATGGCAAAGTATGATACGAAGTTACTCTTTTTCATTTCTATGTAACAAAAGATACCAAGGATTTTTTCAGAGGCTACAGAAAAGTACAGCACTTCATCAGTAGAAGCTAGAAGAAGTCCCATCAGAAGTAACTGGGCAGACACTACATAACTCAACAGTGGAAGTGTTATATTGTTGCACCTCAGATTCACTCCAGTAACTAGCTCAAAATGTCACGTATTTATTCCATTATAAGAAATTAATAACAATGTATTTTCTTAGTATTTTTTGACCATTGAAGAAATTAAAGACCTCCTAACAAGTGCTGGGAACATATGTCTGAGGAAAGACCAGATGTCTCCATATGTGGTGAATAATACAGCTCAACAACAGCAAAACACCACAAAAGTGGCGAAGGGGGCGCAAAATATTACTGGAGCATTTCTGTTCAGGGCATTTCGTAGATAGATAGAGTTGCTTTCCCAAGGGGCAAGTAAAATTTTACAGAAGCTCAAAAAAATGTACATTTAAATAACTGCTCTGTTTTGTGAGGAATATCTGTGGTTGGCGCGAGCTCATCTTGTGCAGCTTCAGATGGATAATAGCTGGCTGAAGAACGACGGCACTTTGGATTTTAGGATGTAATATGATGTGAAGTGGGCTGTGTACACAAAGGTTATCGTGTGGTGCTGACGGAGATAATCGAACAGAGCCTAGCCTGTTGATGCACGCTACCCGCTTTCCTCGTGGGGATAACCTTTATATTTTTTTTCCTTGTTGCAGATATATTCTGACCCAGAGCTTCACTAACCCCACAGTCTAAAATAACCGCACAGTTCTCTCCAGGTTGATTCCGTATCATTTCTTTTTTGTTTCTATCTCTGCGTGTCCTGTACTAGTTGAGTATGCACCTTTACATGTCTTTGAGGAGTTCCTTTTCTGGCCGGGTCTTACGGACTGTCCGAAACGTCCACAGCAGCTCCCTAGATCTGTATCATTTTAATGTTCGCGCCTAACAGGCGCAGCTCTCGATCCACATCTGCTTCCGGCGCTCTGGTGACGTCACCAACCTCTGTAACTGCGCTCTAGCAAAATAAAGCATTCTTGTCATCTGCCGGTCGCAGCATTTCGAGTTTTAACTTATTTAACTTTAATTAACCTTAAATACGCTATAATCCCCATTTATTTTAAGTGCAAAATAAATAATTTCGTTTTAATCGTATTCATGGGTGGAATTTAAAACTGAGGCTTTTAATAAGGTGAACTATACCACCCATTCTGTCTCTGTGATTCCGTGGTGTTGGGTACCTCCTTCAGGTATCTTCTTTCATGTTGTGTACACTTCCGTCAGAACTCCAAAGACTTCTCAAAGATATGTAGCAGTAATATTTTATATTTGATCTTCAAAATAACAGCCATACTTCTCTCTCCCTCCTCTTTAGGTGAAAATGTCACTCCTTTCGTTCTTTGAAATGCTTCCATTAAGTAAATATCATAGAATTGTTCCATAGGCTTAATTCACAATTTGAAAAGTCTGACTGCAAACGTTATTCAAAATTTAGTTACATATCTTTTTCACATTATTAAAGA
>JANRMT010062791.1:232184329-232202582 GCA_026402145.1 Polypterus bichir lapradei | reverse complement strand
CCCCCAACATTTTTTTGAAATGTAGATGCATATTTTATTATACCTACTTAACTTTTATCGACATTTATCTAACTCTATATTTATTGTTCTAGTATCAGAATGTAGTTTAAGTTAATTTGTTTTGGTTTCAACAGATGTTTTTTTTTTTTTTTCATATTTTGGATTCTTGTTTTCTTTTTTTCACATCTTTGCGCGCCCCTTATGTTATTTCGTGCCCCCCTAAGGGGGTCTGCCCCACAGGTTGAGAACCACTGTATTAAAAGATGCAGACTGAAATAGCTGATGCTCTATAAAGCTTTCTAATGGCTAACAATTTTTGCCCAGGGTCCTTGGCCCCAAAGAGCTTAAACCAATTATCCCAGTCCCCAGATTTAAAAGATTAGGTACCCTTATCCATGCAATAACCCCCACTATACAGTGGAGTTCCTACCCCTTGTCTTGCTGGAAGTGTACCTGCCCATAACCTCTGGGTCTCCCTTTGTTATAAGTAGTCTGGTGGTCATGTAACCAGAAGGGTTGTGCTGTCCTCTCTAATGTTAACCTCAAAGAGCATGATGGTCTTCCAATGACTTTGTTGCATTGTGTGTCTATGGCAGGTCTTAGTTCTCTGCGGAACACTCTCTGTAAAGCATATTGGCAATTATGAGGGTAATACATAGGCCAAATTCAGTTCATTATTGAACTGAGTAATGTAGCCTGTTTTAATATAAAATATGCAAATGTTTTAAATATTATACTCTGTATTATTAGACAATGTAACCAAATATCGTCATAAGATGTAGAAATTGCAACAAATTTTATTATTAATCATTATTTTCATTCTAAAAGCTCTATCTAGTAAGTGACTTTCCATTTCAATCACAATTTCAAGGACAGGAGAAATTCATGGCTGATCCTACAAGGTCTAGAATTGTAGCATTTTTCTTTTAGTGTTTTAAATTACTATTAACATCTCCGTGGAACTTTGTTCTTTGAGGTTTATTGACTTAGAATGAGTACTTTTAATAATTAACGATTTTAATTTAATGCGACACTCATTTATAAATTATTTTATTCCTATTTTATACATTATTTTTTTCTCTTTTTGACAAAGATAACGCGGGGGACGTTCGTACAATGTAAATATGACACGTTATTAATCCTTGGTGGTATTATTATTATTATTTTACCATTTCGTAATTGAAATAGTGACTTGACCGGCCAAAAATAAAAGAGGGAAATAAAAAAGGCGGAACCTTTCTCCATGCTGTTGTTCCTTATCGAACGGGAATTACGTGGACTCAAGCCACAAATCCTGCCTGAGGTGTTGTTAGATTCCTCGGCTACTGAGTGCTATATTTTCCGTAATTTTTTTTGTTTTTTAAACTTTAAACAGTTGGAATAAGTCTGGCTTCTCGAATTAAGGAACGATTGCGTGGTTTGTTTCACTTCGTGGATTAATCCAACGTTAGTCGTATGGTGCCGGGGCGCATCCTGCATCATCGACCGCAAGGCAGAAACCTGACAGTTTTCGAAAATGGCAAATCCAGTAGCACCTGATTACCCTGATACAGTATGGAAAGGCAATTTTTAAACATGAGAGATCATTGAGGTAAGTGAATGAAGTTTGTGATTTTCACAATTGAAAATGTGAAAATGAAAACTGATGTGGGCTTTTCCCATTCGGTCTTGGCACAAGCCAAGCGGCAGACCGGCACCTGCTCTCTCTCGTCTGTCCTGTGGACTCGGTTGGCCGACACGTCCGCACTGCATGCTTTTCGTGCTCGGCGCTCACGGCTCAATTTACATCGTCCTATGCCATTAAAACGGTCTGAACCGTAACGCTTTACATACAATATCATCCAAAACATTTTAAAATGACAATACAACAGAAACGTTCGAATATTGCAGTTGAATAAAGGAAAGAAACAAGACGTTAACAATGTTCTCAGGAGGGTGAAAATCATTGAGTAACGGACTGGAAGACTTTAACCAACTTTTTTTTTTTTAAATTTTTGCGCGTCTTAATTAACTAAACAGATGTAACACTTATCAAATATTCAGTAAGGGAAAGGTTAAACAAGGATCTAGATATGATCCATTTACACCTATGAATGAAATATTTCCCAAATAGTATTAAAAAGAATTCAAAAATTAAATGGTATAATAGATATTTGTTCTTTTAAAATGAAATATCCTTTTAATTTGAAAAAATAAATAAACTCATTTTTTAGGACGATCCAACTTTCTTAAAGGTAGTTAAGATTTCTGCTTCAACTCAACATCTTGTCAGTTTGTTTGAGGTTCCCACAACTCTTTGAATAATGAAATGCCTTCCCTATTTCAGGAAGCAAAGAGGCCACAGGATTTCTGATTCCTACGTAGGTTTCTGCTTTGTTATCAAAACCAGGGCCCAGCGCACTAGTTTGCCTGGGAGGCTATGATGCTGCTGTTATGGCTCTGCTACTTCATTTCTAAATGCATTTCCCCTTAATTTTCACTGATGTCTTCGAGTATGTGACTCACCCTTAAGCTGAAAGAATGTTGCCAGATCAGTGTTTTTGACGATTTTAAATACCTGGATGAGTTCCCCACGCAGTCTCCTCTGTTTGAGACTAAACAGGTTTAATTCTCTGAGTCTGTCACAGGAGGACATGTCCTTCAGTCCTGGTTTGCACTTGGTTGCTTTTCTCTGCACAGCTTCAAGTGTTGCTATATCTCTCTTGTAGCATGGTGACCAAAGCTGCAGACAATAATCAAGTTGTCTTATTATATATAGCAGTATATAGTCTGACTAAAACGTCCCTCAATTCATACTGTATTTGACAATTTTTACGATATAACCTAACATTTTTTTTGTCTTTTTAATAGCTTCTGCACATTGCATAGTTGATGAAGATGTTTTGTCAACGTAAACCCTTAAATCTGTTTCCAAGGCTGCCTCCTGTTGCACAGTGTTTCGCATCCTGTATTTATAGATGACATTACTTTTTGCCCATGTGTAGCATTTTGCACTTTTCTACATTAAACTGCATCTTCCAAGTGTTCACCCAGTTCTGAAGCTTGCCCAAGCTTTTCTGAATGGTTTTTGTTGCCTCCTCAGTGTCTGCCCTCCCTTTACTTTTAGTGTCATGTGCTAAATTTCACATGTTTACTATATACCAGAATCAATGTCATTAGTAGAAATCAGACAAAGTAAGGGTCCAGGGACAGACCCCCAAAGGACTCCACTGATGACCTCACTCCATGTGGATCATTCTCTGTACTCCTTGTCGCCTGCTGGCTAATCAACTTGAGATCCAGTTTTGTAGGTTTCTTCTGATGCCTACTACAGTGTGTAGCTTCAGAATTATTCTTTAATGTGGGACTGTAGCAATGGATTTTTGAAAGTCGGAAGCAGATTGTGTTGTATGCTTTAGTTTTGTCAGCTATTGCAGCTGCCTGTCTGGCAGAATCTTCCTCGCTTAAACCCATGCTGGCTGTTACTTAATATCCATCCATTATCCAACCCGCTATATCCTAACTACAGGGTCACGGGGGGGTCTGCTGGAGCCAATCCCAGCCAAAACAGAGCGCAAGGCAGGAAACAAACCCCGAGCAGGGCGCCAGCCCACCGCAGGTTATTTAATATGTTACCTTTATATAGGTACTTTTCTAATTTAATTACGATTATAGTTTCCATAATTGTGCATGCACGGTGCAGATAAGACTTATTTACCAGAATCCATCTTACTCCTTTCTTGAAGACTGGAGTCATATTTGTTGCTTTCCAGTCTTAGGTACTTCTCCTTTCTCAAGTGACTGCTCTATGTCTAATAAAGGTATACAGATGATAGGACAGTCTAAAAAAAGGATACATTTATTATACTGCTTCTGGAAACATTTTACTTATAAGAGCATTAACTGGGTAAATTTTATGAAAAAAATTATATTTCACAAACTTTTGGTAACGGAGCATATACTTACTAACAATTAACCAAGCTTTCTGTGGATTCATTTTATCTACCTCCCTACAAACTTTACACTCTTGAATTAACATGATTTAATAAAAAGCTATGAGTACAGATTAATTCCTTATTACATTTTGTTCCAGAATGTTTATAGATCAGAAAGGCATGGGACAATAATGCTTCCATAAATACAAGTTAACTAAAACAGCATTTAAAACTAAAATAAAGGAAAGAAAATACAGAGAAACGATATTTGAAAATACATTTTGGTAATCTAAAATGCTGTCATTAATGTCAAATAACCCAAAACACAAATTAACATTGCTATTAATCCAAGCGTCTAAAAAAGACTTATTTTATACAAAATGAATGCATATTTCCAAATAGTCCATTTACTTGGTGAAAAATAATGTGAAAAAACATAGTGTACCAGCATAAAAATCTGATGTTTGTACTTTAAAGTTCCCAGGCAAGACTCGCCGGTATACCGCCCACCACCCCCCAATTCATTGCTATATGATTGCATACGAAAAGCGCCATGTTATTGAGTCTACGGTGCCTCGTGTACGGAGCGCTGATTTGAAGTCGAAGTGATCGCGTGCGGGTGCGCTGTGCAGAGAGGCGGCGGAGCGACGGCACTCGTAAGGCTTTGCAGTGCAGTCACGTGACAAACTCCACGCGCAGGCGGCGCCAGATTTAGAATATTGTAGTTAAACTTTGTCCAAGAAACGATAACGTTATATTAGACGCAGATTCATTTTTTATATTAAATCTAGATTATCTCGTCTGTTCAAGTCTATCGCGTTCGATGCTGTTTAGAAACGTGGAGTATGTTTAGAGTTCTTGGATTGTGATCGCAATGTTTAGAAGACAGTAACATATATATGAAGCAGTGAAAATGTAAAGGTACTCATCAGTCCATCTTCCATTCAGTGTCATTAAAATGCTGACCTGATGTATACTTCAGCGTTTTCAATTTAAACATTGTATATTAATTGTGCCTAATACTTATTCTTGCTGTTTTTGAAAATCATATAGTCATCCCTTATCTGTATTTCCTGAAATCCTGTATACCTGCCTTTCCTCAATAAAAACAGTAATTCTTCAATACGAATGTTTTCTGTGCTTTAAGCTACGAAATACAGCAATCACAGCTGACTTGGAGCCTGCGTTTTTCTTCAGTTTATGTCTATTCTACTACACACCGGATTTGCTGTTCAAGGAAGTCAAACTGTACTCTTGAAAAAATAGGAAAAACACAATAGAAATGTAATAAAATCTAGGTTAGGATTAGAATTGAAAAGGATCGAAAAGTTTTGGCACAGAACCATTATTTTCCTGTTTTTTATACCTGATAATATTTATTGAAACACACTTTTTGAGATTGTTTTATCTATTGTAATTTTGATGAAACATTGTAGTGTGATTTAAGTGAGCGATTACTCTTGACCTAAACGTTAACAGAGTAGGTACAGTAACATGAAACTAAGACTGGCTCAGATTATCTTATTTCAGCCCTGACGGAATTCAAACCTTTTCTTCCCACAGAGGAACGAAGCAGCTGCCATATATGATACACGAATACTTACATATATGTGACACAGAAGACATGTCTGGCTGACACGTATACACCATGGAGACGGACACAAAACGCATTAAAGAAGAGGACTGTGACTGGGAGCCTGTCCACCTTAAGCAGGAGAGTAGCATTGTTAAGGAAGAGTACTGTGACTGGGGTTCAGTAAGCATTAAAAAAGAAGCTGAGCAGAAGCCTGTGGACACTGACACCCAGAAATATGAAATTACAGATGGCATCAAAAAAGAGGACCTTGATTCAGGGTCTGCCTTTCAGTTTGGGCTTCAAGGTGCAGAGTCTGCCAATGTGAAGTGTGAATCATTAAAATCTGATGTGGAGATGACTGAGGAAGTAACAAAGGGGGTATTACAAGATCAGCCATCATCTGTAAGCCATTCTGGACCAAGTAAGTGAAAATAAAGTATAGATTTAAATCTTGGATTCGATTATATTTATGTGCAAGGATAGTTCTGATTTTTTTTTTTTGCTTATTTTGGAAATATAATGTTTAATATTTGAGTTTGAAAGTGGAGAATGTTAAATTATTATTATTATTATGATTAATAATAATAATAATAATAATAATAATAATTTACTTTAAAAAATGATTATTATTATTAAGTAGCAGTGCTGCCCACAGTGGAATAAAGTACAGATGCGGACATTAAATAATTTGAAATAATAAATGGTGAGGGACTTTCTAAATATCTTGTGGCCTCTAGAGAGCGCCCAGAGCCCAAAACACCAGCCACAACTCAGTCACACACCAGTTCATGATAAATTAAAAATGTTATTTTTTGGGTAACAGCACCTTATCATAATAACAAATCAGTCTAGCATCATTCCAATATGTAATAACTCACCTATTGCTCCCTTTGTGATGGCTTCTTTTATGTCTGACCGGGGAGCACTTCCGGTGCCATGGTGTCGCATGCTGAAAGCATTTCTGGGTCATGAAGATGCTCCCTGCAATAGGGAGGTCCATTCTTCTCAGTGCCCACCCAAGGATCCCAAAATTGGAGAGATAATATCTTTCAGCAGGCTTGGGAATGCCTATGAATTCTCCAGGAAGAGCTGGAATGTGAATCTGGGTACAGAGAAGTCGGGGTTGACCTGCTGCCAGAGCGACCCTAACCAGGAAAAGCAGTTTTACAAAGTGACATGAGAGAGAGATTTACATCTTGAAAGCATAGAGATTCACTTAGAATTTATAAATGTATGGGATTCTTTTTTATGGATTTATTTTGGTTGTTTATATACTGACATTGTGTTCCAAAAGTCATTGCATTATTTCAAATTAAAGTTAAAAGTATTTCTAAAATAATTGAGATTGAGTGTTATATTTACTTATGTGTTTTTTTAATGCAGTTAATGATTTTAGTTATTTATTTGTTTATGTATGTATGTATATATTTATATGGCTAGTTTTTATTTGTTTATGTTGTCATTTATAGGTATGCATGGTCCTTAGTGTCACATGTATAGAGTACAGTGACATTCTTAGTTGCATGTGCTAATCTACATGTCACAAATTTAGGAATGTTCTGTTGACTGCATGAAGCACAAACACATTTCAAATCAAGATACAAGTAACGCAGTAATACAGACATTGTGTTCCAAAAAAATGCCACTGCTTTATTTATCTTCAAGAAGAAATTTAGCTTTTTAAAGAAGCTTAAAAACTATTAAAACAAACAAACAAACAAACAACAACACCCCCCTCAAATGCGTAAAAATAATCCGAAAAAGAAGAAAACCTTTGACTTGGCTAAAGATCAAGGAGTAGTCCCAGTGAGGTTTTCATTATGCAGACATATTGCTGTTAGTATAAAGGAGCCCCTGTTGTGTTTCTTGACACACTTTTGCTGAATAATTCATTGTCTGGAAGTCCTCAGTTTGAGTGTGTTCTAGCAAGGATGTGCAGCATTGTTCAAAATGGCACTCAGCTTTGTCTTCATTCCCCCCCTCCAGAGGGGCCTGAGTGTCCATAACTGAGCCTGCCCTTTTAATTAGCTTGTTGATTTGATGGGCTTCTCTCGAAGTGATATTATTAGCCCAGCACACAACAACATAGAAAACTGCACTGGCCATCACAGAATTCTGCATATGCACTATACATATTTCATTAAATATGCATATACAGTTCAATTAATGATATAAAACAGTTACAAATGTACATTTTGTCTTTTCTTGGTAATGTTCTGTTTTTTGTCAGTGCTTTGTGGGATCCATATTACTTTACATAGCAATCAACTAGCTTGTTTTAGTAGCAAACCATGAACCTGTCATCACTATAATGAGAACTGTTACAAACTGAGTTTATTTTAACAGGAAGAAGCTGTTTCACACAAAAGGAGTGTGATTTTTCACAATTCTATTTAAAAGTTTCATGTTTAGAAAAAATTTATCTTCCTGCAGATTTAGAAGAAAGTGACACCATAAGGCCATCGTCATTTGCCTCAACCTGTCTTCAGAGTATGCTACAACAGAAGCAACATGAGGAAGACACGAGGAACTTAACAGCTGCATTAGAGACTTTGGCACCTGCCTCTTTGCAGTCCCTACCTGTTGTGAAACTAACAAAGATTGATGCCACTAGTTCTCATAAACATGCACAAGATACAAATGCAGTGGCTATGAATGTGTGCTTAGGGCACAGCCAAAGTTTAAAATGTAAATCTTATTATAAGGATCTTCAGTGGAGTCATACAAAGCAAACCTCCTATGTCTGTTCTGAATGTGGCAAACAATTTTCACAGAAAGGCAATCTTCACAGGCATGCAAGAATTCATACTGGGGAGAAGCCACATTCTTGTTCCGATTGTGGCAAAGGGTTCTCCAGCAAAAGCAGTCTTCAGGTTCACACAAGAATTCACACTGGAGAGAAGCCCTATTGTTGTTCTCTTTGTGGCAAACGATTCTCCTGCAACAGCAGTCTTCACGTGCACACAAGAATTCACACCGGAGAGAAGCCATACTGCTGTTCAGAATGTGGAAGGCAGTTCTCTGATAGTAGCAGTCTTCTGAGGCACAAAAGAATTCACACAGGAGAAAAACCATACTGCTGTTCTGATTGTGGCAGACAGTTCTCCAACAGTGGCCATCTTCAGACCCACGCAAGAATTCACACTGGGGAGAAACCGTATAGCTGTCCGGAATGTGATGAGCGATACTCTGACAGGAGTAGTTTTCAGTATCACGTAAGAAATCACACTGGAGAGAAACCATTCTGCTGCTCAGATTGTGGCAAACAGTTCAGCACTAGTAGCAGTCTTCAAACCCACATGAGGATTCACACTGGAGAGAGGCCATATTGCTGTCCTGAATGTGGGAAACGATTCTCACGCATAAGTCGTCTTCAGATGCACACACGATTTCATACAGGGGAGAAGCCATATTTTTGTACTGACTGTGGCAAACAATTTTCTGACAAAAGCAATCTTCAGACTCATATAAGAATTCACACGGGGGAGAAGCCGCATTCCTGTTCAGAATGTGGAAAACGATTCTCACGCTTAAGCCACCTTCAGAGCCACAAAAGATTTCATGCTGGAGAGAAGCCGTATTGCTGCTCTGACTGTGAAAAATGTTTCACTGATAGGCGCAATCTGCAGCGACATGCAAGAGTTCACATTAAAGAGGGAACCCAGAAGGAGGTGTAGAGAGGAAGAGGTGAAAGCCCAGATTAAGCTTCTATAGCGTTAAACTTCAGTGAGTTTCCCACCTATATGAAGTCTGGATGTATGCCTTTACATGGTAGGCTGTATTGCAATTGTTTTGCCAATTACGAAAACACAAAGTGGTTCCACAGCTCTGTAGTTTGGATGGCCACTGCCTGTCCTGTCTATTCTCAAAACTGACTACCCTGCGTAATCATTTTTTTTTTTTTTTAAATATCAATCTTAATATTGATGTTCAAAGCAGCTAACCAGAAGATGCACATCGCTTACTGGAATAAAATCAAAAACAAAAAAGTCTTTCCCAAAGACTGAAAATAAAATCAAAAGCAGAAGTAAGCCTTTCGCAAGGGTTGTTAGCTGTTTCCTCAAGCCAAAAGGTTTAATAATAATCACAGTTGGACAAAATTGTATTATTTTACTAGAGTGAAGAAACACAAAGATAAAAGTCAAATTGAGACACAACAGCTACAAGTCAAAGCAAGAACATCAAAATCAAGACTATCAAACTCCACTTGTTCACCAAAGCTTGGACAAAGAAGCTGCTGCACTGCACTATAATGTACTTAGTACATGTTTGTGATGACAGTCTGAGAGGATTTTCCCTAGCAACCCATTTTCTGCCAATATGATGCAGTTAAAATGTAAACAAAAACTATTAATAATTAAGTCTTTCTCAAACCAAGAAATGGAATTCAGACTTGTATATAAAAATGAGGGTAGTAAGGCAGCATGAGGGTAGTAAGGCAGCACAGTGGTAGCACTGCAGCGTCATAACAAGTGAACTAAGATTCACGTTCCTTGAGCTTCCTGCGTGGAGTTTGCATGTTCTCCCATGTTCACATTGGTCTCATCTGGGTGCTCCACAAACCTACAGTCCAAAGACAGGCAGTTTAGGTGAATTGGCATTGCTAAATTGGCCAGTGTGTGTGTGAGTGCCCTGCAAAGTACTCATGCTATATCCAGTGATTGCCCCTGCCTTGCACAGGATGCTTGCTGCGATAGGCTCCAGCTTCCTTGTGACCTTGCTCAGGATAAGTAGGTTTCAAAAATGTATGAATGGATATAAAAACAAAGCTAGAACATTAAGATTTCAATATATCAAAATCTTTCTAACTGAAAATAATTCTCAAAAAGACAAAAAATTCTAATTAGCCACTGCTTAACAATAATCAAGGAATTGCAACTTAATGAATTTGGTTTTGTACAGTATTAAAGATTCAGAAATGGAATCCATACTGACTGTACGTACACCTATAAAATATCCATCTAGCTTCTGCTAATAATAATAAGTGAAACTGGTATCTGTGGTGTAACATGTTCAGATTAAGAATAATGCTTCATTGTGGTGTCAAGCCAAGTTTTGCCTGAAGAAACATGGTGAAATAAATGGATACTAAGGCGAAAAATTTAAAAGGTTTGGATATGGTATGGTGGTTACAAGAACAAAAAGAAAACACTCACCAATGCAACAAATAGTGAAATTCTGATGAAGGGATATGATATATAAGCCCACAAAGAAATTAGAACAGGAGTAACCTTGAGGCAAGTGAGGGGAGATTTTTTGTTCTACATTACTAAGGCAGGAGAACAAGGATGGCCATCGCAAACAGCAATACTGAAAGAAACAGCAGGACACAAATCATGAGATCTACAAAAAACATTAAGGGAAAAGAGGAGAAAAAGGGATCTTACCTGTTGAGGTGTCTCTTATTGCTCTAATTTTCAGTTGTGTAGCACTTGTTAAATCAGATTTCTCTGATTCTCTGATACAGTACAGCAGAATACATCTGCTTCATATACCTGTATATAATTTTTTAATGAATATGGCGCAATTAACGGATGACAGAGCTCAGGGTCAGTTCAATCTGCTTTTTACTTCAGCAACATGGAAGACCTCAGTGGTCTTATTTATAAAACTTTGTGTAGATTTGAGCATGAAAATATGCATATGCCAAAAACCAGGAAAACGTGTACAGGAAAAAAGGTAGATTCTCAGTTAACCGGAACTCAAGCAATCAGCACTCTCAAACAACCGGCAAAAAATCGAAGAAATCATTCTTGAAATACAATAGAATTGTAAGTATAAACTTAGTGTGCAGTGCGTGGGCGCCCCACACACCAGTACTCGTGCACCACGTGCTTATCTGCCTCTCCTGTGTGTGTAAATTATATGATCTAATGTCATCTACCCTTTCTTTATTTATAATACGGTTGGTTGGTATTTTTTATTTAAAATTTTGAGTGTTAGTGGCTAGCTTACTTGATTCAAGATTCACCATGGCATTCGTAAGCTAGACTTGTCAAGTGGCAGAAATCGGCGGAGTTTGAATCTGCAGCTTCATTTCGTAATGCGTTTAGTGAATTGGTCAAAGAAAATGACATGACTGCAAAGCAGATATATAATGCAGACGTGATTCAGTTCATCTGGAAGTGTTTGCCCAATTGAACTTTTGGGTGGTGGTAATGAAAACGTAGCTCACGGGTTCAAGTTAAATAAAGAGTGTATAGCTATGCTCGTATGTGCAAACGCATCAGGAATTCATAAGGTAAAGTTATTTGTGATCGGCAAATTGCCTAATCCAAAGTGTTTTAAAGGCATAACTGACCTCTCTGTGGATTATTATCCACATAGAAACAGTTGGATGGATGGATGGTTCCACCATTCGTTTGTTCCCAGTGTCAAATGAAATTAAAGCAAGAAAGGAATGTCAGAGGATAGTAAAGTTATGTTACTCCTGAATAACTGCTGCACACGTCCTCGGGCATGCAGCTACCGGCCGCTGCACTAACACATTCAGCGCTACGATCAGCTGGGGACCGACCAGAAGATACTGGTAACTCACTTTTCGTTTTCGATCTCCAGATCACTTGCATCAAAATCGGTGCGTGTAAGTCCAATTCAGCAATAATACACTAAACGTTGTCTACGGGGTATTTTGCTTTGTGCATTCTCTTGCCAGGTCCACCTTTACGTTCGGTGGCCAGCAATTGTGTGAAGACATCTCCTGGAGCAGATAGCTGCTCTGCTGCGCATTCCTGCCTGCTGTTGGAGAAAAAAAAAAAACAAAAACATTCAGCTATCAAAGAGTTAATTTGCTTTTAATTATTATGGACTACACTATTAGGCCTATTTTAATAATAACTGTCAAACATCCAGAAATTACTTATTCGGCATATACCAATCCCCGTGGGTGACAGTTAACTGAGAGTTTACTATAATAATAATAGATTTATAAAAACTGGTTTTTGCACATTCAAGTCATGTCCACTACAGATTACAATCATCTTATAAATGTGGATACCAGTGAGGTGCGGTGAGGTTCATGGCTGGTGAGGCACGGACTCCTTCAGAGTGAGATTTACAAATATATGAACCCCAAAGAGAGGCTTATTCACTCTTCAATTGGCAGCATGCACATTGTCTACTTGTTATGTTTCATATCTCATCAGCATTCTTTACACACACATAGCTAAGGTACATATTTAGCTAAGAAAGAACGTTACATTTATAGCGGCTAGAGAAAGAGCGGAGAGAGTGCATTTGCTCTGCACCCTCCATGTGTTCTAAATTTGCAATTCCACAATTCATAATCATTCAATACAAATGAAAGTATAGAGTGATGTACAAAAAAACGGATTTCAATTTTGACCTTAATTGAAAAATTTAATTGTTTTTAAAAGCTTTTAATTCTGACGATTTAATCAATTTTAATACATACTGTTCAACAAAAAATAACAAGAAAAACAAAAGAATATTTTATTTAAGGGTAAAATTTAGTTTTCAAATATTGGATTTTTTCTTAGTCTGATACCCATTTTTTATAAAATTGAAAACCGTTTTTAGTCTCACCTTTATTTGTAAATGAAGTCCATGCGCCTATCCTTCTCCACGAAAATCTCCGTCACTTTCTTGTAAAAGTCCTCCTTATTTTCCTTTAGTTTTAAAAGTCTTAATCTTCCATTTTGGCAGTCAGTCGGAACTAAAAAGAAAATAATAATAATAAAACAGACCGCTGCAGTGCGCTTGACTTTTTGATATCGCTAACTTAATGGCGTCGAGAGCCTCTGTGTAGAAGAACAGCAGCAACAAGCACTCATTGGTTCACGTGCGCCCCCTTCAGGGCAGCTCCGGTACTGTCTGCTTCGCTTTGTGCCTCTTCACTGCGGTTTAATGTCCGATCAGCAAGACTAAATATGTGACACGCCCTCATTAAAGATATTAGCCAGACTTTGGAAAGTCAGGGTGTATAACAGATAGATAGATAGATAGATAGATAGATACTTTATTAATCCCAAGGGGAAATTCAAATACTACAGCAGCAGCATACTGATAAAAAACAATATTAAAGAGTGATAAAAATGCAGGTCAAACAGACAATAACTTTGTATAATGTTAACGTTTACCGTCCCGGGTGGAATTTAAGAGTCGCATAGTGTGGGGGAGGAACGATCTCCTCAGTCTGTCAGTGGAGCAGGACAGTGACAGCAGTCTGTCACTGAAGCTGCTCCTCTGTCTGGAGATGATACTGTTCAGTGGATGCAGTGGATTCTCCATGATTGACAGGAGCCTGCTCATGTCCCATCGCTCTGCCACGGATGTCAAGCTGTCCAGCTCCATGCCTACAATAGAGCCTGCCTTCCTCACCAGTTTGTCCAGGCGTGAGGCGTCCTTCTTCTTTATGCTGCCTCACCAGCACACCACCGTGTAGAAGAGGGCACTTGCCACAACCGTCTGATAGAACATCTGCAGCATCTTATTGCAGATGTTGAAGGACACCAGTCTTCTAAGGAAGTAAAGTCAGCTCTGTCCTCTCTTGCACAGAGCATTAGTATTGGCAGTCCAGTCCAATTTATCATCCAGCTGCACTCCCAGGTATTTATATGTCTGCACCTTCTGCACACAGTCGCCTCTGATAATCATGGGGTCCAGGAGGGGTCTGAGTCTCCTAAAATCCACCACCAGCTTCTTGGTTTTGCTGGTGTTTAGGTGTAAGTGGTTTGAGTCACACCATTTAACAGAGTCTTTCATTAAGTTCCTATACTCCTCCTGCTGCCCACTCCTGATGCAGCCCACTAATCAAACATTATATTGGCAACATACAGAGAGACAGCATCAGGCACGTCCCAATTGCATTCATCAACCCCATGTGTGAGGGAGAGTGCAGTCTGAGGCTCGTTGGTGCTGCATCTCGAGTTTCTCCTCTGTATTTAAACAGGAAATGCGCCAATTCAGGGATTTTTGACTATATTTGATCCATTATCCAACCCGCTATATCATAACTACAGGGTCACGGGGGGTCTGCTGGAGCCAATCCCAGCCAACACAGGGCGCAAGGCAGAAAACAAATCCTGGGCAGGGCGCACACCCACACACCAAGCACACATTAGGGACAATTCCAGTCGCCAGTGCACCTAACCTGCATGTCTTTGGACTGTGGGAGGAACCGGAGTACCTGGAGGAAACCCACACAGACACGGAGAGAACATGCAAACTCCACACAGGGAGGACCCGGGAAGCGAACCCGGGTCACCTAACTGTGAGGCAGCAGTGCTACCCACTGTGCCGCCCGACTATAGAAATGATCAAAGTTATTGGAATTATACTGAAACAAATTTATAGCACAGACCAGTGGACATATTTATTTTATGTTATCATTATTTATTTTTTTTGTTTTGTACTTTTCATGATGACAAGTGAGGCTGTGCCTCCCCTGCCTGCACGTACCTGGTGCATACATGAATCTCGCCTGGTTGCCATCCTGCTACCCTAGAACAACCATATATGGTCTATGCTAATCAACCCCATTGAGCAATCATTAGGGTTCCATAATACCCTTGTCAGTTGGATTTTGTACTTTCTAGCCAACAGAGTTCAGCACGTGTGGAATGGCATCATCGCATTTATAGCATTGACCCATAACACAGACACTTGACAGAGCAGACGTTGGGCCTTGCGAAGATAATCCATTCCTGAATACACCATTGGAAATGTATGCAATGTAAACACACAATTACCTTCAAGCATTAAATCATTAAGTGCTTATTGGACCACAAACATTATCCATATTTATGCTCAGAAAACACCAAAAATTTGAAAACAGCCAAAAGTGGTTTAATAATTATTTGAGACATCAAAACAAACCCCAACACGACCATTTCCCATCATGATTTGCTAATAGTTCATTTACCTACACTTTATCATTTCAAGATTCACATTCAGAGTACAGTGGACCCTTGACTTACGAACTCAATTCGTTCACGAGGGCTAGTTGTAACTCAAGTTGGTTGTAAGTCAAAACTATCTTTCCCATAAGAAATAACGGAAATACCCATAATGCATTCCGAACCTCACACAGCAACACTTACCTTTTCATAATAAAAAAGGGTTGTATAATGTGCATAATTTACCAAAAACACCAATAATTTTTCTAATGTACTAACCAAAAAGTTAATAAAAGTGCCTAGCCTACCAGAAACAGCAATTTCATACTGTACTCACCATTTAAGTTGACACCTTTGGCTTGCAGGAAGGGAGGAGGAGGAGAATGAAATGGAAGGTGGTTATTGTTTGGAAGGAGAGCCCCCTTCCATAAGATCTGAGTAACACCTTTAGCAACACTAGCTTCCTTATACAAATCTTTTCTTTGTAAAATTGTTGAGATGGTGGATTTCAACATGCTGTACATATTAGCGAGATCGGTCACATGAATGACACTCTCATATTTCCGCACACTTTCCTTCTTCGTTTCGATTGTGATCGCTTCCTTTACCTTCATTACCTTCTCTTCCTTCCTTAGCTTCTTTTCTAGCTTTTTTGGGGCCATTTTGATAGCAATTATCAAAATAAATTATATAAATCACTGCACTGACCGAAATTACATCCACAAACACACACGTATCTGGGCTCCAACTGACGCTTACGAATGCTCTTGGCTGTTTGTTTACAGTCGCACAAGCGGATACACGTGACCGCATTCGGGTCGTAACTCAAGACGCTGGTCGTAATTCAAAACAAAAATTTTGGTCATAAACCAAGTTGTTCACATGTCAGGTCGGTCGTATATCGAGGGTCGACTGTATTGCTTTTATGATATTTCTTTGGCTTTTCCAACTATTTTTGTGACCTTATTTTGGAGTCAGGATGCTAAAGGATAATGCAAGAAGACACATGACAAGGAGCTGGACCACAGCAAGTGAGCACAGAGTCTGAGACTGAGCCTGAGATTGAATACCACCAACATCCAGCCGTGCTCTACACTACAGGAAGGTGGGCTTGAGCTGGCTGTGAAGATGAATGAATGTTCAGAGTCATACCAGACTCTTTAGAAGAAAGTGAGTGAAAATGACAATGGCAAAAACACAAATATTTCACAGCTTCTTAGAATAGGACAATATAAAATGAATGCTAACAAAACAATTAGACCAATTAATGCTCTGATTCTCAAATTTGTTCAAATACAACTTCACCGGGGTCCTCTGGGACTGAACTTAAGAACCAGTGGCCTAAATCTTTGTGACTGTATTTTGAATTAGTGTTGTCTATAAAAATATCTGTAGGGATTCAGAATTGTGCTATGCATTATGCTGAGAAAGGAACATACAAGCAGGGTCCCAGATGCACTTTGGACAAAACAGGAACTTAATAATTTCTTTGGTGTAAAATTAACTGCATGTAGATAGGAGAAAGACATGGATGGAAATAAGGCCTTTCTGAGCTTGGCCAGACTTAGAATGATTTCCTTCTGTTTTGGGATGTGTATGGTGAACATTGTTTTTAAATTAATGTTCAAACTCACTATGTACTGCACTGTGAATTTATATATACTGCTCCAAAAATTTAATGGAACATTTATTAATTAGAGTATAGCATCAGGTCAGTTGACCTTCTGGGCTATTGATCTGGTCAGTTAAATAGCAGAGGGGGTTGTTTATCAGTTTCAGCTGCTTTGTTGCACTAGAGGGGCAACAATGAGACAACCCCCAAAACAGTCTCTAGGACATGGAGGAGATTCCAGGAGACAGGCAGCTCCTCTAGGAGAGCAGGACAGGGCCCCTCGTAGAAGGTCCTTAACCCATCTGCAGGGCCGACAAAAAAAACTGGAGAAACCGGATGAGCACTGACAGAGCCCTACAAAGTGACCTCCAGCAGGCCGGCCACTGGTGTGAATGTCTCTGACCAAACAATCAGAAACCGACTTCATGAGGGTGGCCTGAGGGCCCAATGTCTTCTATTCGGCCCTGTGCTCCCTGCCTGCCTGTCACCATGGGGCTCGATTGGCATTTGCCATAGAATACCAGAATTAGCAGGTCCACCACTGGCGCCCTGTGCTTTTCACAGATAAGAGCAGGTTCACCCTGAGCACATGTGACAAACGTGAAAGGGTCTGGAGAAGCCATGGAGAATGTTAGGCTGCCTGTAACATCGTTCAGCACGACCGGTTTGGTGGTTTGTTAGTGGTGGTATATCTGAGGAGGCATATCCATGGAGGGACGCACAGACCTCTACAGGCTAGACAACGGCACCTTGACTGCCATTAGGTATCGGGATGAAATCCTTAGACCCATTGTCAGATCCTGTGCTGGTGCAGTGGGTCCTGGGTTCCTCCTGGTGCACGACAATGCCTGGCCTCATGTGGCAAAATAATGAAGGAACTGATACCATTGACTGCCCAACACCCCCCCGCCCAAAACGCTCACTCACCTGACCACAATCTAATAGAACACCTCTGGGTGTCACATTATTTTTCGGTGCATCCGACGCCTCAGCCTGTCCAGGAGCTCAGTGATGCCCTGGTCCAGATCTGGGAGAAGACCCTCCAGGACATCATCTCTCGTCTCATTAGGACGTTGTCAGGCATGCTTACAAGCACTTGGGGAGGGTGGGGGTTTGTACAGACTACTGAGTACGATTTGGAGTTGCTGCAATGAAATTTCGGCAAAACGGACTTGCCTGCCACATCATTTTTTCACTTTGATTTTCGGGGTGTCTTTGAATTCAGCCCTCTGTAGGTTGATAATCTTCATTTCCATCAAATGATGTGGCATCCTTTCATTCCTAACATATTACC
>JANRMT010062791.1:232152772-232183929 GCA_026402145.1 Polypterus bichir lapradei | reverse complement strand
TTAGGACTGGGAATTAATCAAAAAACTTAATATCAGTTAAATTGATGTAACTAATTGTGATTAATTACATCTAATATTAAAACATGTAATTTTAAAATTAATACATAAATCATGAAATAAATGCACACCAAATCACAAATTTAATGTGGAATCAACATAAATAAATTAAAAAAATGAATGGTGTAGTTTAAATTTAAAACAATGACCTTAAACCTGAACTTTTAACAAAATACTACTTGAGCAAGTACAACCTGAATTTGAATGCCATCCTAAAAGGCAAGTTGAAAAGAAGACAAAAAGAAAGCAAATCCATTGTACTATTTCTCAAATTGGCACAGCATATGAGACACAGATGTGTTAATGTAAAAATTAAACGGCTGTTGACTTTGAATGTACTATGTGACTGACTTAATTGAAAGAATAAGCACTTTTTTAAATGGACATACATTAAAATTTGTGTTAAAAGTCCACAGATACCATCCTCAATTGTACTCTACACAAGAGTTTTTCAACTGGTGTGCTGTGGAAATAACAGTGTAGTGCCCCTGTGTCCTGACCTGAGAGAGACACGGTCCTCAAGTGGTCGAGACATGTATGTCTGAAGAGGATGGGACAACCTGGAGGAGCCAACATAAAAGCAGCTCTGTGATTGCCGTTTTGTAGACACAGCACTTAGAATGCACTTTAGCAGCCATGGAGACATGTCAGGGGTACATCTGCCTCAGTGCATGTGTGCCAGCGACTCTCACAGAGCCGACGGACGGTGGGCATATGAGTTTCCTCTGACCCCGGGTCAGTGGAGTGAGGCAGAGAGCAGACCACCAGTATAAGCCAGCAAAGGGACAAATCGGCTGCAAAACGCGTCCAAAGTGCTCATTTAGTGTTGTGTTTGCACACGGCAATCAATGAGCTGATTTTTTGCCTGTCCCCTGTCCCGCACCAATTAATTAGTTTTACACCTAAGAGATTTAATTCTTTTGTGGCTGGCAGAAATGTGTTGTGCCTTGGGGGTTTTTTTTAGGTTACAAAAAAAGTGTGCCACCACAGAAAAATGGCTGGAAAACACTGCTCTACCTATACCTTTGCTCCTGCCACGTTAAAAAAGATGTCAGTAGCAGCTATCTCACTTTAACTTAATCTGAACTGATAAAACTCATTGGGTACTCCTTTTATAATTTTTTTTATATTTAAGATAGATAGATCAATGTTTATTTTTCCCCAAGGGGAAATTTAGCTGTTACGGGCATTCAGTATAGAAAACGGCAATATAACCACCTACCTCCAGCCTGACACCCCCTCCCTGCCTAAAACACACACAGGTATAGGTAAAAAGAAAGCAAAGCTTCTGACTTGGCCAAAGATAAAAAGCGCAGTGCCAGTCCCAGTGTGGTTTTCATTATGCTGGCATATTGCTGCTGTTATAAAGAAGCTCCCATCATGTTTCTTAACACCCTTCTACTGAGTAATTTGTTGTGTGAAAGTCCTCAGCATTGGTGTGTCAGAGAGAGGATGTGCCGCATTGTTCATAATGGCACTCAGTTGTGTTTGAATTCTGTCCTTTTCTATGACCTCCAGAGTGCGTCCTATAGCTTAGTTGTCACAGTCGATAACCGCACATCAACTGACACCATTTTGAGTTGACATTTCTAGTGACGATGACTGCTTTCTCCACCTATGCATCTCTGCAGCCAGGAGGCAAATGATAAGTAGGAGGGGACATACTTGATGGGTAGGATGAAGTTTTCGAAATAAACATTTTTCACACATGAATGAATACTTTGAAGATTCCACAGCTTATGCTACATATAATAGGGAAAAATATACAGTTTAAATATACAATTTAAACAGAATTGAGAGGATACACTGCAAGAAAAGTTAAGCCATGTTCCCAAAACAAAGACCTAGACCAAGAACAGTCCAGTCTTAGATCCACATCAGTATTTTAAATTCCAAATCCCCAAAATGAAATTTACAAAATCCAACTTCGATATTTCCAATTAAATTGGACAATAAAGTTAAGCCTAGGAGACAGGATCAAGAGATGCAAGTTATTGCAAAGCTTATCTTGTGAGAGCAGATTTGCATAAATACCTTCTCTCTGACCACAAGGTCCTACAACGGATAGTGCACACAGCAAAAGAGATCATTGGGACGTCTCTAAACCTCCACTGAAGACATTTTTATCAAGAGTTGTACTTGCAAATCCTATGCCATTGTGAAAGGCCGCTCCCACCCTTCCCATAGTCTCTTTGTCCTACCTCCATCTGGCTAAAGGTATCACAGCATTGAAACCACTTCTACTCCTTGGCTGTCTGGACTCTGAACTCTGTGCAGAACCACCTCCCCTCAGATCTGCCTCTAAGAGTTAATCCAAATGATATACCATACTCGTACATCTGCTACTATTGTGTCTTATTGTCAGTTGTTATTATCATTGATCTATAATTAATTAAGTATATCAAATTATTCTATTCATTACTTATTTAATTAATCGATAAGTATGGTATAGTGTGATATAGCTTTAGTACAGTACAGTTTCAATCTTGTTTTGCACTTATCCTGTTGTTTTATGTTAAACTGTATATGTTCTATTTCATTGTGTAAATGTTGGACCGAGGTCCAGGGGAATGTCATTTCATGTCACCGTATGCTGTAACTCTGTGTATGGATGGTATGACAATAAAGTCACTTGAACTCAAAATATAAAATGATGTGCGCCATGATTGATTTGTGTTGTTAATGTAGTTGTTTAAACTATATTATATTATCAGTGTTTATTTGGTATAAAACTGTTTTGTATTAGTGTAGTAAAAATATATTTTTTATTTGTCAGACCAAGTTTGACCTTAAAGAAATGATCCAGTATTGTCAGAGTACTTGAACTAACAGAATGGAATTCTAGAAAACCCTAAACTGTTATGCATACAGAGGTTGTAGGTCCAGGAAACGGAAGAGACCACAAATAATTATTTTCTATTCATACTTCATGGTGTTTTTAAGCAAGTTCTTACTTTCCCCGCATTACTTCATTGCATTCTTTTGGATTTGTTCATATTGTGCAATGTAAGACTTTTGCCTAATGTAGATGGGAACCTTGCCCACCAAAAACAGCAGGCTTTTGGTGGATAGTATTGATCTTCAAGCATCAAAGTTCAGCATGCTAATGCATAATTGTTGTGCATGACCACAAGAAAAGGCTTACATCAAGATCTGGACTCTTTTATATACAGTAACTGTAGCAGTCTAGGTGTACTTTCACAATGATATTGCTGAACAATATGTGGGCTCCTTATCACTAACAAACATGTTATTTGTGTGAAAATCAATGCAAAATTGTTACGTAATGCAAATGAGCAGGTATTTGAAAAGTGTCTTTTATTAGGTATAAAATGCTAAATAAACTAAGACACTTACAACAGGTGTGACTTGACAGGTACAGCGGGGGAAATAAGTGTTGAACACATCAACATTTTACTCAGTAAATATATTTCTAACGGGGCTGTTGACATGAAATTTTCACTAGATGTCGGTAACAACCCAAGTAATCCACACATACAAACAAATCAAAACAAATGTCCATATATTAAGTTATGTGTAATAAAGTAGAATGACACATGGAGTAAGTATTGAACATATGAAGAAAAGAAGGTGCAAAAAGGCATGGAAAGCCAAGAAATCAGCTGACATCTGTCAGGATTTAGAAAGCAATCCTGATAGCCCTCTCTCAGTGCAAATGAATATCAGCTGGTTTAGTCCTAATTGATGGCCTACAAAAAGGTTTCTCATTACCAAGGTGTCACACAAGAAGCATCTCATGATGGGTAAAAGAACCTCTCAAGACCTTTGCAGCCTTATTGTTGCAAAACATACTGATGGCATTGGTGACAGATGTATTTCTAAACTTCTGAATGTTCCAGTGAGCACCACTGGGGCCATAATCCAAAAGTGGAAAGAACATCATTTAACCATAAACCAGCCATGACCAGGTGCTCCTTGCAAGATTTCTGACAGAGGAGTCAAAAGATTAACCAGAAGTGTCGTCCAAGAGCCAAGGATCACTCGTGGAGAGCTACAGAAAGACCTGGAATTAGCAGGTACAGTTGTTTCGAAGAAAACAAGTACTATGCACTCAACTGCCATGGCGTTTGTGCACGCTCACCGTGCAAGACTCCGCTGCTGAAGAAAAAGCATGCTGACGCTCATTTAAACTTTGCTGCACAAAATCTGGACAAGCCAATGAAATACTGGGAGAATAGAGTCTGGTCAGATGAGACCAAACATGAACTCTTTGAATGCCATTGCACACACCATGTCTGGAGGAGAAATGGCACAGCACCTCAGCCCAAAAACACCACACCAACAGTGAAGTATGGAGGTGGGAACATCATGGTGTGGGGCTGTTGTTCAGCATATGGTACTGGCAGACTTCATGTAATTGAAGGAAGGATGAATGGAGAAATGTACTGGGACATTCTTAATAAGAATCTGCTGCCATCTACCAAGATGCTGAAGATGAAACGAGGGTGGACATTTCAGCAAGACAATGATCCCAAACACAGCCAAGGAAACTCTCAATTGGTTTCAGAGAAAGAAAATAAAGCTGGTAGAATGGCCCGGTCAATCACCAGAACATCGCAAGTGAAGGGTTGATTTATGACACTAATGCCTCTCTCTCTCTTTTTCATCAGACCAAAAGAAGACAAATAATCCAATATACTCACCAAACCAGCTTCCGAATTCCCAATGTGGCTGCCCAACGTCACTTCCACACTCAATCCCAGATGAAAATGTCACTTCTAGTGTGGACTGTGCCCGGCAGTTTATCCCGGCCAAGTCCCCCGAACCGCCAGATGGAGCCCTCCCTGCAGTATGGAGGTGCCCCGAAGACCAGCAGGGAGTCATGGACTTTCTAGTTTTTATCCTCAGCCCTGCTGGATATCACAGGGGCCGCAAGAGGGAGCTGCAGGGAGGCCCGAAGACTTCTTTTTGCCCTATGCCCTGGAAGTACTTCCAAGTCGCATGACTGGAAGGGATGATGTACTTCCGGGGTAAAAAAAGGACTTTTATCTGACCCGTAAGTGATAGGGAATTATGGACTGAAGGATGAGAAACACTTCCGGGTCAGGAACTACAAAAGGACTGTGGGAGCTCCCAGACGGCGAGCTGAGCTGGGTGGTAGGAGGGCAACACGTATGGGAGTGGAGGATTGGTTATTTTTATTGATTGTGCTTATTTATGAGTAGTGTGGAGTGGAGGGTGCTTAGTGCACATTATTATAATAAAAAGAATAATTGTAGCACTTTTACCAGGTATTTGGAGTGGTACCCGAGGGTTCAAGGGAGCGATAGCGCCCCCAACTGCGACACTGGCGTATTCGGCAGGATTCTCTGGCTGTCTGTTGGCAGAGGACCTGACATTAAAAGTATTGTGTACGCAGATGACCCTAAGAAGGTCCTGCTCGAATGTCCGAAGGTAGAAACGCTACCCTCTACAGAGAGCGCTGCAACAAGAGACCTCCTTCAACATCGGTACGCCATGGGGAAAAAATCTGGGAGGAAGAATGAGGATCGCCCAAGGAAACAGGCCCTAGATGATGCCGCGAGTACGTGGACCTACCTGACGGGAAGTGAGGAAGACCGGGCAATAATTGAAGCTGAAAGGGCCCATGCGTTACGGCAGCTGGAAGGCCACCAGACATCGGACATGCCGGACTGCCTAAATGGACTGGAAAATTGTCCTTTAAATATAGAGGAAAGTGCCGGAAAAACGCCCGATGCGCCGGGAAGTTATTATTCCTGTTTTTCAGAAGCCTGTCTTTTCGTTTCTGACAGCAAGTCGGAGAAATACTTCCCACCTAGGCAAGATGGCCGCGATGACGAAGAGGCTAGCCCATCTAGGAGTCGAAAACGGGGGATCCTATTCTACGAAGAGAGTCATGTGACCTATCCCGGAGCAGGCTGTGAACATTTAAAGGGCTACAGTCGATCATATGACCAGGAGGGTCACCTTCCATTCGCCAAAAGTGGGCACGTGATTTCCCCAGAAGGATTATGGGAAGGAGAAGGTCGACTACAGTTCAGAGGTGAGGTCAGCGTTTCCTCGATAGAATCGAGCTCCCTGAAGGGAAAGGGGGAGGCAGGCAAAGCAGCGCCAGCTATATTTGAAAGTAAAGAGGGACGGGACGTGACTGAACGGTCCGCCGATAAAATAGAAAAGGCGGATCGCAGTCGGCCAGTGGCGCCATCCCGGCCCTCTAAAATAAGAAACTCCAATTCCCAAGAGCCTTTGCAAGACCCAGCCGAACACTTGCCAGGAGCGGAAGTGCTGATTGGCTCCCGGCTGAAAGGTAAGGTGAATAATGATAGTAGCTTGCCTTCGGCCGAAGTAAATGACATTGTGGGACTGCGGGATCTCGAGAAACTGCTCGAGCCCGTATATGCTTTTTTACAGACATTGGCGGACGTCAAGAAACAGGTGGAAGAGTTGGGAGCGACGGCCAAAGCGCCGCTGAAAAGGATACAAGATTATCTACAGCGTTTTGGTCGGGAGGCTCTCGTCATGATTGATGCGGTGGTACAGGTGAGTGGGACCGGTACCGTACAGTATAAAGGGACGCAGTGCGAACTGGCCCCGCGGCTAATAAGTAGCGGGTGCCAAGTCACTGCAAACCCAACAAGGGAATGTTGTGTGATGACCGAAGGAGGGGAGGAAGCGCCGATCGGAATGGAGCAGTGAAAAGTGCTGTCTCTCGTGACGATGCGGTGCTAACCCTCTGGCTATAAATAAATTAAAGGGCGTGAAAACAGTGAAAGGGGTCTCTCTCTCCCATAGAGAGACTCAAACTGTAAATAAGCCCAAGAAGAAAAAGGAGATCCCTGAAATAAAACGGGGGTCTCCTGACAAGTTGGATAAGGGGTTGGAAAATGTAAGAGCGGCCGATAATCCCGTCCCAGCGGAGAGATGGATTGAGCCAGGAGTACTGAGGTGCATCCAGTGTCACGGAGGAGGGCGACCAGGAGGACAGCGGATCTGCTATAACTGTCGTTGGAGGGGCCATGTGTGGCGATGCCGTCCTTGGAGGACAGGGGATCAGAGGGATGCCCGTTATAACGTTCCCCCAAGGTTCTCCAGGGAGGCTAGTCAACATTGCCAAGGCCCGACTTACGGATCCTCCTGGAGGAAGACGTCCATCGTGAGGCTGGACGCTCAAAATCATAATTTTTCGCTGGGGAGGGGAAGTATTGTGGACTGTGCCCGGCAGTTTATCCCGGCCAAGTCCCCCAAGCCGCCAGATGGAGCCCTCCCTGCAGTATGGAGGTGCCCCGAAGACCAGCAGGGAGTCATGGACTTTGTAGTTTTTATCCTCAGCCCTGCTGGATACCACAGGGGCCGCAAGAGGGAGCTGCAGGGAGGACCGAAGACTTCTTTTTGCCCTATGCCCTGGAAGTACTTCCAAGTCGCATGAGCAGAAGGGATGATGTACTTCCGGGGTGAAAAAAGGACTTATATCTGACCCGGAAGTGATAGGGAATTATGGACTGAAGGATGAGAAACACTTCCGGGTCTGGAACTATAAAAGGATTGTGGGAGCTCCCAGACGGCGAGCTGAGCTGGGTGGTAGGAGGGTAACGCGTCTGGGAGTGGAGGATTGGTTATTGTTATTTATGAGTAGTGTGGAGTGGAGGGTGCTTAGTGCACATTATTATAATAAAAAGAATAATTGTAGCACTTTTACCAGGTGTTTGGCGTGGTACCCGAGGGTTCAAGGGAGCGCTAGTGCCCCCATCTGCGACACTAGTATCCTGCTGATGATGTCACTTCTAACTCCCGAGAATGATGTCACTTCCGGTCTCCCAATGATGATGTCACTTCCGTCCACCCGTTACGATGTCATCTCCTGCCACATCACTTCCTTCAGCCGTCTTTTCTTTGTATAAAAACGCCATTTCCCTGTTTGCATTTGTCAATTGCTTTTTTGAAGTATTTTCATTGTTTTTTTCATCCATTTTCTTTATTTTGTCCGCTGGACAATACACGGAGACATTCCCCAACTTTTTGTTTGTGGTGGAAAGTCTCTTATTTCACAACAATGGAAAGAACTGAAGATCAGAGTTGATAGAAGATTTGAAGACAGTTTGTGTGGAACAATGGGCCAAAATCACACCTGAGTGATGCATGCGACTCGTTTTTCCATACAGGAAGCGTCTTGAAGCTATCATTACCAACAAAGCCTTTTCTGCTAAATATGAAATAAATTTCAGTACGCATGTTCAATACTTATTCCCTGTGTCATTCCACTTTATTATACACAACTTAATTTATGGACTTACTTGTTTTGATTGTGTGGATTACTTGGGTTGTTACCGACATCTGGTGAAAATTTCATGTCAATAGCCCCATTGGATCTATGTTTACTGAGAAAAACATTGACACGTTCAGTACTTATTTTCCCAGCTGTATGCAAACTAAAAATAAGAACCATAAAATATAAGTATATAAAACATCATTGCTGCCGTCTAGTGTCCACACTATTTTCATCACCCAGTGAAGACTGAGTTGGCCCTGAGGCGCTGTTCATCTGAACAGTTTTGTAAAAATATTTCCATATCCACCCCCTTTTTCACTTCTTTGGCTTTTGGGTCATTTCCCTCCTCCAGAACCTCTTTGAGAGCCCTCTGCCGGTTTGTCTTGGACATGTCCGCCATTCAGGACATGGTCATGTTCCCATGCAATTTGTCCGGGTTACTTATTAGCCACTGCATGGTGATTTTTTGGCTCCTGTGTCAGGGCAAAAGAAAAGAGTCAATTTAAACTCCAGAATCAGTCACAACCAATCTTATTCTAAAGAAAAATTAATGAAGAAATATAAAGACATGATTCTAAATAAAAGAAAAAAAATAAAACAATGCTGACATTTCTTGAGCACTTAGGCTGACATTAACAATATACTACTAAGACACACATAGATGCCACATTGGTTTTATGTAGACACATCAACAGTGCGGTCAACTTTTAGTTTCAAACTAGGCTGACCCGCCTTTTAAGGCGACCGACTTTTAAGTTGACCACTTCTTAAGGCAATTCAATATGTAGATCAATTTGATATTTTATACAAACTCATTAATTTGGTTATATTGCATTTGAGCGGTATTACTTTAATACTCGTAGTTTCTGTTATTTTTGTGATGAAATTTAAACTTTTTTTCTATATTGAGGTCGCCCTTTTGAACCCCCCTGATATTTACTACGCGGTGAGGCATTTGTACTCCATCAACATTAATTATTTCCAGAGACATAATTTTGTCTATTTTTCCAGCGCATCGCGCACAAAAGCAAGGGAACGATGGGAGCACCAGAACTCTGCTCACATCATGTCGCTTTGTACCGCAAGCTGCAAGTAGTCAGTCTGTGATAAGCGGAATACTGCTACGCTTTCCACTCACGGGACGGAAGAACAATCCCGACCGCTTTTATATAGTAAGAAAGAAGAAGAAGATATTGCACAGTGTGGAGTAGAAAATCATCTTTTACCTGGAAAAACGAAACTACAAATCCCATCGTGCTTTGCAAAATGGACGGGGTGTGTGTGAAACTCCGCGCCTGCGTAGCACTCATGGGACGGAAGGACAATCCCGACCACTTTTATATAGAAGGATTGGCAAACAAAGCAGAGAGCATCGATTTCAATGGCGACTTTCACAGAATGCCTCAAAAGTGTTTAGTCTACAGGTGTGCGACGGGAGGAACCGGCAGAAAAATCAAAAATGGGATCAACCAATTTCAGACTAAAAAGTAATGATATTAAGATTTGGATCTTGTGTAAATGTATTTGTAAAAATGAGTTGTTTGCTGTATAAAATACTATGAAAAGTATTGTAGTTTTAGTTTTCAAGTTGTGATTCATTTGTAATAATAACAATAATGATCACTTTGTTAAGTCACTGACTTCAACAGTTGAAGACAATGCCACTCTGCCACACAGCTGGCATTTTGGGAGTCACAGTGCATCATAATTTTATGTTAAGGATATTAACACTTGTGAGCTTGGATGGGATTGTATTTACATTAACTGTGAAAAGTTTTGAACTGAGTGTAATATCTATCATTTTTATGTTATTCGAGACTTGCTGTTAAAATGCATACAGATACTAAAGATACTTTAGATATACTTCATCTAAAATGTGAAGTTTTTTTTGGGCATAGAAATTAATTAATTAACAAGGAGTTTTAGATATAATATGTATTACAACATCAAAGGCATTCCAGGACGTCCATATTGTTTGCAGTAAATGTATTCCTCATGACTGTTAAAAATGAAGGTGCCAGAGTAGCTCTTCAGATTGATGCCATAGGGGAACCATTTTTGGTTTCCAAAAGATCCATCCACATTAAGGTTCCAGAAAGAACTTTAATTTTTTTATATCCATAACAAGCAATAACCATGAACAGACGGTAATACATTGCTGAATGGGTTCCCGATTTTCAAAGGACACTCGCTGCATTCAGTAACACAGGCCAAGTCCAGGTTCTATGAATCTGTTGGTGGCCTGCCACCTACTAGACATTAAAGACTTCATGGTTTATTTCCTACATATTATGAAGAGTTTTCAAAGCACAACTTCACCTACAAAGAACCCTTCCCAGAATGAAATGCTGCTCTATGAGAAACCACACAACCCAGTAAAGAACCATGTAATGCCGTTAAAGAAGCAGCATCTTTAAAAGAGTATATTGTAGTTCCACAACTCTCCTCACTTCTCTCTTCCATGTAAGCAAATTTAGGGATGGTGACCATTTTATGCCGTGCCTGCATTTTTTGAATGAATTTGAAACCATTGACCAGTCTGTGCTCCTCCTACTGAGCACTCCTAGAAAAATAAAGAAATAACTAAAACTAGCCACCCCGCGGCGTACCATACGCCACACAATCAGGCCGGTTTTTTAATGATTTTTAAGCACAGGGAGAAAATGAACATTTGAAAAATCGGTAATGTAATAAATCAGCAAGAAAAGCAACATTGTAACAATGCACGGAACGAACCAACACACAATCATCCGTGACTGAAAACTGGCGGACCGTCATCGCTCATGTGCCCACCTCCAACTCGTCACTTGAGTCGTTGTCGTCTTTGCACAGTCCAGATGCACCTGTGACTCACGTAGACTTTCCGTGTTCCTGCAGGAGCATCTAAGAAGATGCATGTTTGTCGCGGATGCGAATTGCTGTATGTAGCGTGTAAAACAGTTTGCTATGGTGCACGCGGTCGTGCGTCGTAACCGAAAACTCGGTTTTTAAAGACTGCTTACTTCATTGTGTTTTAACCTCAGTTGTAAAGGATTGTTTTAAGGATCCCATGGGATACCCCTCGCAAACCGTTTTACACGCTGCATATGGCGATTCACCTCCGCGAGAAACGTGGCTCAGAGGTGCCAGGAGTTGGTGGGCGTGGCACCTTCCTGCGTGCGCCATAGGTCTCTTACTTGTCGGCGGCTCAGTAAATCCACGCCCCTTCCGGCGTGCTTTCCATGGGTGTCTTGCTTTAGTAAATTATATATATACTCAGCAAAAAAAGAAACGTCCTCTGACTTTCAACTGTTTTTACTTTCAGTAGACTTAATGTGTAAATATTTGTATGAACACTAAAAGAGTCAACACCATAAGACATAAACTAAAAATGTTTCACAATGTGTCCCTGAATGAAGGGAGGCTCAAAATCAAAAGTACCAGTCAGTATCTGGTGTGGCCACCAGCTGCTTGAAGTACTGCAGTGCATCTCCTCCTCATGGACTGGACCAGATTTGTCAGTTCTTGCTGTGAGATGTTACCCCACTCTTCCACCAAGGCACCTGCAAGTTCCTGACATTTCTGGGGGGAATGGCCCTAGCCCTCACCCTGCGATCCAACAGGTCCCAGACGTGCTCAATGGGATTGAGATCTGGGCTCTTCGCTGGCCATGGCAGAACACTGACATTGCTGTCATGCAGAAACTCACGCACTTTTTGCCACTCCTGTCTGGTCCAGCGAAGGTGGGTTTGTGACCATAGGCGGCGTTGTTGCTGGTGATGTCTGGTAAGGACCTGCCTTACAACAGGCCTGCAAGCCCTCAGTCCAGCCTCTCTCAGCCTATTGCGGACAGTCTGAGCACTGATGGAGGGATTGTGTGTTCCTGGTGTGACTCGGGCAGTTGTTGTGGCCATCCTGTACCTGTCACGCAGGTGTGATATTCGGATGTACCGATCCTGTGCAGGTGTTGTTACACGTGATCTTCCACTGCGGGGATGATCAGCTGTCCTTCCTGTCTCCCTGTAGCGCTGTCTTAGGCGTCTCACAGTGTGGACATGGCAATTTATTGCCCTAGCCACATCAGCAGTCCTCATGCCTCCCTGCAGCATGCCTAATGCACGTTCACGCAGATGAGCAGGGACCCTGGGCATCTTTCTTTGGGTGTTTTTCACAGTCGGTAGACAAGTCTCTTTAGTGTCCTGTGTTTTTAGAACTGTGACCTTAAATGCCTACTTTCTGTAAGCTGTTAAGGTCTTAACGACCATTCCACAGGTGCATGTTAATTAATTGATTATGGTTAATTGAACATGCATGGAAAACATTGTTTAAACAATTTACAATGAAGATCTGTAAAGTTATTTGGATTTTTAAAACATTATTGTTGAAATACACAGTCCTGAAAAAGGGACGTTTCTTTTTTTGCTGAGTTTATATATAGATGGTACGAGTCAGACATTGGTAGCCCCTACAATAACATACTGTGTTTTTTTTTTACAGTTACAAATTTTGCATACATTTCAGAGATTCAGTTGTCAAACTACCTAAGGGAATAGTTTCAGCAGCAACATACAAAATATTTTCTAAAGATTTCACTTCCATGGTGATCTAATAAATAAGCTTCTATTTAAAAAATTAAAACTGAAATGTCATTTTCTCAGAAGATCTTTAATGATATTTTGATATTATGATGTAAAATACAAAGCACATATTTCTTCAATGCAGAACCTGCACAAGTTGTGTCCTCGGTAGTTGACACTGATCGATGCAATGTGGGAGGTTTCAGATCTTAGGCAAAGTGCCATGTCCTAAATAAATAAGCTGCTGCACATAACATACAAGCACAAGCTGAGGTCAGACAGGGAGAGTGAAATCTCCTTTAATATGAGGTGACCTTCATAGTAAATAGTAACAGTACAGCAGACTGTGTCGTGTCAATTGAGCACATCTTCACACGTGCCACATCCAGAGAGCCACATTTATAAGATGACTCAGTAAACTTTCTTGTCGCTCAGCATGCATGTAGTGGAGCACACGTGTATCCTTATGTCAGTATCATCGTTGTCAGATGGGGTCTTTGGCAATGGAGCATAATGTGCTGTGTCAGTGGACCAAATCACCACACTGCAGTGTTCAGAGGGCCGTAGATGAAACATTAGAGAATAAAATGACTTGTTAATAACAGTAACTGGCACCCATGTGTTTTCATATCCCAGTGCCATCATTGTACACTCTTAAAAATCAAGGTGTCAGAGTCAATACACTTCTACTGTGGACCTCCAGAGCTCCAGTCTATTGACGAGGTTGTCACTTTATTTTATGCATCAGTGATAACACCTGGTTACACTACAGTTAAGATTGGGTTATCTGACTCAAGTCAACAAAACCAGGTGACAACAAACCTGCAGTCCAATTGGCTGTCTAGAGGAGCTACTGAATCACAGAGCTGAGGTGGTCTGCAGCTGGACTTGTCCCGCCAGAGGGGCTCTTCAGAGTGATGCCATAGGGGAAGCAATTTTAGTTCCCAACAGACCCATCCTCATGAACGTTCCAGAATGATCCTTTATTTATTTAGATCTGTAACAGGCTCCATACAGTAAATAACTGTGAATAGAAGGGAGCAGGTTTGTGAAATACCAGTGGGTTTATGATTTTAAAAGGACTCACTGCAAACGTCCAGCTGCACCGGCTCTGTTAGTGTCCTGCTAGGTAGCCCACCATACATGAAAGATTTCAGTTTTTTTTTCCACATATTAGAAAGTTTTTCAAAGCACAAAGAACCAGCATCATATGCAGAGAACCCTTCCAAGAATGAAATGGTGCTTAGTCAAGCAATTGTTCTAAGAAGAACCAGAAAAGAACCCATAAAGTGCCATTGAAGGACTAATATGCTCGTATAAGAGTGTAAGACAGAAAAAAATGAGGTCTTACCAACTGATGAAGATTATTCAGTTTTCCATTTTGAAATATAGTACATTCAAGAATACGTTTTTATTGACATCTACTGGATATATACTGTATGTAATACCCACTGCTCAAAAAAAATTAAGGGAACACTTAAATTACACATTGGATCTCGATGAATGAAATATTCAAATAGAAAATCTAGTGCTGTGTAATTCATTTAGAATAAAATGATGTAACAACAGTCAATGCAAACCAGACTCGCCAACCCACTTTGGGCTGATTCAACTTCACACCGAAAATCAAAGTCAAAACTTGAAATCACAGTTTGATCCAACTTGTGTGTATTTCATCATGGCTACTTCTAATGTGACTCAGTAGTGTGTGTGGCCCCTACGCGTCTGTGTGCACTCCTGACAATGTCTGCTCATGCTCCTGATGGGACAGCAGATGGTGTCCTGGGAATTCTTCTCCCAGACCTGGACAAGGACATCTGTGAGCTCCTGGACAGTCTGTGGCTCTACTTGGCACACTCTGATGCACTGATACATAATGTCCCAGAGGTTCTCAATTGCATTCAGGTCTGGGGAATGTGTGGGCCAGTCAATGGCATCAACACCTTTTGTCATCCACGAACCACCTACACACTCTGGGCACATAAGGCAGGGCATTGTCCTGCACCAGGAGGAACCCAGGGCCCCCTGCACCAGCGTAAGGTCTGACAATGGCTCAGATGATTTAATTCCGGTATCTAACAGCAGTCAGGGTACAGTAGCATAGCACATGAAGATCTGTGTGACCCTCCAAGGATATGCCTCCCCAGACTATCACTTATTCACTGCCAAATTGGTCATATTTGATGATGTTGCAGACTACATAACATTTACTACTGTGTCTTCAGATTCTTTTATGTCTGTCACATGTGCTCAGTGGGAACCTGCGTTCATCTGTGAAGAGAACAGGGAGCCAAACCTGGACCTGCCAATTGTGGTTTTCCTTGGCGAATGCCAATCGAGCTGCACGGTAAGGGGCTGTGAGCACAGGTCCCACTAGAGGACGTCAGGCCCACCTGCCACCCTCATGGAGTCTGCTTGTGACAGTTTGGTCAGAAACATTCTCACCAGCAGCCAGCTGGAGGTCATTCTGTAGGGCTCTGGTTGTGTTCCTCTTGTTCCTCCTCACACAAAGGAGCTGCTGGGTTGATTTTCTTCTACGGCCCTCTCCGGCTCTCCTCTTGTGAAACCTGACTCAGCTGCTGGTACCGCCTCAGGTTACCAGAAGTGACAAGGACACTAGAAAAACATAAAACTAGAGAAGAATCAGTCAGGAAGGATAAGGAGAAAGCAATTGACTGTGGCCACTATTCCCTTTTGGGGGGTTGTCTTGCTGTTGCCTGTCCACGGGCCTCATATATAAATGGTGTGTATGCACAAAAATGTTGCATACATCCATTTCCATGCTCACAATGCAATTTATGAAAACTAAACTTGATGTAAAGCCATGCACATTCTCACGCGAGCCTTAAGCTGTGCGTACGCAAGTTTACTGCTCAGTTTTGCAAACTGGCGGCACCCAATGTCAAAGCAATGCTACTGTTCCTGTGTTGTTTCCCTTTATTTTTTAGATTCACATCCCTGATGCAGCTTTATCAAATACACTGTAATGAACCACATATCATTTCTAAATGTAAAACATCTGATTGTAATCAACCTGTAACAATATAATGGAGCACAGAATGGCCAAACTATTCCAAATACCATAGCTGCTTTAGCGTTGTTCTGGACAAGATTTAGATTTGGGCTGATGGATGTCAGATAAAGTTAAATGTGAAGGCAGAAATAATGAAGCAAAAATGTGAAATATAATTGATTATAAAGTAAGGGGCTTGCAGGTTTACAGTTTATGTTATTAAAAAGTCTTGGACATCAAGCTACACTTAGCTCAGTCCACAACCAGACAGTCCACTAAGCAATCAATAAAGTCTGATAGGATTTTATGTTATTTCGCGCTCACACTGTATGAGGTCAATGTCACTCTGTCAAAGGCCACTCCTGGGACCCTGTGTTCAGTTTTAGTCTTCATATTGTAAAGAGCCGCACATAAAAACAACACAGAAAGTGAAGTCAGGCAGTGCCAGTGAGCAGTGAGCCATGAGACAAGATCAGAGGAGTTGGCTGAGGTGTGTTCAGTGCTTTATTGGTGTATTTTTAATGTATTCTACTTTATTCTCTCTTCTTACAGAGGAACAAAAAGGGAGACTTCATAATAAACATGTAATATGGAGGACACAGGCCCAGTTACCCAGGAGCCTCCTAAGATGGGCTGTAAAACCAGAGGAAGAGGTGAGCGATGAGGAGGAGGAGAAGAGTCACACACGACACATGGGCCTCCATTTCATGACTAACTTGGAGAGATTAAGTGTGGCTATCAAGAAAGAGGACTGTGAATGGGAATATGTCTCCTTTTCTCAGGACTGTCCTACCATTAAGGAGGAGGACTGCAAATATGAGCCAACATTTGAGAGCAGTGACATGCAGGGAACTGAAATGGTAAGCAGTGTGAAAAAAGAAGAAGTAAAATGGGAGTTTGTGTCTCAGCACGAGTGTTCAGATGTCACAGGATCAGGCCTCACTCTGAAGAGTCAGCACACCCTACAGCGTCACTCTGTCCTCGTGAAGTCCGAGTGTTTGGAGTCTGACGTGACCAGGATTAAGAAAGAATTAAGTTCCTGTCCTTCTGGAGAAGGTAAGAGTCAAATACAAACACCATGTTAGACCTGCAGCTTGGGGAGTTACAGGAATGGTGCTGTCCTGCTTTTTCAGTTTGGATTTAATGAATTCTATGCTGAAATGTTACAGATTTCTAATCACTTCATAATGACTTATTTTAAACTAAACAAGTCATGTATTCCAGTCAGAAAGAGAGGTAAAGGAAATAGGAACAGTTAGGGACAGCAGAAGGATTGATGTTGGACATTATGAGCAAACTGAATACGTGAGCTGAGAGGTTTTATACATTCAGAAAAATTCTGTGCAGCAAATAAATAGAAAAACAATGTGATACGACACTGGCGAAAAACTTGAGTTCATCAGGACATTGATATGCCAGTGTGGTACAGAAAAGTCACCGCCACTCAGATAAAGCAGCGTAGATGGGTACTGTGAAATAGCAGGTTATAAGGAAGAGAGTGGCATAAGGTAATTAAAGTTAAAATGCAGGGAAGTGGGCATCACGTGGAAATAGTGTGGATTAACTTATATTGTGGGACTAAAAGTATCTCTGTATATAATGTTAATGAGGGAATCCTGCATAGGTCTCCTTAAGACAAGTGTCTGACTGTCACTCAGAATGATAAGACTGCACCAGAAATATTACATATAAAATAATAATAATAATAATAATGTCATGAAATGCTGGGGTCCTTCTCTGCCGTATTCTCCCAGCCTCCCTTTGTGCTTGATCCCATTTTCTGTCCCCCATGTTCTGTCTTATCCTGTACTTTGGTTGCCTCTTGTCACTCGTGTTTGTTGTGTTGTGACGGTGGTGTTGCTGCCATCAGGGGTCGTCTCTGTTGAAATGTTTTGTGGTCAGCCATTGCTTTTGAGTTACTGTAGCAGGTTTGGGGCGTAACAAGGCTTGCTGTTGGCCTTTACCTGTTAACTTTTATAAGTGCATCTCATTAGTACATCATTGAAAGTGTTACACAAATCAGTAATGAACTTCAAAATTCCATAAAAAAATAAGAAGACGTCCTCAGTTTGAAGTTGTGCTCCTCTGTGTTTTCTTTGATTTCTTCAGTTTGTGCGCAGAGAGATTCTGAGATTCTGCTCCCCATCGAGTTCATCCGATTCGAGTGTTCAGTACATTAAGTTAGTGAAGCTGTGTATTTTAATATAAGTACAAAAATGTTTTTATAACATTAAAATCAAAATTGAAGCCAAATAAAAGATATGCTTTATAGCAGTGAAATATTTTGAAAAACAATACCATTCCACCCTACTGTATCATGTATGTGTGGTGTGTGAAGTGTTTCTGTAATTCACTACAAATGCACAACTGAGTTTTACTTGGTGAATATTCTTCAATAATCAGACACACAAGGATTTCTTAGACTTTCCCCTGTGTCTCCAAGCCCTCTGATGCTCTTACCCACTCCCACTCTACATTTTCACTCTTTGCTCTTCCCACACTCCTGCTCATCACATCATGTCTGTTTAAGATTAAATAAAGTGCATGCATACGGTTTAGTTTGAATATCTTCATTAGCTCGTTCTTCAAACTTAAGTATTCCACTTCCAAATTAAAGGGATCTGCAGTTTATAACAACAGTACTGGCTTATGGGGTCAACAGCCTAAACCAACCCTGACAGATGTGCCACTCCATGGCATGGCACAGTGCCACACACTGTTCATGTGCTCACAACACGTCAGATTAGACTAAGCCAGGAAGATGTAACACCAGGAGAAGATCCACATGAATATGCGGGGAAAATAACATGCAAATTATACACAGATAGTGACCACCATGGGATGTAAACCTCAGACTCTGGAGACAGCAGTATTAGCATTAGTGCCACCCGTTCATTTCTAAAGGCAATGTTTCCTGGAGCTTCAGGATATCTAGAAAGCATTCTGCAAAATGTGAGGTACAAATTAGAGCTGACAGTAAACCAAATCGTCATGCTTGGGATGGGGACTGAAAATGGAGAACACACAGTCAAAAAATGTGTAAACATGGAGAGTGTGTATGTATATTATTATGGCAGAGTGCAGGAAGGACAATTCACACATAAATAAAAGTTGGAACAACAACAGGGTCGACCTGTTTAACAGGAAACCTCCAACAAAAATAACACCTCTTGACGTTTTATGATACTCGGCTTCAGGCTCAGTTTAAACAAGAGTTTTTGACTCACAATATATATATACATACATATATATATTTATGTAAGCATATATATTAAATTGCACAGGGCGCCAGTGGTGGACCTGCCAATTCTGGTATTCTATGGCAAATGCCAATCAAGCTCCATGGTGCCGGGCAGGGAGCACAGGGCCCACTAGTGGACTTCTGATTGTTTGGTCAGAGACATTCACACCAGTGGCTGACCTGCTGGAGGTTATTTTGTAGGTTCTGGCAGTGCTCATCCTGTTCCTCCTTGCCCAAAGGAGCAGATACCGGTGGATCCTGCTGATGGGTTAAGGACCTTCTACGAGGGACCCTGTCCAGCTCTCCTAGAGTAACTGCCTGTCTCCTGGAATCTCCTCCATACCCTTGAGACTGTGCTGGGAGACACAGCAAACCTTCTGGCAATGGCACATATTGATGTGCCTGCCATCCTGGAGGTTGGACTACTTGTGCCACCTCTGTAGGGTCCAGGTATCGCCTCATGATACCAGTAGTGACGCTGACCGTAGACAAATGCAAAACAAATGAGGAAGGAAAAATGTCAGTGGCCTCCACCTGTTAAACCATTCATTGCTGTTTTGGGGGTCGTCTCATTTTTGCCCCTCTAGTGGACCAAAGCAGCTGAAACTGATGAGCAAGCCCCTCTGCTACGTAACTGACCAGATCAATAGGCCACAAGTTTCATTGACTTTATGCTATACACTCATTAAAAAAGGTTCCTTTCATTTTTATGAGCAGTATATATAACGTATTTATAAGCAGGCAAAGGGTCTTTAAGTAATCAACAGAAGTTGGAACTATTGTGCAAATTGTTTGCTTCAGATTGCAAGGCTTCATTTACTTGAATTGCTGTAGAACATCTGTAGGTTGTAACCTGTTAGTTGTTCCATGAAGAAGGCCCATAATATGTAATATTCTGAAATTTCCTGTATTTTTAGTTTTTGCTATCCTAAACTTTAAATGTAAACCTCTGGCAGTTTATTGTTTACGTTTTCACCATTTTAAGTCACTGATTGCATTTAAACTGATTAAATTGGAAGAAAAACTCAAAACACTGAGACATTCTAAAACTTTTTAACCAGTAGTGTCTATATATACACACACACACACGCATACACACATACACATATATATGTGGTAAGCGGCCCGGACACAGACAGGCGGACAGCGATGGTTCATCCAACACACGTTTATTATACATAATTTACAATAAAGTGCCACACACAACCCACGAAACTCCCCAAAAGTCCAGGCCTCAGTATACGATGCCTTCTTCAGGCTGCCTCCTTGCCTCTCCTCCCGAGCTCTGTCCTTCTCCACTCCTGATTCAAACCAACGAACGGAGGGAGGTGGCCCCTTTTATATTCACCCGGATGTGCTCTAGGTGACTCCCGACAATCTTCTGCCGGCACTCCCCAGTGTGGCAGAAGTGCTGGCTGCGCATCTGGAAGCACTCCGGGTGTCCCCGATCCTCGAACCCCCAGCACTTCCAGGTGTGGCAGAAGTGCTGAAGTCCAGGGCTCCATAGGCATCGGGGCACCCCCTGGTGGTGACCATGGGCCCCTACAGGGTTGAGCTTCAAAGCTCTGTATCCGTGGTCCCCATAGCCACCAGGGCGGTCGCCCCCACGTGTCCCCAGCCACCTGTGACTATATATATATATATATATATATATATATATATATATATATACAACTGTGTAGTACAAGTAGTGTGCCCTTTGAAATTTTCTGAATTCCAGCATTAATGGCTTAAAAAATGCGATCTGTTCTTCAGCTAAGTCACAGTCACAGAAAGATTGGTTAAATAAATAACTGACATAAAATAGGGCTTAGCAGTATGTACTTAAATTGATATTTTTTGAACCAAAGTGAGATATCTGATTTTTCTCTCTCTATGTTATCAAAACCCCTTAAAGGTTGAAGAGCAGCACCATATAGACATTTACATACACCTTTTCTATAGAAAGTCCAAAGCCTGCTATTTTTTCCTAATAGCAATATGAAATATTAACCAAGTGTTACAGTGGGTTGAAAAAGTATTCGACCCCCTCTGGAAAGCCACCGTATTTCCATCTTACACCATTACAACCTATAAAAATCACAAATGCAGAGTATCACAGTGAATTTTTTATTTCTCTGTCTACATATATTTTGAAACATTTATAGGTTGGTGAACTAAACATATACAAATTGACAAAAATAATGGACCCCTTCACATGACACAAAGTCAATACTTGGTAGCAACACCCTTTGCGGCAATAACTGCTTGCAATCGCTTTGGATAGCCATCTACAAGCTTAGCACATCTGGATGGAGGCAACTTTCCCATTGTTCTTTGTAGAACTGCTGAAACTGGGCAAAGTTTGAAGGCTTTCATTTGTGAACTGCAATTTTAATATCATGCCACAAATTTTCAATCAGATTCAGATTCGCACTCTGGCTAGGCCACACTTTTTGTCAAAAAATGCTTTGGTTACTTTTGTGCAGTGTTTTGGGTCATTGTCCTGCTGAAAGCAGTAGTGTCATGGCTGACATTTGAAGGTTTTCTTCCCAAATCTGGATATACTTTTTACTATCCATTCTTCCTTCAATATGGACAAGGAACCCAGTGCCTGCCCTAGAGAAGCAGCGTTAAAGCCCCCCCACCCCACATACCATGCTTGTTGGTAGGTATGGTGTTTGCCTTTCCATCCACCAGACACACTCCTTTGTGTTGAGGCCAAAAAGTTCCATTTTGGTCTCATCAGCCCAAAGTACATGACTCCAGAATGTAGGACTCTTGTCAAGATGTCTGTTAGTGAATTCTACTTGAGCTTTTAGACATTTTTTTAGTAGTGGCTTTTTTGCCATACAGCCCCTCTCTGTGCAAAACCTTTGATATTTTGGTCTTCTGCACATCCACTCCAGCTGCAGATACCGAGAGAGACACCTTAGGATTTGCTCTTACTTCTTGGACTCGTTTTCTTGACATTTTCTTTTTTATTTTAAGAGGCCGGTTCACTATGCTTCCAGTTGTCTTCCACTTTGCTATGATGGCCTTTACAGCCGAAACACTGAAGCTAAGGAGCTTGGCAATCTTCTTGGCACCATTGCCTTATTTAAACTTCTTAATCACAGTGCGCCTCAAGTCGTTAGAAAGTTCCCTTGTCTTCATTTGTGTCAGTTTTTGAGGTTTCACCAAATAAGCCACTTGTGCTGATTTCTCAGTTGTATGTTCCTAAGAACTGGCCTAAATAATCACTTAGAGACCAGTCAGCAAGCTGGAGGATGAATGGCTTGATTGTTTACACCCATTTTCATTAGCCTCTTTGCATTGTTAACAATCATACAGTCTGCAAGCTCTTAGGGCTCGAATACTTAGTCAACAGCAGATTTCACTGATATGTTCTTTATCGTTGCGTCATAATTTGATTTTCAGGATTTTTCAGTGAAAATTTATTGTCCAAGAGGCCCACATTTATATATAACTGTATGAAACTAAGGATGCATTTTCAAAGAAAAATTTTGCAGGAAATGTAAACTTTGTCTAGGGGGTCAAATACTTTTTCAACCCACTGTATTTTAAAAAGAAAAAATGATTCATGAATAGTTGTGCCTAAAAGATAAAGATTAAATTGTGTGTTTTTCTTAACCTTTTCAGTTTTCTATCTCCTGTACTTACAGAATATTGGACTCTTCATTGTATGACGTGTGTCTGTGTCTGCCAGTTAGTAGATGTTGCTCTTTCTCTCTGTTTACAGACAAAGACAAAGCTCTCGATTCACTACTGCACTAATCACTGATCATAATAATATATATGCAATTGTGTGTTATACATGTACTGTTTTGTATAATAGTTCCAAATTCTGTATTTACAAATCCTGGCTTTTCTTGTCTATAGCAGTCTATGATGCATGTGTGTATTTTTTTTATTTAGATGTACCAGAAGGGTAAATACTCCTTTTGCAGTCGGGCCACTCTAACATATCACATCAATTGCTCTTAACGTCTTTTTTTCCCCTTTCCATCATCAATGCTTTACTTAAAAACTGATATTTAACAACCCCCAAGTTTTGTTAACATAAGCATCTTGTATACTTTCTGCCTTTTAATCTCTTGCTTCTTCAGTACTCACAACGTGTTGTCTTGACCTTCTTTGCAGACCACTCTGCTTCTGGTGTAACTGACTGGACTTAGGCTTACTGTGGAGACATAGACACACTTTTGGCATAACTCACTGAATGAAAATAAACAAACATCCACCCATCCATCACGGAACTCTTTTTTTTTCTAAGTTCCAATAGCATCAAACAAACAGCAGAGACCAGTTCTAGACAGACGTTTGTTAGTCCATCTACAGGCCCACTCATGCACACATCTCGACACTCTTATCAGGTCTGTTTATAGACACCAGCTCACCTTATCTGCATGTCTTTGTGACTAAGAAGCAAACCAGAGAACTAGGAGACAATCCCATGCAGACACTGGGAGAAGTCAGACAGCAAAACAAAGCAATGGGAATTGGGGGTTTGGGTTGTCAGGGCTGGTGGCAGCTCAGATCTGAAACATTTCTTCTCTTTAAACTGTGAGTGACTGAGTGTTTCCAAGTTATTTTTGATATTTAGAACATCAACCATACCATTTTTTCAAACAGAAGAAACAGATTCTATCATCAGTATAATTAAAAACTGGAAGTTGACCTGTCATTATGTGTTGAGTTTATTTTCAATGGTAGTAAGCTGTTGTACACCAAGTGATCATCTCTTTTCAGTTCTTATTCTGAGCTTTGAATATTTACATAGAAATTTGGATCTGTCTGTTTCTGCAGGTTTACAAGAAAGTGAGACCCTCTCTTCATCATCATCTCCTCTTCACTGCAAACTGTCTCAAAATGAAAACATGAAGAAGCCGATATCTGAAGCAGACAGTTTGTTGCCAGCCCATAGCAAACAATTCTTCACCAATGGTGATTTTCAAACAAACAAACAATTTTTTTACTGAGAAGCCATATTACTTTTCTGAATGTGGCAGGCAATTAGTAGTGCTCTTCAGACTCACATAAGATTTCATACTGGAGAGAAGCCATATTTTTGTACTGAATGTGGCAAACAGTTCTCCAGGAGTTGCTATCTTCATTGCCATAGAAGAATTCCCACTGGTGAAAAGCCATATTTCTGTTCTGACTGTGGTAAGCGATTCTCTGCAAATGGCAGTCTTAAGAATCACAGACGGGTTCACACTGGTGAAAAGCCATATTACTGTTCTGACTGTGGTAAAGTATTTTGCTCCAGAGGTAATCTTCAAATTCACAGACGGGTTCACACTAGAGAGAAGCCATTTCTTATGGGAGAAATTAGTTTGGTATACGTTCTGTTTGGTATAAGTCAAAGGATCTGGAACAGGTTAAGGATGTATACCGAGGTACCACTGTACTAAGTTTCCTGTTTTTTGAACCCAGCTGGATCATAAAGAAATGAGGCCATTGTTCTTTACTTTTTGGGAAACAAGATGTATGTGGAGAAACTCACACATCTCCTAAAATAAAAATAAGAATGAAAATAATACATTTAAAAAGTCACGTACATCCTAAACAAATAGGACTATCAATCAAATTGTGGTCATCTAAGGTATCAACATCTGCCATGTCCCATTAGCAACTAGGTGTAACCAATCATCTTAAAGGTTTTCTCATTATGTAATGAATTTGTTTTAAAGAATAGTTACCTAATCAATGAATTGTATAACTATAGCGCAGAGGACACTTTTTTTCTTTGTAGCATGTGACTAACATGTTACCTCTTTAGAGATTTAGATAAAGAATAACGATTGACGCTTTCTCCTGCCTGTGTTTTATTGCTTAAATTGGGGCATTCCAGTTTGTCTGTATTCAGATCCATTTCTTACACACACCTCAACCTCCATTTCTGCAACCCATCTTTGGTGTTCAACTGAATGGCAGACCGATGACTCAACTCACATTACTCTGCCGCCATCTGCTACTTCACATCTCCTTGAGTGAGTGCTAATTTCTCTCACAAATGGATTCCATTTATAGAAGTGTCTTGTTGTTTTCCCCTAAAGTCTGTCAATCTCATCATTAAATGCTATCTCTATCAATGACCCAAATACGATTGTTAAAAGGCAATAGAGAGGATTGTGACCAGCTCAAATACGAATCAAGAATATCTCAACCCAGGTCCAGGCTTTCTACCTCAACTTTGATACCTTGCCAGGGGGCTACAAGCCATTCTACTCACAAGGCGCCCCTGCTGGGATTCAGTTACGTGTCGATGTGCCTTCAGATTGCTTCTTTTGAAAGGGCTACACTTCAGAATAGCTGAGCAAAACCCAGAAATGGCTGCTCCTGTCAGGCTTTCGTATGCTGATGGCTACCTTTGAAAGGGTGACACAGTCTAACAGAATCCGAGGACTAATCACTACCTCTGACAGCACAATACCTAAATGGACGCAGTTTGTTTTATTAACAATCATTGGCCACTGCTAAATATCAGTAAACAACAGGACAACTTTAGCAAAGCAATATTCAAACTATATGAACCATTAATTATGTTTATTTGAAAGAGAAACCAGGTGTAAATGTTAGATATGTAAACATACAATCTGAAACCAGGCATGATGCTTGGGAGCGAAGAGGCAGTCTGTAGGTGGCAAAGTCGGACAGCGTTGTCTTCTCTTTGGCAGTTGTTTCTCTCTCTTCTTCTAGTCTTTGCAGTTTTAATGTCTCTCTGGCAGTGCCTTTTGAAAATACTTTAAATTTATAGGGTCTTGCTGACTGCCTCTTTTCACAATAAAACCCTGTCTTATGTAAGGTATTGCATCAGTCAAAGTTTGAGACAACTGAAAAGTTCCTATGGTCTGCTTCATTATTGATTAAGTTACTTTTGGCTAAACATGAAACATGTTCATCTTAAAGTCCCAAGCCTCCATTTTACATATTCTTACAAGCATACACACACACACACTGGTCACTTTATCTAAGTTTCAATATATTGTCACAAACTCCACAAAGAGCCATAGCAAGGTTTGGGATAGCCACCTGTATATTTGGTTTCCTGGCTGCAAATTGCAAATAAATGAGAGCACTGATGTGCACAAAACCAAGTCCGAAACAGAACTGAGGGAATAGGGAAAAGGCGGAGGCTTTTAAAGGGAAAGACAGGAAGTGAGGTCAAAGGGGTTGGGCTCATAAGGGTCTTCAGCCATAGGCTCGAGCCCAGACGTGACATCAAAGGGGCCGGAGCCGGCAAGGTTTTCTTCCATAGGCTCGGACCTGGAAGTGACTTCAAGAGGGCCAGGTGGAATCTCCCTCAAACTGCTGGCCTCAAATTACAGCTAAGGGAGGTGCCATGAAAGCCATGGAGTCCAGCAGAGCAATACCAGCTAACTGTCTGTTTAAGTAAGGGAATAAATGGAAACAGAAGAATGGGAAAAGACTCCAAAGGATTTGGTAAGGTAAAGGTAGTAGTAGTTGTAGTAGATTGGGGCGGCTATGAAAACATCACTAGTCAAATTTAAACAAACAAGGAAGAAGCAAACATATTTGAAAATCAGATTTCCTCTAGCAGCTCTTCTAGATCCAAAATCAAACCCAGACAGTCAGAGAGAGCCCGGCATGTAGAAGTATCAGTGCCAAGAGATTACTCCACATGGATTAACGCTGAGATAATCTGAGCAACAAAAATGGCTGACCTTTGGTCTGAGGTTAAGGGTTTTCATCTAAGAATGTCATGAGGTCCTGAGGATCTACCACACTCCGTTTATATTTAATCTGTGACCTCACATTTGAGTTCTAAGAATTTCAGGAATGATGGAAATGATGGCATTATTAACTGCTGGCACTCAAACACGGCAAGAAAAAGAGTTGATCAAAGGCCACTGAAACACTCTCAACTGTTTGTATAATATGAAGATCTACACTCAGGGTGAAAACAAAATCAAAATTGGATTTCATGTGTGTGTGTGTGTGGAGTCTGCCACAGGTTGTAGGAACCGAACAGAAACCATCATGGGTGAGAACCTGGAGCTGAGGGCGTCCCTCTACCTAATAACACGACTTCATGGTGACTGACAGCCAACCTGGAAAACTCAACAAAGAACGTGGAACTTAAGGGGGTCTGTCATTTTGAAAACAGAGCCGTTGGAAAGTCAAAGTTAACTGCTATTGTTTTTTCCCAGTTCAATTTTGTTTATTTTTTCCCCTTTTATTTTTATTAGGTGATTTGAAAGATGAGGAATTCAGATTTAATGTTTGTCTTTGCATTCAGTTCCATTTGTAACGTGTTCATTTTTTAAATTGGTGCCACCATTATATGGTCCTCTGTTTATTGTTGCCAAGATGGTTGTCACCACATGAGGACAGGAAATTCTGTTGTCATGGGGTCATCTCTGTAATGGTGGGTATTGCACACTTTCCTGTTATCAGAGATTCTGGATACAAACAAAAATCTCTGTTTTTTTGAGTGACTTTCTTGCTTTACTTTGATTATGTTTTAGTCTCTTTGGTTCGTACGTTTTTGATGTTGATTTTTGTCACGTCCACCTCCTGCCCAGACATTCAAATTTTTTCCCCCGACATTTCCATTCTAAAGTGAGCAAAAAAAGTGAGTAGAAAAGTAGTTGAGGGTCTAGTCTGGACGTTTCTGTGTAATAGTACAGGCAAAAAAAAAGGTGGAAGAAGAGAAACAGATGAGTTTGCAGATTTGTTGGTGTGTCTGCAACACGTGTTACTGATGCCATTTTGATGGTCCTTTTTGGTGAAATACCCTAAAGACTAGAAGGGCCACCATTACTAATGGGCTCAAAGGAGCTCCTCTGGCTTGAAGTTCTACCAGCTGTACAGTACAGGCACAGTGTCCCCTCAGAGTCGGCCCCCATAGGGCTACCAAAACGCCTATGCATGTGACACACACTTGGTTTGGTTTAGATGTCTAATATGAAGACCCTTTGTGATATCACATAGACCAGGGGGTTCCAAGACCCCCCAGAATGTTGTACCGCCTGGTCAGTGCAACAACAACAACAACATTTATTTATATAGCACATTTTCATAGAAAAAAATGTAGCTCAAAGTGCTTTACATAATGAAGAATAGAAAAATAAAAGAGAGAGTAAGAAAATAAAATAAGTCAACATTAATTAACATAGAATAAGAGTAAGGTCCTATGGCCAGGGTGGACAGAAAAAACAAAAAAAAACTCCAGTGCACCCCACTACTACAAAGCCAATGCTGTGACGCTGAGTATTAGTTCACTAAGTCTCAATTGGGGCCCTCAGCAGTCCCACCGCATGCCTTTGGACAGCAGCAGACCACATAAGATACCACGTGGTGGAGCTGGGCACGGGGGCTCAGACGTGCTTATATTTGCATTCCAGGAACTGAAAGGTGTTCAGGTGCCGCCATTGTTTAATCTCACATTGTTAAGTACTGAAAACTCTGAACTGGCACAACTGCACCTTATATTTCTTAAAGCCTTAATAGATGTTGTGTATTATTTTATAACAAAGGATTAATGATAGCTTTTGTGTGATCTGCACTTGTTTATTTTCAATGTATATGCCAAATGCTTGTTTAATGAATTACTTTTAATGATTCGATATGGAATACAAAAGGCCTTTCAATACTTTACATTTACAAAAAGTATCCAGTTACAGTTTAACCAGATCAAAATCAGAAGAAAAGCAAATCACAAATTACATGGTAAAAAAAAAAAAGAAAAATAGAAAATAAAAAATTAGGTGTGGTCACCTCTTCACTTTCACGTAAACTCAGATATGGGGATGGATATTTGAGGAGGAAACCACAAGAAAATGATTATATTTTTATATTATGTACATTAAAGACCCATCAACAACAAATCAAATCAAATTAATAACAATTATTATAAAAGTAAAGTTCAATAAATCGGACTCTGCAGCTGCATGAATAGGTAAAATACCACTTCGTTAACGGAAATAGCCCAAAAGTTGATAGAAATCGATGTTTTGTACCTAATACTTGGATGCAAAATTTGGTTGACCTGAGTGAAAGTGTACTCCAGTTATCGTGTTTACATACGCAGACATACTGTATATACTTGTGTTTAAGTTCTCCCGTGGATAAGTCAGGACTTGATTTTACCTTATAATGTCTGGTATTTTATAATGTCAGTCGTATAAGTCAAATGTGGAAAACTCACGCTATTGGTCCAAGAGATCATGATATGCTAATGCCCACCTGAGAGAGTAACCACAGAGCACACGGCCCTTTTATTTCTATGTGGTTATGGCAATGCGCTGTATCAGCACGTGCTCTCTTAACCTCTCTCTCTCTCTCTATTGTGCCTACATGACCACAGGGTGATACCCGAACTATTCAGAAATGACATTTGCACTGTTTTGTGTTTTTAGTATCTCAAACCCTCATACACCTTTATCGTAAAAGCATCCCTTATCTATGATGGAGCGTTCGATCAGAAGAAACTATGAAGCTGGTTTTAAATCAAACATCGTCAAAGTAGCGAAAGAAATTGGTAACTGCACTGCTGCAACACAATTCGATGTGTCTGAGAAACTGATGTGAGATTGGAGGAAGCAAGAAGATGTAAAAAAATAATAAAAATTAAGTGTCGTATTTTTGAACGGGTGTATAAGCCTGGGTCTGATTTTATGATCGATTTTTCTGGTTTGAAGACCCGACTTATAAGCGAGTATTTACGGTAATTCCAAAAATGGTATTTTCGGACTCAGGGAGGTCTAAAACATTGAGATTCATCAAAATCTTGACATCAAATCTTTCAACGATTACAATACTTTTCCTGTACTTTGTATACGAGAAAGAAAAAAGAAAGAAAACTCACAAATGTCAGTGTACACACATGATTTGTTGACAATATAGACAAAATAGGATAGTTAAAAATGGCTAAAATGCACCTTTTTTGGATCCGGAGTAGCCGCTACGCCCTAGCGCGCCGCCAGATCATCGCAATGCACATGTCAGAATGCTGCCCATTGACTTCAGCTCAGCATTCAATACTATTATTCCCAGGCAGCTGATCAGTAAGCTAGATTTGCTCGGACTTAACACCTCCACTTGCAACTGGATTCTGGACTTTCTTACTGAAAGACCCCAAACAGTACAGATTGGGAATATAAGATCTAATACCATCACATTGAGCACAGGTGCACCCCAGGGTTGTGTGCTGAGTCCGCTACTCTTCACGCTGCTGACCCATGATTGCACTTCCAATTCTGAAACAAGCCACATTATCAAGTTTGCCGATGACACTACAGTAGTGGGACTCATCGAGAATGACGATGATGTGGCGTACAGAGAAGAAGTGGAATGGCTGGCACTTTGGTGCAAAGATAATAATCTGTCTCTTAATGTTGAAAAAACTAAAGAGTTGATTGTTGACTTCAGGAAGACCAAGGCTGTCCATCTCCCACTCAGCCTTGATGGTGTCTCAGTAGAGAGAGTGAAGAGCACCAAGTTCTTCGGTGTTTACATCACAGAGGACCTGTCCTGGACCAAAAACACCAGTTACCTTACAAAAAGAGCTCAGCAGCGTTTCTACTTCCTGCGACGACTGAAGAAGGTGCATCTCCCTAAATGCATACTTACCACCTTCTATAGAGGCACCATAGAAAGCGTCTTGACCAGCTGTATCACAGTCTGGTATGGAAATTGCCATACCTCCGACCACAAAGCCCTTCAAAGGATTGTGCGGACCGCTGAGTGCATTATTGGCAGCTCTCTATCCAGTCTGCAGGAGATCTACACCTCACGCTGCCTTCATAAAGCCACTAGCATCATGGCTGATTCCCACCACCCCTCCCACCAACTGTTTACTCCTCTTCCATCTGGAAGGTGACACTGCAGCATCAGGAGCAGGTCTGCGAGATTGTGCAATATTTTTTTGCCCAAGTAGTTCGACTCCTGAACACTAGGCTGCCTACTTCGACACTGGACTCTTTAATCCGTAAACTCTCTGGATTACAAAATATTACTGTATATATATTCTTCATTTTCTTTTTTTTGACTTTTTTTTCTTATTTGTTTTTTTTTTTAATTATAGTTATATAT
>JANRMT010062791.1:232131847-232150889 GCA_026402145.1 Polypterus bichir lapradei | reverse complement strand
CCTCCACAGTCACCGGACCTGAACCCAATCGAGATGGTTTGGGGTGAACTGGACCGCAGAGTGAAGGCAAAGGGGCCAACAAGTGATAAACACCTCTGGGAACTCCTTCAAGACTGTTGGAAAACCATTTCAGGTGACTACCTGTTGAAGCTCATCGAGAGAATGCCAAGAGTGTGCAAAGCAGTAATCAGAGCAAAGGGTGGCTATTTTGAAGAAACTAGAATATAAAACATGTTTTCAGTTATTTCATCTTTTTTTGTTAAGTACATAACTCCACATGTGTTCATTCATAGCTTTGATGCCTTCAGTGAGAATCTACCAATGTAAATGGTCATGAAAATAAAGAAAACACATTGAATGAGGAGGTGTGTCCAAACTTTTGGCCTGTACTGTATATTTTGTGTATTGCACCTTTTGATCTTGGAGGACGATATTTCGTCCCACCGTGTACTGTAAGTATATTGTTAGGATGACAATAAAGCTCTACTTGACTTGACTTGACTTGACTTGTAAACGCTGAGCCTGCTTCACGGCTGTCCGGTGGGGGTATTTTCTGTACATCACTTACATCATCCGAGATCAGATGCCTCATCTTGGACGAGTTAATGCCAGTGAAACTCATCTGGGATAAGTCAGTTTTTAAAATGCAGCCGTGTAGTAGATTAGTCTAGCTGGATCTAATCATCCGAGATGAATGCGCGCGCCCGCACTGATTGAAAAGCCCATATAAATTATATTGAGTCTAGAAAACATGATCAGCAAGTCTTTGATTGGCTGTAACAAAATGACGAAAGAACGGGCACATTTTTTTTTTCACACAAGCAGAGCAGGACCTTTTATTCGAAGGATATGAAGAATTTCAAGATTTAATATGCACAAGGGGTAACACTGCAAAAGCAGCCCAAACCAGAAGACGGCTGTCAAAAAAGTGGCCAACAAATTAAACGCTAAGTACTGTAGTGTGCATTGTACTTACTGAATGCAGCGTTTTATTTCTTATTGTCAGATTAATTATTATTTAATATGTCATAATTCCAGATCAAACGTGAGCACTAGGAGAACATGGGAACAGGTTAAAGTGAAGTACAAGAATATACTTCAACTGGTAAATATTGGTATACAACTATTTAAAGAATTGTTGACATAAAGAATCATATATAATATAAAAACATTCATTTTAAAGCTAATAAGAAGGCAGACAAGCAAAAAACAGGTGGAGGTCCACGCGGTCCAGATCTAACCCCTGCAGTAGAGTTGGCTCTCTAGCAAAATGCCCATCGCCCTGTTTCTGAGGGCATTTTTTTTTTTGTTGTTGTTGGGTCAGTTGCAGGGAATGTCATATCCCTAGAACTTGTGCCTGACCAACGAGATATTGACGAAGGTCAAATATTTGATGAAGACACTGTGTCTGATTATTCATCAGGAGGAGAGGTACATTTTCCAAATAATGTTTGATCAAACTGCACTCTGATCAGTCCCATGTGCTCCAATCACATTTGAAAATCCTGGGTAATGAGAATGTTCTTTATGGAACTGTGGGTGTTTTTGCCTGTGTACCTGCAATGACATGAAACACCTCTTTTATTGTCTGCACACGCAGGTGTCCAGGAAACACTGTGAAAACACTATGAGCCAAACAGACTTTACGAATTTCTTGGCAAACTGCACTTTTAGATAGATTTTCCGCATCGCCAACAGTATATAAAAAAAAGTGCCGCTTGCAAAAAAAACTCAAAGCAATGCATACTGTCTGTGTGGTTGTGAGAGCTCGACTTCACCTAGTTTGACTTCGAATATAAGGTACTAATAAATCTTTGAGGTACAATATACCCCCTCGGCTAAAGCGGTATCTTTCGAAAAGAATTTCCTCAGGGAGCAATAAAGGATCTTGCCGATCGCGCAAAACCCTCTCTATATGAAATTCTCTTCTTATAATTTGTGCACCGATATCAATTGGTTGCTTATTCATGAATGGTGAAGCCATGACTGAATGAATTCCATGCACGGAAACTGATTAAGTGTGTTAGCTAATCCTTGTTTACATAGAACAGGTTTGAGGATTTGGATGTGCTGCTATGACAACACATCCAGCAAGAGTTTTGAAAAACCTACAGATCCAGGATCATGCCAAATCGTCAACAATTACATCCAGCTAAACGAGTAATCCACGTACGAAAAATACCCCCCAGTTCTGCTTCTGCCTTCTTCCTGTTCCTGTGTTTATTTTTTTATTGAAAGATGAAAGTTATCGAACATTAGCGACTCTAAAAGTGTTCCACTCTTGATTAATATTGTATCAATCGTACTAAAAAAATAAAATGTTAATTAAGTGTATTTTATTATTAATATTTGCTATCAGTTGTCTTTTTTTCCTCATAGTACATTTTGCAGAAGACTGCCAGTTTTTAAAACCTTTCTGAAGATGATGATACAGCAAACCAGTTTACCCAGTCTTAAAATATGGAGACACTGGTGCACCAAACCGAGTGATCGAGTGAGACGCAGTGCAGACTGACCCAGTGGAAGGACGTGAAATGCACAACATAATACAGTCCGACTATATATTCTTTAGGAAAGAGACAAAAAAACCTAGTAGGTGGTGGCAGACCTCCTGTACTTTCCTGCTTGTCTCAGATAAAACCTTCACCTGTGATTACTATAAACCTGGGAAGGGACCAGCTCACCCAAATACATGGGAGTTAAGAGAGAATCCCAAGAAATACCTCGAGATGAACCCAGAAGGTTCCATGTGTGTAGGTCCGTCTTGGTGCTTGGTAGACTTAGAGAGATGTTATGAATGTGGCTTCAATAGTCTCTTGTAGGCAATGCCATAAACTAAGGGGCTTCCAGAGTGACAGCTGTGTTTGAATGTTTGGTGTTCAGTCGGTCCAAGTTTCGTCTTTTATTCCTGATTTTCAACAATAATAATGTCACAAGACTGATTTTTTTTTCATTTTTATGCAATTATGAAGTGCATATCATTTTTGCCTGTCAGTTTTGTTCTCCTGTTTTATTTGCTTTTGTATTCTCTTTTTGCATTTGCTCCTTCAGGATTTCATTACTGTATTCACTTTTCTTTCTCTGGATGGTCCCAGGCCTCCTTTTTAGATTCACACTTTTTTTTTTTTTTTTTTTTTCTGTCCACCCTGGCCATCGGACCTTACTTATTCTATGTTAATTAATGTTGACTTATGTTTATTTATTACTGTGTCTTCTATTTTTCTATTCTTCATTTTGTAAAGCACTTTGAGCTACATTTTATTTGTATGAAAATGTGCTATATAAATAAATGTTGATTGATTAATTGACTCTTAGATTTTTCCAAACACTTTTTAATAATTTTTTTTTTATTAAATTGGACATGCCTGCTCCCCCAATGGCTGAACCAGATCTTCCCAGCTCATCTCTGGTCTTCACATGCCTGTCGAAGAGCTAATGCCACCAGACCACCTTGCACATTGCTTCAGCCTCTCGGAGTGCAGTAAACCATCACAATAATAAAATGTTACCCAATTGGTCCCACATATTTAGCACAGAAACACATTCTCACATTGTTTTCAAGATGAAAAAGGGGTTTAGGCTGACTTAAGGAATAGAAAAATCATAAACATCTATGAACGTGTGGACCAAGGCAGTCAAAGCAAATACGACTCTGATAGCCAAAAAGCATCAAACAGAGAAGAGATAAAACCCAGAAGAAGGCAGGAGTTACCCAACATCTTCCCCTTAAGCAGTTTTCCTGCCTTGCATCCTGTGCTGCCAAAAGAGGCTCCAGCTTCCTGTAATCCTCAATTGGGTTAAACGAGTTTGGGACTACAGCGAAACCTGCAAATCAAAGCTATATTCATGAAAAGTCAAATTATAAGCTAAGAATGTGGTGTAACATTAATGCCACTTTATGATCTATGTCTTGTAATTTTGAAGGACTAGAATGAAATTTTACAAATGTTCCCAGAAACTGAAAGGATACTTTTAATCTGGCTTACAATTTAAAGTTTATATTGCTGCTTTTTGTTCATTTTGAAAATTGCAGCCATTTTTTCCCCCCAAAAGGCATTGCCAACCCTTGGGACCCCTTTTGTAAATCAGTTGATGACCATGAAATAATCAACTTGCTCTCAAGTGTAGTCTATTTAAATATTTTGGGACCAATGCAAATGTGGCTAATCAACAACAGTTGGAATTGACGCTTAAAACCACTACACATACACATTTGTAGATTTCTATTTTGGTATATTCTAGATGATGTTAATATTTAAATGTTATGTTGTGTACTCTGCGGTGGGCTGGCGCCCTGCCTAGGGTTTGTTTACTGCCTTGCGCCCTGTGTTGGATGGGATTGGCCCCAGCAGACCCCCATGACCCTGTAGTTAGGATATAGTGGGTTGGATAATGAATGGATGGATGGCTGTTGTGTACTCATTGCAATTTAGACATGAGGGGAATTGGGCCAACCAACCTAACTTGGTGCCAGTCTTGAGCGCAAATAAATAAAGAGGGTTAGTGTCAGGAAGGGTGAGGGCTGTAAAACTTTAGCCAAAGCCGTAATAATGGAATCAATCCAATCGGCTTCAGAAAACACAAGAGCGTACCCCGTAGGCCTCGCCTGACACCTGTGGGATGTGCGCGAGGACTGCTGGGCCAAGGGTAGGCTTAGCTAAAGAAGTTACTCCAGAAGAAGCAGAAGAAAAAATGGGTAAGTTAAAGGTAAGAGTGAATCAAAGTGTGGTCTTAAATGAGCACGATAGGATCAAGAAGAGACAGAAGAGGGACTTTGAAAAGCTATTGAATGAAGAAACCCCAAGGGTAGTATTTGGGGATGGAGACTCAAATGAAAGGCTAGTACTAAGAATAAGGAGGGAGGAAGTAAAGGAGACACTGAAAAGAAATGAAGGTTGGAATGGCAACAGGACTGAATGAAATTCTAGCAGAAGTGTGGAAGAGTTTAGGAGAAGAAGGAGTAGAAGTGTTGTGGGATCAAATGCATAAGATCTATGAACAGGAGAGAATACCAGAGGAGTGGAGGAATAGTGTGATTAAACAGATTTAAAAGGACAACAGCGATATTCAATACTGTGCAAACTAGGGAGTTAGGCCAGAAAGCTTATCATACTTGGCATGCTTAACAAGCTTAACATGCATCACAGGAAAATGAATGGAAGGAGTTATTAAAGATAAGATTGAGCAGCACATGGTAAGGACAGGAGTTTTACTGATCAGGCAGCAAGGGTCAGAAGAGGGAGGTCATCTTTTACTAACACACTAGAATTCTATGAGGAAGCAACAACAAAAGATTATGATCAAAGTGGAGCAGATGATATTATTTATCTGGATTTTCAGAAAGCATTTGATAAGGTGCCACATGAGAGGTTGGGCATCAAACTAAAAGAAGTGGGAGTTCAGGGTGATGTTTTTAGATGGGCGCAGAATTGGCTCAGACACAGGAAGCAGAGGGTGATAATGCGAGGAACCTCATTAGAACTGGCCGATGTTAAGAGTGGTGACCAGCAGGGGTCAGTGCTAGGGCCACCGCTATTTTTAATATATATAAATGATTTGGATAGGAATATAAGTAACAAGCTGGTTACGTTTGCAGATGATACCAAAATAGCTGGATTGGCAAATAATCTGGAATCCGTTGAAACATCACAGAAGGGACTTGGACAGCATAAAGGCTTGGGCAGATTTGTGGCAGATGAAATTTAATGTCAGTAAATGTAAAAAAGTATTAGACATAGGAAGTAAAAATGTTAGGTTTGAATACACAATGGGCAGTCAGAAAATCGAGAGTACACCTTATGAGAAGGATTTAGGAGTCGTAGTGGACTCTAAGCTGTCGACTTCCCGACAGTGTTCAGAAGGCCGTTAAGAAGGCTAAAAGTATGTCAGGTTATATAGCGCCCAGATGTGTGGAGTACAAGTCACAGGAGGTTCTGCTCAAGCTTTATAACACACTGGTGAGGCCTCATCTGGAGTACTGTGTGCAGTTTGGGTCTCCAGGCTACAAAAAGGACATAGCAGTGCTAGAAAAGGTCCAGAGAAGAGCGACTAGGCCAATTCCAGGGCTACAGGGGATGAATTAGGAGGAAAGATTGAAAGAGCTAAGCCTTTAAGGTTTAAGATAAAGAAGATTAAGAGGTGATATGATTGAAGTGTTTACAATTATGAAGTGAATTAGTCCAGTGGATCGAGACTGTTATTTTAAAATGAGTTCATCAAGAACACGTGGACACAGTTGGAAACTTGTTAAGGGTAAATTTCGCACAAACATTAGGACGTTTTTCTTTGCACAAAGACACTTGTAATAAACTACCAAGTAGTGTAGTATACAGTAGAACTTAAGGGACTTTTAAAACTCAACTTGATGTTTTTTAGGAAGAAATAGGGGGATAGGACTGGCAAGCTTTATTGGGCTGAAAAGTCTGTTCTCGTCTTGATTGTTCTAATGTTCTATAGAGGGATAAAGCTGATGTCATACATAATGAAAATTGAGGAAAGGGTTACAAAGAGAAGTCTTAGGGAAGAGACCACCAATGGGAAGGAGCAGTTTGGTTTTATGGAAGTGAGAGGGACAGCTGATGTAGTCTTTGCATTGAGACAGCTCATAGAGAAGCATCGAGAAAAACAGAATGGCTTGCTTATGGCGTTTATTGATTTGGAGAGGGTGTGTGGTAGAGTACCACATCAAGAGGTCTAGAGGTGCATGAGAGAGAAAGGAGTAGCAGAAAATCATGTGAGGACTGTCCAGGATGTGTATGAGGGGGTGAGGACTCATGTTAAAAGCAGTGCTGGCGTAACAGACAAGATGCCAGTTAGAGTAGTTCTGCACCAGTCCTTACCTCTGGTTATAGAGGTGTCAAGTCAGTGGATAACAGACCAGTCTCCCTGGTGCAGGCTTTCTGCTGATGACTTTGTGTTGTGTTGCACCAGAAAAGTTGGAAGAATGGAGAAGGGCTTTAGAAGATAAGAAAGTTGAGACAGAATGGCTGATGTTTAATGATGATCAGAATTTAGAAGTTAGCCTACAGGGAGAGCTATTGGAAAGAGTGGACACATTTAAATATACAGGCTCATAGTATCTGAGTCTTAGTCATCAGCTCAATGGCAGCTAGTCTTAGTCCTCAGGTCAATGGCACTTAGTCTTAGTCCACAGCTCATCTTGATCAATTGCTAGCCTGCAGCTCAAGTGCACACTGTAACTGTGCTAAACCCGACAGATGATCTCTCATTCACAGAAACTTGTTCCCATGTTGAAGGTACGAGACAACTGAACTAAGGTGACAGAGTCCTCCCTAGGACGGTCCTGTCCCAATTTAAATGCTTGACACGGCAATCAGACCAAGTTTTAGATCTGCCAGCAATTCAGTGGCATACACTACACTCATGGCTCCCTGGCTTGATCTCACTTCAGGTTTGTTTCTCCACTGTAGACCTAATGAAAATGAGACCCACTTACATATTTTGGGATTAGTTTTGCACCACCTTAATTTTATTTTTCTGACTTTCATGTTACTTGTAATTTCTGGTTGTGAACCTTTGAAGGAATGGCCTAGACTAAAACCTCGAACCGAGTCTCAATCACCTTCTGAAAGGTCCAGCAAAGTCTGACATTACAGGAGGTCCTGCCTTTTCATCAACAGAACAGACGGGGCTCTCGGCAGCTGATTGATTTAATGGTTCAGGGCTCAGGTCATCATATCAAATTGGATGTTATTTTTCTCTTTTGCTATTTCTCCTTTTGCTGTTTATTTAGGTTTTTGTTCATTTTCAGAAACAAGGTCCTAACTTGCTAGCATAATTTGATACTTCTCTTTTGTTTTCAATATTACTCTTAAGGCTCCACCTTTTTATAAGCATCATTAAATACAAATTTCTGGATGGTTGCATATAACTAGCAGCCATTATTAATGGATAGTTAAGCTTGGTATGATGATTTGCTTGTTCTTTGACACACCAAATGTTAACATGACTGGCTTTCTTTCATTGTTGGTGGGTCAACAAAGCCTTAGCCTAATCGGACACCTCACTTTTTGGCTGAAACATTTACACTATCAATGCCTGTTTCATGGCTCAATTACAGAGACAGATTTGAACTCTTTTGATCCTGAAACACATCTAATTATTGTAGGCTTTCTCTTCTGATACAAGGGTGTACTCACACTAGCAATTTCATCTGTGCCCGAGCATGTTTGTTCTCATGTTATTTAATTCTCATCTCTCGAATAATGTGGGTCAGGGATTTGATATTCTTCCTAGCTCACCAAGCAAGATCAAGAGAGATGATAAAAAGTCTTTTAGTTTAACACAGGACTTGGCAGTTTCGGTGGTGGAATCTTGGGTGCAGAGAATAAAGTGGGTAACATAGGTTTCAGATCCTCTTAGCCCTTCCCTAAACCCTCACCTTAACTACACTGATTCTATTCCCTACACCCAGCCCTAATCCTAAAGTCCATTCTATTTCAAACCCTAATCTTAAATGTTTCCATACCCTCTTATTTATTATAACCCTAATCTTAAAAAGATTTTAAATTAGGGTCCCTAAGATTAATAAGCATCCTGGGGTCCCATTTTCCACCTTTTAGTTCCTCCTTATAATTATAAATTTTAGTACCTTGTAAATTTTTTAAAATATTTTAATGCTCTTTTTATATGCTTTGTTTTATCCAAATTTTAAATCTGATTATTTAAATGTTTCTTACGGGACGTTTAAACTGTTTTTGAAATTTTTATAATTCAATTTATTGAAAAATACATTTTAACAGATTTTAAAATATCCCAGTCTTTAAATATAATTTCAGATATTTATTGGTTTCTTAAGGTGCATTTTAAGAGTATTTTAAATACATTTTATGAATGGTAGTGATACGGGTTGGGTGCCAGATACTTGATTAAAATTAAAATTTCAGGAGTCAGTGTATTGAGGCGTTATTTGTTCACCCCATGGGAAGCAACTCTTCAAACCCTAACCCAGTGGTGGCGAACCTATGGCACACGTGCCAGAGTCGGCACTCAGAGCCCTTTCTGTGGACACGTGTGCTGCCACCCCAGAACAGAGTTCGTTACTAGAAAGCCAGAGGGACACGGGGCTGGGCTGCTCCCCTTACCACTCCCACTCCCTCTCCCCACGCACCCAAGGACATTTCTCACATTACCCACCTCTCTGCCCAGCAGCACAATGGGAGCGCTTTCTTCCTCCTGTCTGGGGTAAGGCGGGTGGCTCACATGCGGTATGAGGTTGCGGCGCGGATGGCAGCTTATTGAGTCTGTGGCTAAGGTGATTCCCGTGGTGGGGTTGGAGAGGATCTGGTATAGTGGGTCCACAGCTCAAAATTGAAAAGGCCAGTTTTAATAGATAATCAACACACTCGAGGCTTAGTTGGGGGCATGGTAGTGTGGCTGGAGTGGTTCCCGGGAGCTTTGTGATGCAGGCAGTCCTCGCTTAAGTGCACAGGTGAGGAGTCATCTGCATCGGTAATTGTTGCCGAGAGCTGCTAATTGCCACACCTGATACACGTCCCCATAATATATAACAGAAGCGCGAGGCGGACGGAAAGGGGAAAAAAAAGAGAGACTGAACAGGAACGGAGGTTAATGGGGAAGACCTGCATGAAACACTTGAGAAGATGAAGAGGTAACAAAGGACAGCACAGTTAGTTCTGAAAATGAAATCCTTAAAGTGTGGAATTCTCTGCCAAATAATTTTAAGTCAATGAAAGCACTTGGGATTGCTTTCCTTACTTTGTTTGGATCATCTTATGCTTATGAGCAGCTGTTTTCGGCTTTGAATTATATCAAATCTGACACCAGAAACAGACTAACAGATGACCTGAGTGCTGCATATGTTGCTCTCAAACTTACAGTAAGTATGAGCCAAGGTTAGACAAATTATCAGCATGCATACAACAGCAAAAATCACATTAATTGTTTAAATGTATGCCAAATGCAAACTTTTACCTTTCAATAAAAAGTTGTTTGTATCATTAAAAGCTCTGTTATTGTGTTTTTCTTTTAAGACAAAACATGTTAACGTATGAGTTGTTTTTTCTAAACTAAAATCTCAGTATTCAGGTTAAATTGCCATGTTGGCACTTTGTGATAAACGAGTGGGTTTTGGGTTGCAGCTCGGGCACTCAGCCTCTAAAAGGTTCGTCATCACTGCCGTAACCCAACCAAAACCCTTAAAGTCTAGTTTGTTTGACTAGTGTGATTGCTCAATGCCGGGCCAACCATACTCTGCCCAGGGCCCACCTCTTCAGTAGGATTCAGGAACAGCGTTATTGGTAAATGTGCTTGAGCACGGAAAACAGACATGATGTTACTGGTGTGATAATTCTCATTTCATTTGATACTATTTGAGTTAAACACAGGTTTTTATTCTCATCTTACAGAAGAACATTCATTGCAGTTGGCAAGAAAAGTTGCAAATTCCTCCCTTAACATCATTTGTCTCCATAAAAATCTTCTAGGATGTGCAGCACAATTAACAGCAAAACACTGCGCTGCACATTCAATAAACCTGTAACAGGTTAGAGCATTATCCTACCCTACACGACTCCAAAGCAACCACAAAATAAATAAAATCATTGTGAAATGCATGCTGTCACTCTGTGCTCAGATCGTGTTTTGGCTTTACACAAAGTTACATGGTCATGACGAAAGCAGGCCCAGAACATTATGCACAGCTTAAGTGCAGGTCAGTGGGGGAGTTTAAGCATGGTATGGAACAAATTTGCCTAGTATTTTAACAAAGCCCACCACTTGTAAACACTCATTAAGAATGAAAAGTGCCATTGAAGCACTGCACATGCCCCCAACACATCATCCTCTTAAACTTCCTCAACCTGGTGAATCTTTGTGTGTTTCTGAAGTCTGTTTTGGTCAGAGAAGCGTTTTCCACATTCAGAACAACAATACGGCTTCTCTCCAGTGTGAATTTTTTTGTGGGTCTGCAAAGTACTCAACTGTGAGAAGAGTTTGCCACATTCCGGACAGCAATAGGGTTTCTCGCCAGTGTGAATTCTGCTGTGTCTCCGAAGACTGGTATGGTCAGAAAATCGCTTGGAACATTCCGGGCAGCAGTACGGCTTCTCTCCTGTGTGAATTCTTGTATGGGTCTGAAGATGCCGAAAGGTGGAAAATAGTTTCCCACATTCACGACAGCAATATGGTTTCTCCCCAGTGTGAATTCTCAAGTGCGCCTGAAGATTGCTGCTGCTAATGAACCGTTTACCACATTCAGAACAACAATAAGGCCTCTCACCAGTGTGAATTCTATTATGTCTCTGAAAACGGCTCCCATCAGAGAATCTTTTACCACACTCAGAGCAGCAATATGGCTTCTCCCCAGTGTGAATTCTATTGTGTCTCTGAAAGCGGCTACTGTCTGGGAATCGTTTCCCGCATTCAGAGCAGCAGTATGGTCTTTCGCCAGTGTGAATTCTTGTGTGTACCCGCAGACTGCTACTGTGAGTGAATCTTTTGCCACATTCAGAACAGCAATATGGCCTTTGCTTCTCATGATTCCACTGATGGTCTTCATAATTAGATGTACCTTTAAAACTTTTCCCCTGCTCCTGGCAGATATACAAAGACACCAGACTTGTGTTCTTCTCCTGTTGATGGCTGCCAGAGGCATCTGTCCATATCAGTTTCATACCAGGCATTGAACCATTCTTCAAAGAGGCTGGTAGCAAACTCTCCGATTCAGATTTCTTCGTATTTTCATCATGCATTGCCAGTTGTGGACTGCTCTGAATAAATGAAGATCGGGAGAAGCTGTCACTCTCTTGAAACTCTGCACAAAGACATAAATAAACATTAGCCTAGTCAGACATTTTGTTCTTTTTTTTTTGTAACTTTTGTGTTTGTAGGGGTGTGTTATTGCTCATTATATTTCTTGAGCTTCTGTTAAAAACTAAAATTTGGAATTGGACCAATTGAGGTGCAATTTATTTATCTAGATTATACAGAAAGGTCCACATTGACAAGAGTATGAAAATGTCTTATAAAACTATTCTCAGACAACCAGTGTACAGCCATTTTCCAAACATTGTATTTAACTTCATTATTAAACATTTTGTTTAATGAGGTGCAGCCATTTTAAACACCTGTATTTATTTATTTATTCTAATATTGCTTCTTTATCTGCTTAAGTGCAACCCTGAATGAGTAAGCAAAAGCAACTGAAGATGCACGTACAGTAAATGCTCAACGCATGCTTAAGGTACTGGTAGCTAGAAAAATAGAAGACAATTCAATTCTTTTTCAGTGAAAGTAAAAGGCAAAGGAATATGAAACAGGAAAAGCGAGATGAAGACCGAATAACACACTAGGTAAATGAGTTCAATCACGTTCAGGCTGGGGAAGCACTCACACTACCTGTACAGAGAGCATTTGAAAGTTCAGTCTTTAAACAGGATGGGAGTAAATTAAATTCATCACAATAAAGATAAAAACATAAACAATGTATCAATTTTGAAACTGCTTAGGCCAGAATGTATCTAGGCAGTGTAGGAATCTGATGATTAGTAATCAAGAAGAAACCCATCCAGGATGATATCATAATGATGTTGGATTTAAAAAAATAAATCATTTTGGTTATTTACTTATTAGCTTTGCCTTCAGTGATGCCAGTAATTGACTAAATAACTTGGCAAGGCTCCTACTTTATGTTTCTTTCTCTGTTGTAGAAGGCAGGTCTCTAGCCTTTAGACTTACACGATATTGCCAAAGGTACTGGGACCCCCCTCCAATTCATTGAATTCCGGCATCCAATCCATGGCCACAGGTGTATAACATCAAGCACCGCGGCATGCAGACGGCTTCTACAAACATTTGTGAACGAATGGGTCGTTCTCAGAAGCTCAGTGAATTCAAGCGTGGTCCCGTGAGAGAATGCCACCTGTGCAATACGTTCATGCGTGAAATTTCCTCGCTACTAAATATTCCATGGTCAACTGTTAGTGGTATTATAAGAAAGTGGAAGAAATTGGGAATGACAGCAACTCAGCCACGAAGTGGTAGACCACATAAAATCACAGAGTGGGGACTGTGCATGCTAAGGTGTGCAGAAGTCGCCAACTTTCTGCAGAGTCGATAGCTACAAACCTCCAAAAGCTCAACAACAGTGCGCAGAGAGAGAGACAGCTTTATGGAGTGGGTTTCCATGGCCGAACCGCTGCAGCCAAGCCTTACATCACCAAGTGCAATGCAAAGCGTCGGATGCAATGGTGTAAAGCCCACCGCCATTGGACTCTAGAGCAGTGCAGACGTATCCTCTGGAGTGACAGATCACACAATCTGATGGACGAGTCTGGGTTTGGTGGTGGCCAGAAGAGTGGTACTTGGCTGACTGCATTGTGCCAAGTGTAAAGTTTCGTGGAGGGGGGATTATGGTGTGGGGTTGTTTTTCGTGTGTTGGGTTTGGCCCCCTTAGTTCCAGTGAAAGGAACTCTTAAAGCTTTGGCATACAAAGCTATTTTGGACAATTTCATGCTTCCAACTTTGTGGCATGGCCCTTTCTTGTTCCAACATGACTGTGCACACACCAGTGCACAAAGCAAGGCCTGTAAAGAAATGAATGAGCGAGTTTGGTGTGGAGGAACATGACAGACCTGCAAAGAGCCCTGAGCACAACCTGACAGAACACCTTTGGGATGAATTAAAATGGAGACTGCAAATGAGCCAGGCCTTCTCTAACCCTAACCCCTCACAAATGCTCTGAATGGTCACAAAAATCCTCCTAAACACACTCCTATACCTTGTGGAAAGTCTTCCCAGAAGAGCTGAAGCTGTTAGAGCTGCAAAGGGTGGGCCAACTCCATACTAAAGCCTATGTATTAAGAATGGGATGTCATTAAAGTTCATGTGTGTGTAAAGGCAGGTGTCCCAATACTTTTGGGAATAGAGTGTATATTAAGGTAACTGAAGCCCACTTGTTATAAGTAACAGAATAATACGATTTATTGATAAACATAAGAAGTATTGAAATATGATAACTGCATATATCTGTTGACATACAAGTTTGGACGCAGAAACATACAACAGGCTGGCTCTTAACTGGTATTTAGAATTCTACTTATCTAAGCACTGAATCACATTTTCAAAGAGAACTGTTTGTCGGATTCGGCTGTCCAAGGAAAAGTGGCTCATGACTTTTAATTTGAGAGATTTTAGAAAGTCATTTTGGAGAACATCCCTGAGAAGAGTTTTCTCTAGTATTCCCTAGAAAATTTCAGTGAGTGTGTTCAATTCACAGTTCTCCAAGTTTCTTTTTGCTTCTTCTCATTCTCTGCTTCATGGGTTGTATGTGGTTTTGAAGGAAGGCTGAACCTTCGCCTTATTGGATTAGAGCACTTCCAGTTACAAAAATCAAGGTCTTCTAAGGGGTGGGTTCTTCTGTCCATTTTAGTTGTCATCCCTTGAATTGCAAGTATTTGTTCTTGCTGGAGTCCATTGTGCACTTCTAGCTCAAGAGGTCTGCAGGGGGACCTCTGGAGAGAGGACAAGTCACCTCTGATTTACACGTGTCATTAAATGAAGTCCAAGCAGAACTTCGTACAAACTGGAGCTCAGTCACTGTTGTGGCAGAAACACGCTGCTCAAAGAAGACACAGAGTTTCAGGAAGGCAGAATCCAGTTTTATTGCGTGATGCATACATGGTCTCAGTTCAAATGAAATGAGCCCTTATCAAATTCAGCGAGCTTACATTTATTACAATTCTTATCACTTATGCAAAATACTCTCCTCCTTCTGGCTCTTCCAGTCATTACCTAATGTCCATCACTTGACCGAAACTGTCATCATTACTTCATACCCTGATCAGATATCTGACACTGATTTATTAATCGATTCCCACCAGTAAGTTGGAATCAGGCGGACCCACACAAGATATTGGGCTAGAGGTTGGGGCAGCTGCGCCCCTAAACAGTAATGCTGTTTCTTATAAACTACATTTTCCTTGACTTGTCATCACCTGTCCTGGCAGGCAGGCAGACAGGAAGGCAGAGGCCCAGCCGCTGCAAATAAAGCAAATGGCCTATCTGGTTTCCTCTCATGGCCAAAGTCTCAATGGCTGCATTTCTTTAAACGACGGCCCGTTTAGCCCTCTAAAAGTACACAGTGTCCTTGAGTGAAGTTTTTAAGCTTAGCAGCAAGGTATTGGTGGTTTATAGCTGCAAACAGGAAAATACTAAAATATGCAGGCGAGGGCTTTTTATATTTTAACCCTTACTATACTAGCATGCATTAGGATATAATAATTATTTTCATATACGCTTATGATTCTCTTTGAATATATGCAAATCATCAACTTTAAGAATATTCTTTTCTACATCACTTACTTTGTAATGCAAGTGGAGGGAGGTGCAGTTGGATGCCTGCCTCCCTGTTAAATCAGCTTGTTTGACAGGCTCTGTTGTACCACAAAAGCCCAGCAGAATGGGCAATGCCCACTTTGCCTTCCAGCAGCACTGGATGCAATGCAGAAAAAAAAAAAAAAAAAGCAAACAGGGCACACGTCTATCACAACCCACACAGGGTCAGCTTGGAATTGCCAGTCAGCGTAACCTGCATGCCTTTGGTGATACAGGAGGAAAACCAGAGCACCCCAAGGAAACAAATTTGACAGGCACTTTACAGCCCAATCACAGATAAAATCCCATCCACTGCTACTAACTTTAGCCCAGTACTGGTTAGTGCATTTCTAGAAAGCACACACATTACAGTCAAAATACAAGAGTGAGTCAAAACTTATCCACACTCCGGCTGTAGAATTTGAATTAACTTTCAGAAAAGACAAAGACATCATTTTTCGACATCATCTCCCTGCTTTTCAATGCACTTTGTCTATTTGTCAATAAGCTTTCGTATTCCTTCATTAAAAAAAAAGGCTGAGCTGCGAGCCACAAATGCATCACTGTCTTCACCTCTTCATCAGATGTGAATCTTCGTCCTCGTAGGGCTTCTTTCAGGGGACCAAACAGGTGATAGTCCGATGGGGCACAATCAGGACTATAGGGAGGATGCTGCAACACCTCCAAACGAGTCAACAGTGTAGGCGATGTGCATGGTCATGCAAGAACACAATGCCCTTGTTCGTTTTGTTTGAAATTCAGGCTTTAGCCCTTCAGTGAGAATCTTACTGTAATGAGTGTGATTGATTATTGAACCTTTTACCTGATAATGTTCCAATATTGGCCCTTGAGAATCCCAGAAAACCGTAAGCATCAATTTTCCAGCAGATGCTTGACTATTGAACTTTTTCTTGGTCAGCGATTGAGGATGTTTCCATTCCATACTCTGCGGCTTGTAGTGATGAATCCACATCTCGTCACCAGTAACGATTCTATTTAAGAATCTTTCACCTTCTTCAGAGTAGAGTATCGATCCAAACTTTCTTTGCAGATATCCAAATGCTTCTGTTGTGGATTATCGCACAGGCAGAGCCATGTCTGATTTCCCATATCATCTTCTGTCACTCGTCTACTTCAACAGTATCATTTCACGTGCATGCTCAATCCTGCACGTGATGTGGATGTGTGGATGGGTGTCCAGCTCTTTCTTCATGGATGACACTTGTGCAACCTTCCTTGGACTTCTCTATCCATTCATACACATTTCTTCAAGACAAAACACTTTGTGAAAAAGTCTTCTAGAAATAATCGGCACCAGGCACAACCTCAGATAATAAAAAAAATGAATCACTGCACATTTCTCTTCTTTCATGCAAATCACAAGTGGGGTACCACACTGCAGTTACAAATGATCTGACATAATACTTTCACACCTGCACGGCAGTGATTAGGGAGACAGGGACCTTGTATGGAAAGACAGCGCTGCCAACAGACGTTTTAATATAACCGTAGTGCAGAAACTTTTTGGCTCACCCTCGTATATCACTGTACTTTAAATAGCAAAACAAACAAATTAAACTGAACCACGAGTACGTGCAGTATGTCGACCTTATGCTTGAACATTCATTTAGATGACTTCTTTAAGGAGAACGGGGGCGCAAACAAATGAAACCTGGTTAAGGGAAAATGTCACAGTGAAACTGCAGTTTTCTAAACACGAACAACCACGGATTCCTGCATTAGATGAACCTACTTATGTAAGGTATTATGGGGACCTTCAAACTCCAACTTGATAATACCAGGAATAAGTTGGGATACACTATGTTTAAAAATGTAGACAATAGCTTCAGTTCTTGTGTGTCATCCACATGACTCCTGCATTTATGACTCCCAAAGATGAAGACTTCTGAAAATAACCTCCAGAGCAGTGTATTTTTGAAAATGCCAGCTCAGTGTGGCTGTGTGGATGAGTGAACACAGACTGGTTTGAAAGGGCGTGCTTATTATGTGGCCCTTCCCAGATTGGATCCTACGCATTACAACATCTCATTCCCCAAGTGGCCACCCTTCATGGAGGAAAATTGTATTCCAACATAACAAATACAGAGGGGAGCCGCTTTAATAATGGCACTTGAGTGTTTTATGTGTATGCATCTAAAATGTATTTTGTAGAGTTTTAATGTTGCATACATGCTCAAAAGGTGAAAAATTTGCTGGTCGCTTTTATCGGTGATGAATCCCAAGGCTGGTGGTGTAACCATCCCTTCTAGGAGGCTACTTCCACTTCCTGATTAATACACACACAATCTAGCCAAAGTTTTACAACACCTCAGTTTTTCTTTAAGTTTAATCAGTTGAAATGCATTGAAAAAATAAAAAAAAGAAGGACATTTCAGAATATTATAAATGGGCCTTCTGTAGGGAACAACCAATAGGTTACAATTTACAGATGTTCTGCAGCAATTCAAGTAAATTAAGCCTTGCAAGTTGAAGCAAACAATTTATACAGGTGTCCCAGCTTGTACTGATTACCTCTGTCTGTCTTAAAGCAGAGTTGGAACAGACTGAGATACTACACCCTCTGAAGTACTACTTGAACAATATTACACTGTAGGAAGTTGTAAATTCCAGTGACAATAACAAGAAAACGGCAACTAACAAATGAAATGAGCCTTACAAGTCCAGTGGTGTCCTTCACAATCCAAAGGCAACTGGAAACTGGAGGAAACTCTAAAAGGAAGAGATCTGACAGAGCCAAAGTCACAACCCAATCAGAAGACAACTTTCTGAGGGTCATCAGCTTGCATGATAAGGCACCTCACAGCACAACAAGAGCTTCAAGCACATCCTAACAGAGATGAAAAAAAGCAAATCTCAGTTTACACAGTGAAGAGGAGACTTTGTGCTGCAGGTTTGACATGGCGAGTGGCAGGAGGAAAGCCATTCCTTAAAGGGCCAAATAGGGCCTTGAAATACCGGCTATGGACTACTGCAGACTGGAAAGAAAGTCTTATGGACTGATGAATCCAAATTTGAAAGCTTTGGTTCATCACGCAGGGTGTTTGTGGGCTGTTGAGTTGGTGAAAGGACAGATCCTCAGTGTGTGACACCATGGAGGAGGACATATGATGTTGGAGGCAGAACTGGTGACTTGCACAGAGTGATTGGCATTCTGAATCAAAAGGGGTGGCACAGTTTTGCTGTTATATCAGCAAAAGGTGCGCCTACTGTGATAAATCAAAAATCTGAATAACATTTTGAACACTTAATGATTCCTTGACTTGTTTTTTTTTTATCTGTCATTGTTTATTGTTCTATGCCTTGAGTTAATGTCTAGAGGGGACTGAGAAGTCTAATAGTCTGGAATCCGTACAGATTTTATTTTTTTCTCCAGCCGTCTGGAGTTTTTTTTGTTTTTTCTGTCCACCCTGGCTACTGGACCTTACTCTTATTCTATGTTAATTAATGTTGACTTATTTTATTTTCTTACTGTGTCTTATATTTTTGTATTCTTCATTATGTAAAGCACTTTGAGCTACTTTTTGTATGAAAATGTGCTATATAAATAAATGTTGTTGTTGTTCATGAAACATTAAAACAATAAACTGACAGCATTTTCATAAACAAATAAAGAAGCTGAGGTGCTGTAAAACTTTTGACTGATAATGTGTATATTTTATTTTTACAT
>JANRMT010062791.1:232107409-232126847 GCA_026402145.1 Polypterus bichir lapradei | reverse complement strand
AAACACATTGAATGAGGAGGTGTGTCCAAACTTTTGGCCTGTACTGTGTGTGTGTGTGTATATATATATATATATATATATACACACTTTTTAAAAAAAACACGCTTATATTAAGTTAAAAAGTGTACTAAAAAGTAAAAAAATAAGTCTCATACATCACTCGTAAAATAAAAACGTGGGCGCATTTCATCAATCAACATTCAAAAAGCGCCCACGCTCTTATTTGTTTTTTTTTTTTTTACGAGTGATGTATGAGAGAATTTTTTATTTTTATTTTTTACTTTTTAGTGCACTTTTTAACTAAATATATGCGTGGTTTTTAAAAACTATATATATCTGTGCTTGTCTGTTCAATCGAGTCCTGCACCTTACCCGTTACGTGTGCTTCTTGCCTTACACCCAGTGCTGATGGAATAAGAATATTAAAGTAAAAAACACCTGCGTTAACATAGCAATAGGCTATTCATTTTTTTCAAAAAAGGTAATCGGACTACATAACAAACATTACTTTTAACGTCATAGCCTGCAGCTCTGAAGATTTTGTCGCTACATTTAGCACTATAGATTCAGCTCATCAACACAAATTTAGTGATTTCTGAAATACTGCGAGATTATTTCAGCCAGGAGAAAGGACGAATTCAAACACCTGAACATTTGCCTCGGGAAGCTGATTTTGTGGATGTTTCTTCTACCCGTGGCTGCTGAAATCAATTGCGAAGCTAACATAGTTCAACGGACATGCGCCAAGCTACAAAATCCTTAACTGGGTTATTCACAGAGAAATCTACATCTGTTAATCAGCTTTCTCAGACACCAAAAACACCAATGTTTCTAACCGGAATAAGGGTTTAGAAATTTGTTTTTTTCTGAATAACCGGGTTATTGAAGTGCAAGCAAACGCATCGTATGGAGACCAGTGCTTAAAATCTTATAGAAATGGAAACTCGGGTACTGCGTTGAGCTTTTAAACAACCAGCACAAATAATAATTAGAAAGAATAACACTTGATACACGCCATGAGAATATCTGTATGTATACTGCATAATAATAAAGAGTAAAATATATTAAATAGCTTCAGTTGCACAGCTCAATAATTAATGGCTTTCAACCTTTTCATTATTCGTAGCTGAAGTCATACATTGTGCCGCTGCAAATATCTGACCGCAGAACAAACGACTTGCATAAGTTTTGCTTTTCTTTTTATCTGGAAAATTTCTGAACTGTTGGCGGCGCACAGAATCTTGGAAAAGCATCGGCGAGTCAAACGTTTCATTTTTTATTTTTTTTTTTTGGCTGGTAAGTGCTATTATGTAAAATATATGGTTTTAAAGTCTGATCAGTAACGACTCATAATGAACTTTGGGCTTCCCAAATGTTATAGATTGTACAGTATTCCTGTACGACTCATAACACCGTCAAGCTCAATAAAGTCTGTCTATGTAAAATTTAAAATATTCAACAGTTTCACCGCACCGGCAAGTCCACTTAACAGAGACGTGAATGTCCAGTCGTATTGTGTCATTCTGATCAGAGCAAACTCATTCAAGAGTGACATTCAAAAGTTGGGCAAAGCGCAAGCTTTAATTTTGGTTGCTAAATGCGCAATATACGTTTGATAATTAATATAAATTGTGGTCATTCTGCAATATGTGTTCTTTTATATGATCTTCACTTGCTACTGAATACGTAACTATTTTAATGATGTGTGACAAAATACCATGTTTACAATCAAATGATTTTTTTTAAATAATGACAATACCACTGAATTGTGTAACATACAAATTCAGAACCAGAATGTGCAGAGACATCGGTAGCTATTGACCATCCCGGCCCTCCCGCCTTCTTAGCAGTGGCCCCGTTTCCTTTGAGTGTTATTACAGATCAGGTGCCACGCCATGTTCCGATCCTGAAAAGACCGCCGCTCTCTCTGGTATGTATTCTTCTTATTTTGTAACAACTACATAAACTCTAAACGTTTCCAAAATGTAGCGTAATACCACATGTAACCCATCAGCTTTATACTTAAAAATGTCACAGGTACTCCGACTGTACGTGGGGGCCAGACCGATGATTCAAACCCAGGACTGAGCTCACTGCCCCTGAAGCCCGCCCTGCCAGTAACATCCGGGCTTTTATCCAGGAGCCCCTTCCTCTTCTATAAACAATGACGCCACAGGGATGAGAAGGAAATGGCCAAGAGGTTTTCTTATATGTTTCCAACTGATCATTGACTGTCACTGAATTAGCAGTTTACACGGATAAATACTCTGCGGCTCCTTGTAATGTTGTCCTTTTATACACACAAAAGAAATGGCAAACGCTACACTGACATAAACCCATATTAACTTAATAGGTAAACTTCAACTTTGTATGAACACTGCGGGTTCGAGTGGTAAAGGAAGGAAACGGACTCACCAATGATGAGGGGACACGGGATCTACCAGGGGACTACAAGGACACAACTGACTAAGTCGGGCACTCAGTTCAGACTCGAGACACATCCGTTGCTACCAAACAGAGCGGGGGATGGGCCTCACGAGGTCTACGGTCTTTGGCGTTGCTGTCGCCATGTCATTCTCTTCTCATATGGTGTTGTGTCTGGTATTGTTATTCCATGCCAGTTGCCTTTCTCGTGACCTGCTTTTCCAACAGCATACAGACCGAGCATCCAACGCCTGACGCGCAATTTGAAACGAGCTCAAAAATAACAATAGAAAAGGGCTGTTTCCGGTCGTGCGTGTGCGTTAGTGTATCAAAATAAAAGTCCCGTCGTGGATATTATTGGCATTTGTAGTACCCGTTCAGTTACAGCTAACGTGAGCTGACAGAACCTTACATGACAATTCTTAGTCCTGATTAATTCAATGGAGAGTTTCGAAAACGGCGCGGTTCCTACATCCTTTTTCACATTGTGTTGCGAAATGAAGAGCTATAATGTAATACAGACCGAGCAAGCAGAATTTAGACAAACGTTAATGCGGGTCAAATTTGAATTGAATTTCAAGTTGTGTTGCTCTGAACCTGCTCACCTATCACACCAATGCAATCCATGTTGGTTATCTATTACACAGATTGCATCGAATAAAAAACTGGAAATTTAACGCGAGAGCTTTTTTCCTTCTCTCAAAACATTGGGTAGTGCGTTTCCAATCAGTACCGTCTCACAAATCCCGCACCGTTGTTCGCTTTGTGGAGTTGGCACGTTTTCGCAGCATCTCTTTGTATCTCCCTCAATCCCCCGAGACATGCAGGTGAAGATAACGCTCAACTCTAAATTGACGTTATGTGCATTTTTTTTTATTATACTTTTTTAATCCGCGGGGGAAATGGCCTTTTCACGTGGCCTTTTGGAGGTCAGAGTGCAGGGTCAGCCATCGTACAGTGCCCCCGGAGCATTTTTCAGGTTAAGTGCATTGATTAAGGGTCCAATGGAGTGGGATCCCTTCTGGTAGTTCCACCAAACTTCCAGATACCCGTGCAGATCATTATTCTCAGAGTTACCACTCCGCCAAAGTGCCTGAATTTTGACCGAGGCTGCTGGGATTGGACCCACTCCAGACTTGGATTAAAGTCAATCTGACAATGTTATATTATGCAAAAAGGAAAAACACCTGTACAAAAGCCCTGTTACAAATCAGCATTTCCTATTTGCCAGGCAAATTAATGGTTCCATTGTGGCAGTTTGATTTGTCAGCAATATTATTGCGCTGAGACTATGACATCACGTTAAAAAATAGCAAACAAGAACATGACCATTAGAAAGCTTTGTACACTTAAAATATAATAGGGAACATAATATATATGGTATAATATTAGATCATAGGTGCAAATTAAAACAATAAAACTCGACCAATGGTTGACAAGAATGACTATCCTTAACCATCAGAAACTTGATCCTGTTACCTGGTTTTTAACAGTTATACGAGCCAGACAAAACTTCCTTCAGTACATTTGGAAATTCATTTTTTTTTTATTACAAGTTTAATGACAACACAGAGATATTCAAAACGTAAAATGTTTTGCAACTTACAGTAAAACAGAAAAAATCAACAAAATATTGGCAGTTACGGTCTGGTACAGATACTGGTGAATTGCATTTTTTTTCTGATTAGATGCGATGCTCAAAATCTGATTTCTCATAAAGGCAACCCCTTAGGTTATTATCCATGGTGTGCTTATTCCTTCTATATCTGTATACATATGTACACTTACATATACACATATTTATATCTGTATACATACAAACACACATATGTATGTGTGTGTATATATATATACGTGTGTGTGTGTGTGTGTATATATATTGTGAGACTTCTGAACTCAAACGGGTCGACACGGGGAAGCGCGGCTGACACGTCTGTTAAGGGTTGCTTGTCTGTCACCGTGGCAACCACAGACTCACAGTGCCATAGAAACAACTACAAGCCGACCACTGCCATGCGGAAAGTACCGGTTGCCCGATGGGTGATGCAGGGAACATAATAACTTGGCCACTGACCTGGCCCCGACCCTGCCCGTTTGTTGTGTCTGTGTATAGTAGAATGGTACATCCCACTACAATAAATAACCATGCTATTCCTGTTTTGAGTGAATAAAGCTGATTTTGTTAAAGTACTGAGACTCAGCCTTGTCTTTGGGGTGCAAGACACCAACTCAACATCACGATTTTATATATATATATATATACACACAAAGGTGCCGGTCATAAAATTAGAATATCATGACAAAGTTGATTTATTTCAGTAATTCCATTCAAAAAGTGAAACCTGTATATTAGATTCATTCATTACACACAGACTGATGTATTTCAAATGTTTATTTCTTTCAATTTTGATGATTATAACTGACAACTAATGAAAGTCCCAAATTCAGTATCTCAGAAAACTAGAATATTGTGTAAAGGTTCAATATTGAAGACACCTGGTGCCACACTCTAATCAGCTAATTAACTCAAAACACCTGCAAAAGCCTTTAAATGGTCTCTCAGTCTAGTTCTGTAGGCTACACAATCATGGGGAAGACTGCTGACTTGACAGTTGTCCAAAGAACGACCATTGACACCTTGCACAAGGAGGGCAAGACACAAAAGGTCATTGCTAAAGAGGCTGGCTGTTCACAGAGCTCTGTGTCCAAGCACATTAATAGAGAGGCGAAGGGAAGGACAAGATGTGGTAGAAAAAAGTGTACAAGCAATAGGGATAACCGCACCCTGGAGAGGATTGTGAAACAAAACCCATTCAAAACTGTGGGGGAGATTCACAAAGAGTGGACTGCAGCTGGAGTCAGTGCTTCAAGAACCACCACGCACAGACGTATGCAAGACATGGGTTTCAGCTGTCGCATTCCTTGTGTCAAGCCACTCTTGAACAAGAGACAGCGTCAGAAGCGTCTCGACTGGGCTAAAGACAAAAAGGACTGGACTGCTGCTGAGTGGTCCAAAGTTATGTTCTCTGATGAAAGTAAATTTTGCATTTCCTTTGGAAATCAAGGTCCCAGAGTCTGGAGGAAGAGAGGAGAGGCACAGAATCCACATTGCCTGAGGTCCAGTGTAAAGTTTCCACAGTCAGTGATGGTTTGGGGTGCCATGTCATCTGCTGGTGTTGGTCCATTGTGTTTTCTGAGGTCCAAGGTCAACGCAGCCGTCTACCAGGAAGTTTTAGAGCACTTCATGCTTCCTGCTGCTGACGAACTTTATGGAGATGCAGATTTCATTTTCCAACAGGACCTGGCACCTGCACATAGTGCCAAAGCTACCACTACCTGGTTTAAGGACCATGGTATCCCTGTTCTTGATTGGCCAGCAAACTCGTCTGACCTTAACCCCATAGAAAATCTATGGGGTATTGTGAAGAGGAAGATGCAATACGCCAGACCCAACAATTCAGAAGAGCTGAAGGCCACTATCAGAGCAACATGGGCTCTCATAACACCTGAGCAGTGCCACAGACTGATCGACTCCATGCCACTCCGCATTGCTGCAGTAATCCAGGCCAAAGGAGCCCCAACTAAATATTGAGTGCTGTACATGCTCATACTTTTCATATTCATACCTTTCAGTTGGCCAACATTTCTAAAAATCCTTTTTTTGCATTGGTCTTAATTGATATTCTAATTTTCTGAGATACTGAATTTGGGAGTTTCATTAGTTGTCAGTTATAATCATCAAAATTAAAAGAAATAAACATTTGAAATACATCAGTCTGTGTGTAATGAATGAATCTAATATACAAGTTTCACTTTTTGAATGGAATTACTGAAATAAATCAACTTTGTCATGATATTCTAATTTTATGACCGGCACCTTTATATATATATAGTGAACACAATGGGGTGCCACCAGTGCCCCACACCCAAGACAAAGGAATACAGCACATTACTTTGATAAAATAAAAGATATTTATTCTCACACAGCACTTTTCACAATCTTCTTCTGAACAATAAGTCACAACAAATAAACAATAAAACAACAATGCATAAAGATAGCCTATAAGAAGATTGCCAACATCCTGAAACTGAGCTGCAGCACGGTGGCCAAGACCATACAGCGGTTTAGCAGGACAGGTTCCACTCAGAACAGGCCTCACCATGGTCGACCAAAGAAGTTGAGTGCTCATGCTGAGCGTCATATCTAGAGGTTGTCTTTTGAAAATAGACGTACGAGTGCTGCCAGCATTGCTGCAGAGGTTGAAGGGGTGGGGGGTCAGCCTGTCAGTCCTCAGACCATACACTGCACACTGCATCAAATTGGTCTGCATGGCTGTTGTCCCAGAAGGAAGCCTCTTCTAAAGATGATGTACAAGAAAGGCCACAAACAGTTTGCTGAAGACAAGCAGACTAAGGACATGGATTACTGGAACCATGTCCTGTGGTCTGATGAGTCCAAGATAAACTTATTTGGTTCAGAAGCGTGTGTGGTGGCAACCAGGTGAGCAGTACAAAGACAAGTGTGTCTTGCCTACAGTCAAGCATGCTGGTGGGAGTGTCATGGTTTGGGGCTGCATGAGTGCTGCTGGCACTGGGGAGCTACAGTTCATTGAGGGAACCATGAATGCCAAAATGTACTGTGACATACTGAAGCAGAAACTGGGCCGCAGGGCAGGATTCCAACATGACAACAACCCCAAACACACCTCCAAGATGACCACTGCCTTGCTAAAGAAACTGAGGGTAAAGGTGTTGGACTGGCCAAGCATGTCTCCAAACCTAAACCCTATTGAGCATCTGTGGGGCATCCTCAAATGGAAGGTGGATGAGCGCAAGGTCTCTAACATCCACCAGCTCCGTGATGTCGTCATGGAGGAGTGGAAGAGGATTCCAGTGGCAACCTGTGAAGCTCTAGTGAACTCCATGCCCAAGAGAGTTAAGGCAGTGCTGGAAAATAATGGTGGCCACACAAAATATTGACACTTTGGGCACATTTTTCACTTAGGGGTGTACTCACTTTTGTTGCCAGCGGTTTAGGCATTAATGGTTGTGTGTTGAGTTATTCTGAGTGGACAGCAAATTTACACGTTTATACAAGCTGTACACTGACTACTTTACATTGTATTAAAGTGTCATATCTTCAGTGTTGTCCCATGAAAAGATATAATAAAATATTGCCCTTGCTGGCAATGACAGCCTGAAGCCTTGAGCTCATGGACATCACCAGATGCTGGGTTTCCTCCTTTTTAATGCTCTGCCAGGCCTTTACTGCAGCGGCTTTCAGTTGCTGTTTGTTTGTGGGCCTTTCTGTCCGAAGTTTAGTCTTCAACAAGTGAAATGCATGCTCAGTTGGGTTAACATCAGGTGACTGACTTGGCCATTCAAGAATTTTCCACTTCTTTGCTTTAATAAACTCCTGGGTTGCTTTGGCTGTATGTTTCAGGTCATTGTCCATCTGTATCATGTAAAATTCATTGTGGTAATGTACAGAACCAAAATTAGAAAAAAAGTTGTCTCTGTCCAAATTTTTATGGACCTAACTGTAAATATTCTTAATTCAGGCCTCCTACGTTTCAGGCCTCCACTGATAGGAATTTGATGAAGTTGCTGTTGTGGACAGCCGAGACACCCACCTTCATTCCATTATCTCAGGGGGCTGTATGGTGCCTTGATCAGGTGGTGGTGGTGCAGATCTCCACCACAGAAGAACCAGTAAAAACAGCAAAGAATAGAAGAGATTAGTACAGATTGTGGAACTTTGAAAAATAAGATACTTCTAGACCTATATAGTCTATTCGGGTACATCTAGCTACGAACAAGCCAAATTAAAATAATGGGTTTTTAGCAGTTTTTTTTTTTAATGCTCCACAGTAACTAGCCTGGCAATTTCAATCGGTAAAGTATTCCAGATTGAGTGCATAACAGCAAAAGAATAATAAGCAGATCTCTATGGATCATCATGTGGTGGGGGTGGCAATGCGCTGTATCAGCACATTCTCATAACCTCCTCCTCTATGCCAGGGGTCCTCGATCACATTCCTGGAGGGCCGCAGTGGCTGCAGGTTTTTGTTCTAGCCCGGTTACTTAATTAGAAAGCAATTCTTGGCAATAATTTCATTTCATGGCTTGCTAGTGCTTTAACTCTGCCATGTCAAGTCATTCTCATATCCTAGATTTTTTTTCCTTTCTAAATGATATCATCCAAAAGATATGAAGTCTAAAACAAACAAGTTATTCTCAGTGCTTCACTTGTTTCTCTTCACTTTCCTTCCAAGTATTTAATTAAACCCAATAGTGCATGATAAATACACACAGGTGGAAATGGTAACAAGCTAAATGGAGAACTGCAGGTTTCTTTTGTCATTTGCATCTTATTGCTAATTAGGAGTAATTAAACCAAGAATACAGGTGTTTAAGACTAAAATAAGCAATAAGGGTTCAAAATCTTAACAAGCGAGACAACTAAAGTGAAGCAGAAGTGTTACTTGAGCAATAAGTGCTTCTTATTAAGCAGATGGGTTGGAGCAAAAACCTGCAGCCACTGCGGCCCTCCAGGACCGTGATTGAGGACCCCTGCTCTATGAGAAGATCTGAGGTTACAACTTGGACTGTAGGGGGCAGGCATTCCAAAATATAGGATGGAGTGAGATTATCTAAGACCATTAGTAGTATTTTAATGTCAATTTTGAATGACACAGGTAACCAATGTAACAACGCTAAGACTGCTGAGATGTGCTCAGAGTTTGTTTTCCTAGTTAAGATTCTGGCAGCTGCATTCTGCACTAACTGTAATCAATTAATGTCTTTCTTATGTAGTCCTGTTACGAGTACATTACAGTAATTTCTCCAACAATAAGCCGTGGATGATTAAAGTTGTACGACTCTTGGTAAAGACTCGTAATGAAGCTTTCCGCTCTGGTGACAAACAGCAGTACAGTGTTGACAGGTCAAAGCTGAAGAGGGGCATTAGAGATGCCAAAGGAGCCTACAAGTGTAAATTGAGCATTATTTGGACAACTCAGACCTCTGCCATGCATGAGAAGTTATACATCACATCACTAAACGAAACAGTAATACCAGACCAGCTACCAGGAGCAGCAGTTCCTCACCTACAGAGCAGCTTAACCACTTCTTCAGACATCATGGGGAGGACAGACCAGGACCAGTCATGACCACCATTCCAGCTCCAGATACCAGCAGCTAGGTACTCGCTAGACAGTCTGCGGCTGTTATACGCACATTCTGGAATATCAATGTACACAAAGCGGCTGGCCAAGATGGTGTCCCAGGATGGGTTCTCAGTGACTGTGCTGCGGAGTTAGTGGAGGTATTTACAAATATCTTCAATCGATCTTCATCAAAGTGCACTGTCCCTACCCACCTGAAGACATCCGCCATAGTACCAGTTCCAAAGCAGACTGCAATGACCTGCCTCAATGAGTACAGGCCAGTGGCAGCAACACCAGTAAATGTCTGGAAAGACTGCTCCCCCACTCACTCTAGGCCCTCAACAATATGCATACAAATCCAATAGGTCAACAGACAACGCCACTTTTGCTGTCCTCCACACTATTACTCCACCAGGAACATCTACACGGCTGCTGTTTGTTGATTACAGTTCTGCTTTTAATGCCATCACACCCAGCAGACTGTTTTCCTGGATGTCCAACCTGAGCCTGCAGCATAACATCTGCCAGTGGATACAGGACTTGTTAACAAACCAGCCACAGCCAATCAGGATGGACCCCCACCGCTCCCCCCACTCTGACACTCAGCACAGGACCGCCACAAGGCTGTGTGTGGAGCCCTTTACTCTCTGTATACATACACCTGCATACCTGACCACACCACCAATGCCATTAGTACATTTGCAGACAATACAACAATAGTGGGGCTGATCACTGATGGAGACAAGTCTGCCTACAGGGAGGAGGTACGTAGACTGACAGACTGGTGCTTGGAGAACAACTTGATACTTAACACCAAAAAAACTAAAGAACTGATCATTGATCTCAGGGAGCAGCAGGATGGGCACCAGCCACGTATATAAACAGTGACAGAGGGGACAGAGTCTCTAGTTTTAGGTTCTTGGGTACCCAAATCTCAGAAGATTTCACATGAACCACACACACAAAGTCACTGGTTAAAAAAAGCACAACAGCAGCTTTACTTTCTGATAAATCTCAGGAAGGTTGATTTGTCACAAAAGCTTCTGGTGTCAATTTGTCTTTGTTCCATCGAGAGTGTCCTGACTCAAGGGATACACTCGTGTGGTACAGCAACAGCTCAGCAGATGACAAAAAGGCTCTGCAGAGAATCATAAAAACAGCAGAGAAAATTACTAACACACCTTTGCCTACTTTAGAAGACATCTACACCTCTTGATGTCTGCAGAAGACATCCAGCATCACAAAGGACTTGAATCAGCGAGCACACAAACTGTTTCAGCGTCTACCACAGAGAAGAGATTCAGGGCCATTACAGCAGGGACCACGAGAAGAGTTTCAACCCCAAAGAGATTACTACACTAAATTCTGTACTGAAATCACACACCTGTGTGTGAAATATCATATTATTATTTACTTAATGTGTGCAATATTTAAAAAAAAAACTTTTTTTTTTATTTTTTGCATATGCTAACAATTGTGTAATGTGTGAGCTCTCCGTGTGAGAATATTAGATGTGTGGTTTTTAAATGTATATTTTGAGCATCATTTCAGGTAGTGTACCGGAGATCTCATTGTATGTGTTATGCAGTGACAATAAAAGGAATCTTATTTTATGTAGTCACCTAAAAACAAGCGTGAAATTATTTTTCAGTGTCTTGTAAAATTATAAAAGGTCTAACTTTTGCTATATTCTTTAAGTGAAACAATGCAGTCCTAGCAGTCCGATTAATATGAGATTTAAAGTTCAGGTCAGAGTCAGTCATTACCCCTACATTTTTAACCTCCGTCTTGTCTTTTAAACCCAAGGGATCATCTTTATTTCCAATATTCTTACTATATCCATGTTTGTCAGTCACTAAGATTTCTGTTTTTCCCTGGCAGGTTTGGCACTCCTGCTACAGTAAAAAACCTCACACTGTTCAGTGTGGTGCTAAGGTGTCACCCGTTGCACAGCTGCACTCAAATCCCAATCCAGGTGCTTCGTCATGTGGTGGGTAATCAGCACGCTCCCAACGTTCTCCTTCTTATTTAGTTTGAAAAAAGTTACTACTCATCTAGTTGGAAATACAAGAAAGTCATTGGATTAGAGAGTTAAGAGCATCAGGGACATCAAGCACTAAAGATAAATAAAGCTGTGTGTCATCTGCGTAACTGTGGTAGCACACCTTGTGCTTTGAGATAATCTGACCTAATGGAAGCACATAGATTGAAAAGAGCAGTGGACCCAGAATAGATCCTTGTGGCACACCATATATAGTAGCATGGGTCTCCAGAATACAATCACCACAACTAACAAAGACTTTTCTACCTGTTAAGTAAGACTGAAACCAATTTAAGATGCTGCCAGAGAGGCCCACCCACTGTCTAAAGACTATAAGAATACTGTGGTCTATGCTGTCAAATGTTGCACACAAGTCTAAGAGAATAAGACCAGATATATATCAACCCACAAGTCATTTACTACTTTAACCAGTGCAGTTTTTGTCCTATTATTTGTTCTAAAACCGGATTGAAACTTATCAGGAATAGAATGTTGAATCAAGTAATCATTTAGCTGCTTAAACGGCCTTTTCTAGAATTTTACTTAAGAAAGGCTGGTTAGAAAATGGTCTGAAACTCTCAAAAACAGAGGGGTTGAGATTATTTTTCTTGAGCAGGGGTTTAACAACTGCAGTCTTAAGACAGTGAGGGAAGACCCTCATATCTAACGATGAGTTTACTATGTCAAGTATGAAGGACAGACCTCTCTAAAAAAAGCTTGCTGGCACAGGGTCAAAGATGCAGGTGTAGGGTTTCAGTAGAGAAATTATTTTTCGTAATTCGGGGAGATCTATTGCAGTTAAAAAATTTAAGTCGTTTAAAAAAGAGATTGCTGGGATTCAAATCGGATTAACTTGGGGGAGATGTACAGTATTATTTCTTATTTATTTTTTGCTTAAAAAAAATATAGCAAAAGCCTCACAAGTTTCACTAGTAGTTTTTAGGAGGCATTCCACTGAGAGAGAGAGAGACAGACATAGGACCATACATCACACCCTTTGATCTGATGATTTCCTACCTTTCTTCTCAGCAGATCCACTCAAGCACTGGCAGTGTGGATGGAGACTCTCAGCTATTTTCTGGTCTGAGCTTTGCTGGGCCACTCAAGAACATTCACAGAATTTATAAACACACACACACATATATACATACAGGTAAAATTCCATTACAACAAACTTCCAGGGACCTAAACAATATTTCATTGTAACGAAAATTTCATTGTAATGAGATTCTGTATTTGTTACTATAGTACTTTCTTTAACTTGTGTCCAGGCATTTGCAATCATTTCAATAGCTTTTTTCGCATTAATTTTAATCTCCTCCTGCCTACAAGTTATGCTGATGAGAATTTCTCTCTGCATTTCCTTGCCATAATACACTTTCAGGGTGTGAATGATGCCCAAATCCAATGGCTGAAGCACTGCTGTGCAATTGGGTGGGAGGAATTCAATGCGACCATTATTTAAATGTGGAAGCATGTTGTGTGCAGCACAGTTATCAATCTGAAGCCAAATCATCCTTTTCTTCTTCATATTGTGAGGTTTCTGAACACTTTTGGGATCCCCCACTCCCCACCCAACTGGAACGACACGCTGAAGTGCGTCCCGAAGCGCGATTGCAGCGGCTGTGGAAGATTGTTTGTCCGTTGCTGGGGCAGGGCAATAGGAGGTTCACAGTGGTGCAGTAAAGTGCCACAGAAGCAAATCATAAAAGATCAGGGTCACACTATAAGTCCCTGTCTTGCACCCCAAAACACGAGGCTCAGTCTCAGTACTTTAGCAAAACCAATTTTATTCAGCTTGACACAGGAACGGCACAGTTATTTATTGTAGCGTGTGTGATCTGCCACTCTGCTATACACAGACACAGCAGTCAGGCAGGGTTGTGGCCAGGTTAGTGACCAAGTAATCCTGTTATCTGCATTTACAATGTATGTGCTCCTAACCTTGCATCATCCATCGAGATCTTTTCTGTTTACTTTGGTGGAGAGACGCACCATAACTTTCAGCCTGCTATTGCCCTGTACAGACATGGAGCTCACACTTCTGGATGCTCTTTGTTGTGCTGTTTAGTTGGGGGAGGTCCCAAGAGAGTTTACAAACCTCACATTTTCTTGAATGAGTGCCGCATTAATAGGAATGTTTCTTGAACGAGCATCACTGAAACACATAAAAACTGCTTTTTCGAAGTCTTCAAATGCAGCAGTTCGCATATGTTTGCAACCCAAGATTTTTCTTCTTTTTTTGCTCAGTCTTTCAAGAAAGTTGACAGTGTCGATGGCGCAATGTTTTTTTTCTAATATGAACTGTTATCGTTTTTTCATGTCTGACGTTTCTATAGGAGGGTGACAATGAGTTAAATTCCAATGGATGTTTTTCAAATGTTGATGAGCAATAAGCAAAAGGTATCACTGAAAACCGCAGGAAACAAAAAAGGCAAAAAAATAAAAATCAAAAAAACAATACGAGGAAAGTTCGAAGAAAGAAAAAACAGAAGTAACGAGTTAAGTCACTGCACTTGAGCTTCTGCATCATTCTTCATTGGCACAGCCAAAGGAGGATGAACACTACCACCACGTATTTGTTCTTTCATCCGAAAAAAAAAAAAAAAAAAAATGGAGAAGTGAAATGTTATAAAAGTGCAAATGTGGTTTTCAGGTCACACAGACAATTTATCTCCTCCTTGTTTTAATAAAAAGAGAAACCAAGAAGTCAACCTTGATTAAAAACAGCAGGCTACAGAGTATGTTATGAATAGATCTTTGTTATCTCAAGTCTGCCACTTAATAATTAGATCATCTTTCTCAAGTTACCAGCCCTGAGAAGTAACACAACAATTTGGAGTATTGATTTTAACACTGCATCAAATAATTAGCCTGAGAGAAGAAATATTCCTAACTTAAGTTTATAATTATTATCTACAAATTTTCACAATGTTATCTATAAGTTTAGGGTTACTCACCTGAGAATTTAAAACTTAAAATATGCTGAATGTCAATAATTTTCCACAAGCAATACCTGTGACCAGCCATGTATACCAACTTCAGGGAGTAACATTTACCCAACTAAATTATTTACTAGTACTATCTGAAAACTGCTATCCCACCCACATCCTCCAAAACTTGATCTGATCAACCTGCAGAAACCATGTATAACAAAACTTTGCTTTTTGTTTATTGGCAGTACATAAAATTAGATTTTCATTTGTAATATCCTGAAATGAAATAAATAAGACATCATTCATAATCTAAACAGTTAGCATTTTACTATAGAACAACTAGAGAATCCATGTTTAAATATATATATATATAAAAAGTTTAGAATACAACAGATGATGAGTGTTTACAAGTTGGTCTCTCCACCTTCAGGCATACAGTACATATTTCAAATAATGTCCCAATAAAAATACAACTTCATTGCAAGCCCTTTTCTCTACTCCAAAGAGCGCAATACATGATACATTTAAGCACAAAACACTAAAAAGTTTTGGAAGTAACAGTGGCTAATGTGGTCAGACACTATGTTGTCATCTATGTGGTTTATTTTTATTAATATCTTGGCACATACTGGTATGGAGATGTAAGCTGTGAAAGGAACAAGTGGATTCAACATCTGTGACTTAATATCTTCTGGTTATTGGCAATTTTCATCCTGCTTTCTATTTCTTTGGTTGTTACCTTAGGCCACTTCATTTGCAGCATGTCTGTGCACTGCTCTATAATCTAACAATGACTATCCAGCCTGCTTCTAAAATGCCTTGTTGGATGCCTCTATATATCTTTCTCCAGAAGTTCCGTTTTATCTGCTGGTACAGTTACTTGTAGGTTTCCTCTCCATATTGGAGTTGTCTTTGAACCTTCTGTTTTGTGTATTCTCTCTGCTTCTGTTTACTGTATATCTTCAATTCCATGATACTGCAGGTATGTTAAATTTAATATTTACCATTATGAAGTCCTGGTCTTCATATGCCGGAATACTTTAGCTGATGTATCGTGCTAAGAACTGTGTGTGACTCCCATCTTTACCAACTGGTTTTAAATAACCGCAAAATTTCATTTAAGGTGGAATTTAGCTTTAGTGTTTCTATTTAATGTTATCTTGTTTTGAGCAGTTACTGTTCAAGTGTGAGGCTTTGATGTATTATACTAGAATCTGTTAACTGTTGGGGTTCTCCAGTGTGAACTTTTACATGGTTCCGAAGACTGCTCTTCCGTGAGAACTGTTTGCCACATTCAGAACAGTAATGAGGTTTCTCCCCAGTATGAGTTCTAGTATGAAGGTGAAGATGGCTTTTTTGAGAAAACTGTTTGCCACATTCAGGACAGCTATATGGCTTCTCTCCAGTGTGAGTCCTTGTATGTCTTTGAAGACTACTTATGCGCGAAAACCGTTTATCACATTCCGAACAGCTATATGGTTTCTCTCCGGTATGAATTCTTGTATGACTCAAGAGACTGCTTATAAGTGAGAACTGCTTTCCACATTCAGAACAGCAATATGGCTTTTCTCCAGTATGAACTCTCATGTGTCTTTGAAGAGTACTACTGTCTGAGAATCGTTTTCCACATTCTGAACATGCATATGGTTTCTCTCCAGTGTGAATTCTTATATGCAACCTAAGATTGCTCTTTTCAAAAAACCGCTTGCCACATTCAGAGCAGCAATATGATTTCTCCCCAGTGTGAATTCTCGCATGTTGCTGAAGGCTGCTATTGCTGGCAAATCGTTTGCCACATTCAAAACAGCAGCAGGGCTTCTCGACAATGTGAACTCTCTTGTGACTATGAAGATTGCTCATTTGGGAGAACCGTTTGCCACATTCAGAACAGGAATACGGCTTCTCTCCTGTGTGAATTCTTGTGTGGCTATGAAGACTGCTAATTTGTGAGAATCGATTTCCGCATTTTGTACAACAGTATGGTTTCTCCCCAGTGTGAGTTTTCTCATGTTTCCGAAGACTACTCATCACAGAGAATCGTTTGCCACATTCAGTGCAGCAGTATGGTTTCTCTCCTGTATGAATTCTTGTATGACTCTGAAGACTGCTCTTGAGGGAGAATCGTTTGCCACATTCAGAACAGGAATATGGCTTCTCTCCAGTGTGAATTCTTGTATGTATCTGAAGACTGCTATTACTGGAGAATTGTTTGCCACATTCAGAACAGCAGTGAGATTTCTCTCCTGTGTGAATTTTTGTGTGCCTCTTTAAATTTCTTTTAAGTGAAAATTGCTTGCCACATTCTGAACAGCAGTATGGGGCATTCACAACAGGCAAAGTAGTATACTGGAGAGATGTCACAATTGAACTCTCTGATCCGGAGGTTGATTCCTTTACATTTTCATCATGTGGTGCCAGGTGTAAAGGGGTCTGAGGAAATGAAGACAGAGGGAAACCTCCATACTTCTGGAAATCTGTGGGGGAAAAAAAAAAAAAAAAAAATCACAAACACATGTTAAGTATATATTCTATAAAGAGCATTATAGAAAGAAATCCTGATGAGTTTATTTCTTGCTGAAAGCAGCAACAGGAACTGAATTGCAGAAACAATTTCATTAAAGTAAGGGCATTTATTTAGTTAGCAGCCGTAGCACACTGCTTAGCACTGATGCATAAAAGCTCACAAATAAGCACTACAAGCCAGTCTTAAAGATTACTGATTAAAATTACAGACATCACCTTTTTCATTTTATTTTCACATCATTTCCAAAACAGTTAAGCTGAAAGGCAGTGGTGTAAACACCTATATAGACTCAGTTTACTTCATGATCTTCCACCAGACATTTCCAATGTGCTTTATACATTTTATATATTTCATTTTGAAATGAAACCTGCTTAACTTTTGTAAGTAAGCTGTATGGAATAAGCCTGCCAAATTCTCCAACTTCCGGTGTAGGTAGAAGGCTGAAATTTGGCAGGCTTATTCCATACAGCTTACTTACAAAAGTTAAGCAGGTTTCATTTCGAAATTCTACACGTAGCGGTCATAACGGTTGACAACGTCCGCCATGTTGAACTTTCTTATTTATGGCCCCATCTTCACGAAATTTGGTAGGCGGCTTCCCTGCACTAACCAAAACTGATGTACGTACTTATTTCGGTGGTATGACATCACTGTCGGCCGCCATATTGAACTTTCCAACGTCACTAATTCTCCAACTTCCCGTTTAGGTAGAAGGCTGACCCCATCTTCACGAAATTTGGTAGGCGGCTTCCCTGCGCTAACCGAAACCAATGTACGTACTTATTTCGGTGGTATGATGCCACTGTCGGCCACCATATTGAACTTTCCAACGTCACTAATTCTCCAACTTCCCGTTTAGGTAGAAGGCTGAAATTTGGCAGGCTCATTCCTTACAGCTTACTTACAAAAGTTAAGCAGGTTTAATTTCGAAATTTTACACATAACGGTCATAATGGTCGACAACGTCCGCCATGTTGAACTTTCTTATTTAGGGCCCCATCTTCACGAAATTTGGTAGGCGGCTTCCCTCAGCTAACCGAAACCAATGTACGTATTTATTTCGGTGGTATGACGCCACTGTCGGCCGCCATATTGAACTTTCCAATGGCCTTTGTTACTTATGGGCCCATCTTCAAGAAATTTGGTATGCGGTTTCCCAACGCTAACTGAATCCTACTTACGTACATATATACGTCCATAGCCTGCAGCTCGGTCACTGTGTGAGGCGGCGTTGGGTCCCCCATCCCAACGCCTCCCACGTTGTTGGCTGCCTGCCTATATAAGGCCGTCCGTCACTCCGGTCTCTACATTCCCTTCCTTGCTTTGCCACGGGATTCACGTCTCCCTGCTGATAACTACAGCCTTTTTATTTAATCCACGGCTTCTCCGTCGTTTTATTGTTCGTTTATTACGATTATAGTTACTGTGTAGGTATTTTAGACTTCCTTTACATTGTTCAGGTACCCATTTCCTGTATCATTCCAACCATACCCCTATTAACATGTCTATCGAGGTAATCACCATCGATCAAAGAACTGTCACTTACCGAGTGGTTTCCATGCCCGGAGATGGCACCTGCCTTTTCCATTCTCTTTGTTACATATTGCACGGCCATATCAGGCTCACTCTTGATATCCGGAGGAACATTGTGTCTTATGTATTGAATGACTGGGACAGGTTCAAGGTGTGGACTGATGACGGTACAAGAGATAATTATACTACACAGGAGCACTATAAGAGTGAAATGCTTAAGCCCTTTACCTATGGTTCTGCAAGTGAGTTGATGGCTGCCGCTGAATTGTTCGGTTGTCGCTTTCAAGTGTACTGAAATAGCCAAATATTTTACCCCTTTGGACAACCGCCAATGCCTCTTAAACATCTTAGATTCACAGGTGACGATTTCAGTAGTGGACACTTTGATGTTTAGAAATGTTTAAACTCTCAAAAGCTGGATGTGAAGTTATCAATGAAACCAGTTGTATGCTTACAACGCTTGACAGATGCCGAATGTCACTTCAACACAAGTATTTGCTGCAAATACTGTCGTAATTGAAACAAACCATTAAACTCAAACAGATTATGACAGCAGCAATCCAAGCTGTGAGATGTGAAACAAGATTACTTTTCACATGGCCAAGTGTACGTTGCATGCTCAAGAGTAAGCTCAGCGCAAGGCTTGGTCATATTACAACCGGAGGGCCGAAATGACAATGTGGTATACAAAGAGATCCTTAACAAATAATTATTGGTATATTTTCCCTCAGTTTAAAAAGGTTTAATTTCCTTCTTAATAAAAATTTTAAGGCAGTACTTTGCCGCTGCGAAGCGCGGGTATTTTGCTAGT
>JANRMT010062791.1:232058569-232107009 GCA_026402145.1 Polypterus bichir lapradei | reverse complement strand
TTTTTCTGTCCACCCTGGCCATCGGACCTTACTTATTCTATGTTAATGAATGTTGACTTATTTTTATTTTTTATTGTGTCTTCTATTTTTCTATTTCTTCATTTTGTAAAACACTTTGAGCTACATTTTTTTGTATGAAAATGTGCTATATAAATAAATGTTGTTGTTGTTGCACTGACCAGTCATCTCTCTCTATTATATATATATATATATATGTATATGAGAGAGAGAGAGAGAGAGAGAGGGCTGTAGTTTATGTTCTGTTTCAATGCAAAATGTGATGAAATGATTTCAATGTGTGTTAGTGTTTTTTATAATTAACACAATAACAACTTTGATATCCTCCCGTGTCTAGTCATGACTGATTTGTGTAAGTGATGTGGTTATTTTGAGATGACACTGTAAGCAGAATGACCTTTCAGCAGTGTGATTCCCAGCAATGAACCTGTTCTATTATAGGAGCAAGCGCTCCTTACTGGGCACACAACAAATCCTCATATATACACCGGCAGCTGCACGACGGCCACACACACACACACAGGTTGCTGTCAACAGAAAGGAGAATATGTATCCTTCCCGAGAACAAATAATAAAAAGAATTTAGAATAATTACTTTAAACATCATTTTGTTGGCATACACCTACCTCCAAAACAAGGAAAAAACTTTCTGAAATCTGAACCTTTGCTGTTTTATAACAGACATATTTGTTAAGTCACGTTCTAAGCTGCTGGTAGAGGATGCTTCGTTTTAACTCAAATGAAATTTCACTTAACAAAACTGATTTCTGGAGCAAAAACAGTTAGGATTGTGAAAAAAATATCCGACTGCAAAAAGATCAAATTTACCCTTTAAGACACAATCCTATATGAATGGCACTGGCACAACAAAATGGTGAATTTAAATTTTACATGTCCAAAGAGTATGTGACAGTATAAATACCCATTACTGGGGGAAATACAGTATTAAAGATGCAAGTCCGGGAGAGCTGAGTAACTGCAGCTGTTGCTCTTAACAAGTAAGAAAATAGGGAGTGAACAACCCCACTGTATCTAAAAAAAGAAAATCGGGACTTTCTTGTATACACAGATGGATATTTCAGGAGTAAACCGCAAGACAATGATATTTTTACCAGTAATGGCAGACTGCACAATAAAGTGCAGTGAATACGCTTTCAGTTTTCATTCTATTTCTCTGTACGTTTAGCATTCGTTTGCTCAGATGTTGATGCTCTTGCTGCTTCCTGAGCAGCTCTTCTTTTCTCCACCCTAGCGGCCAGCTTCTTCTCTTCTAACGTTGGAATCTTTTCATGTTAAAACTGATTAAGAAAGTTTGTGTTGCAATTACTTAGTACATTTTTCTTAATTTTTCACTTAAGCCTTCAATCGGACTCAAGATGATTTAGCCGTACGCATGCGCCGCATGGCAGCACTGCTGCCATAGAGTTGATTCTACAATAAAATAAAATAAAAAATAAAATGAGGAATAAAAATCATCACCCCGAAAGCAGACAGTAGATGTCACGTAGTATATGTGTACCAAATTTCAGGTCAACAGGTCAAACGGTTTGAGAGCTACAGGCGATTTAAAATCCTGGACAGACAAACAGATAGATACAGTACCCAATTATATTAGAAGATATGTACATTAAAGAATCATCAATAACAAATCAAATTAAATTAATAATGTATTGAACAATTATTATAAAAGTAAAGTTGGATAAATCAGACTCTACAGCTGCATGAATAAAAGAAATACCACTTCCTGTTAGTGGATATAGCCCAAACGTTGAAAGAAATCTACGTTTTGTACCTATTACTTGTATGAAAAATTAGGCTGACCTAAGTAAAAGCGTACTCAAGTTATCGTGTTTACATACTCTCTCACACACACAGACAGACATAATTCCAAAAATGGTACTTTCGGACTCAGGGAGGTCTAAAATGTTGACATTCATCAAAATCTCAAAATCGAATTTTTGTACAATTACAATACTTTCCCTAAGAGAAAGTATATTGAACTCGCAGAGGTCTAAACCGTCAAGATTAATCAAAATCTCAAGGTCAAATTTTTGGATGATTACAATACTTTCCCTATACGAGAAAGTAAAAAAATCTACACACACACACTGATGCTTAACAAATAGAAACAAATGATAAAGCCTCATAGTCCACATGGAGTGTGAAGGGTGATAGCATTTCCCGTCTTCATATTTGTGATCTTGTGGGAAAGACAACTACTGTCCAAGTACAAAAATTACCTATTGCAGGACAATGAAAACACCACATGCAAAATTAGGATTCTTTAAATATCTATACAGTTGCACAAAAAATGTTAGAGTTTTTAATCACATCAATACATTTCTAGGCTGAGGACAGGCATAAGTAAATAAGGACTGTCAAGTCCTTGTCCCATAAAAGCCATGTACTCCAATTCCAAAATCTGCCATTGCTTTTCATATACAGTACCATAAACCACCAACAGATGGCACACTCTTTTGTGGGTCAAGCAGTGTCATGAGGGGGAAATCTACTGCAATTAGCTGCACTGCTGATTCATTGGTTATTTTGGCGTTTCCCCGTAAAGCATGTTGGTCAAGGTGCCCCTGTACAAGTAAACCATTCAATTTCATTTACAGTGAAACCTCGGATTGCGAGTAACCTGGTCTGCGAGTGTTTTGCAAGGCGAGTTAAAATAAATTTTAACTTGACAAACAAGCAAGGTCTTGCAATACGAGTAGTGCGTATATGTTGTCTCCCGAGCGTCACGTGGGGATTGTGGGTAATCGTCTCCCATGCTCGTTCTCAGTCAATGTGCCTAATTCATATAGTCAACATCCATAGGAGTGTATATGGTTTATTATAGCATGGTGATCACGTGCGAGTCCCTGTCATGCACCCCAAAACACAAGACTGAGTCTCAGTACTTTAGCAAAACCAGCCTTATTCAGTGTGAAACAGGAACAGCATGGTTATTTATTGTAGCGGGATCTACCGCTCTCCTATACACAGACACAGCACTCCAGCAGGGTCATGAGCAGGTTAGTGGCCAAGTAATACTGTGCTCTTGCATTTATAATGTCCCTTGCATCACCCATTGATGGCAGACGCTTATAGCTTGACTGCAATCTTTTCTGATTTACTTTTACGGCGAACTGCTACAGTGCTGGGAGCCTGCGGTTGCTTCGGGATGCTCTTTCTCATGTTGTCCCATTGGAGGGGAAATCTGAAAAGAGTTTAGAAACCTTATAGTGCATAAAGCATTTTTTTTTTTTAATTTTGTGTCCAAGTGTAGTGCAGCACCTATTCTAAACATTACCAATAGTACAATATCAGTACCTGATGCACTAAAAGTGTCAGTCACTAAACTATTACTTAAAAAGTCAGACCTAGACCCACACATAATAATTATAGGCCTATTTCAAATTTACCCTTTCTCTCTAAAAACACTAGAAAAAGTAGTCGCCAATCAGCTTCAGTCACACCTTACGCATTACAATTTATTTGAGAGATTCCAGTCTGGATTCCGCACTGGTCATAGTACAGAAACGGCACTAACGTGGGTTGTAAACGACATTCTGATATCCTCTGATGAAGGAAACTCCACTGTAATTATGTTGTTAGGCTTAAGCGCAGCATTTGACACCACTAACCATTCTATTTTACTGCACAGGCTAGAAAATGATGTTGGGCTTACAGGCACTGTGCTCGCTTGGTTTAGTTCTTATTTATCACATCGATTCCAATATGTACAGAAATGTGCTGACAGTACTCTTGTCTGAACTTATGACTTACAAACCAGAGTGCACATTAAGATCTCAAGATGCTGGTCTGCTTATGATTCCAAGGATTAATAAAATAACAGTGGGAGGTCGAGCTTTTAGTTTCAGGGCACCTAAACTGTGGAATGGTCTGCCTGCTACTATAAGAGATGCCCCTTTGGTCTCAGCTTTTAAATCTCGGCTGAAGACTCACTACTTCAGTTTAGCATATCCTGACTAGAGCTGCTGATTAACTCAGGGGTGCCCACACTTTTTCAGCTTGCGAGCTACTTTTAAAATGACCAGGTCGAAATGATGTACCTACATTAAAAATGCTATATACACACACATACCGAGTATACTTTATACATAAAATGTATGTTGTCATACCTTGCATGACTGAATAACCTTTATGGCACAATAACAATTCAATATATTTATGGTCACTACAGTATTTGGATTTAATAATCATTATGTGGGAAAAGGCTGACTCGCATAAATAAGTAGAGCCAAATAATGCAGTCAAGGAGCTTTTGAATTCAGCCGAGTGAAAAATGACGGCTGTCCAATTAACTGCGATTTTAGTTCTCTTTCCTTTCTCAGATCGGTTTTTGGAAGGACGTCAGTTTCGTAGTTTTTATGAACAGTTCGAAAATGCCTTTCCACATTTTCCTTCTTTGGAATAGCAATAATAGATTGACAGATCAGACAAATGCACTTCGATTGTGACATTGTGAGAAAAAAAATCCTCTTCCAATTCCACTTCCAGCCCATACCCTCCCCAAACAATTTTTTTTAAAATCCCTTCTTTAGTCGATATAAATTGGAACGCTAACTAGATCACAGCCGGAGTTTTGCAGTACCTCACTCGTTTGATCATGAGTGCAGGATGACCAGTGCGTTAGAAGAGAAGAGATCTCAGACTGGCCGCCCTGTATGTCAATCAAGTGGCAAATGCCATAGGGAGGATATATGATAGACTAATGTTTAAAAAAAATTGTTTTTGAATGCAACGCGATCTACCTGCACTACCTTTGCGATCTACCGGTCGATCACGATCGACTCATTGGGCACTTCTGGATTAACTATACAGACTGCATCTCTGTTGTTAGTCATTAGCACTAAAAAATAAGTAACATGATAATTATAATTGGATACTAACTCTCACCTATTCTATTTCTCTTCTCAGTACTCAGATGTGGGACTTGGTGCCACGGCCCACCTGCCAAGTTGTTTTGCCTGCCTAAGGTAAAGTCATCCCTGATGTAGGATCGCAGGAATCGTGGGGTAGAGGGGTCCTTTCATCGGATTGGCTGTCCCAGCACTGTTTCAGCTGTGGAACTGCCAAATGTGGGAGGCAGCTTGATGGCTGAGGTCTCCAGGACTCTAATCATATTATGTGATATCATCTACAGTTAAATTCTGCTCCGTACTTGTAAAATTTTTATTTTTATACTGTATTGAGGATTTGTTATGTTCTGTGTATTGTATTTTTTTGGGAGTTTTTCTTTGTCTTCTTAGAGAGTCTAGGCTGGGGGGCTGTCAAGATGCAGGGCCTGTTAAAGCCCATTGCGGCATTTCTTATGTGATTTTGGGACATACAAAAATAAATTGTATTGCATAGTGACTCTTTAGGCAAAAGCAACTCTCATTGGAGAGGTTTCCTTGTTAAAGTCGCAAAAAAGAGAAAGATTCCAGCGAGCCAACAGATAGTATTGATTCTATAAGTTAGAGTGAAAGTCGTCCTACACAATAACTCTCCTTCTCCTCTCTCTATTGTCTCCCTCACACCAGCCAAGATTCTTTTCAAAGGCAGAGTGCAGGTCAATTTGTTTTATGTATTTTTACTTTATTATTTTGTATTAATCATTTTTATATAAATATTTGTGAGTTGTGAAACAAATTATCTGACTTTCCATTATTTCTTACGGGGAAATTCGTTTTGATATACGAGTGCTTTGGTTTACAAGCACGTTTCCGGAACGAATTATGCTCGCAAAGCGAGGTTCCACTGTATTTGTTTCATATAAATTATGCCTCACTCATATTTTAAGTGTACTAATTAGGTTTTTCAAACTACGGTAACTTCCATGATCAATAACACTTGCTGATTTCTAGTATGTACTGAAGAAGGGATCATGTTTCAGAATCACTGTGTATAAACCTGTACTCAAGTGTTTTAGAAAAGTATTTAATTATCAGATGGAATCCATGCCTTCTTCTTAATGTACAATAGTGGAGATTCTAAAGCACTATAAAGAACCCAAACAAGCTTTCCTATTAAATCAACAAACAGTTCAAATCAGAAGTGATGATCCTAGCAGTGAAAATTTCAGTTTGGTAAGCCCATGGAGAAATCCTACTGACCACCGTGGCACCAGAAGTCACTAATAGAGCACTTGGGATTTCTTACAAGAAACAGCCACAAAGGATTTTTTCTTTCTCTCTTTATATTTTTTTTTTTATATCAGGACATCAGTCCACATTCCAGCAACCCAAAAACCTCCATTCCTGCAGCAAAGGTAAACCATCCAGGTATGATTTTTGGACGTATTTGTAGCAGCAATGGACTGGTTTATCAGCAACAGACCAGAACTGTGTGCTTTTGCTCAAAATATGCTATGGGCAAGTAAGCATATACCTTATTGATCACTAGCCAATTTTTACTGTGGGGTGATGGAAAACTCTTGCATATGTATTTGCACTTCTAGGTTTCCACTCCTGCCAGTAAAGCAAATTAAACAATGCTTGCAGAGCAGAAGATCGAGAAGATCTAATCGAATGGATGGCGATCTAAATTGGTCACTGTTAAGGTGGGTGGTTGGAACCCATCCCAGCTAGCACAGGATGCAAAGCAGAAATGAGTCATAACATCCTGAAGCCTTACATGAGTCTCTTTACCATATGCAGGAATTTATGGGTAAGGTGTCAAGTCAACTGCATGTGCGGACAAAGAAGGGAATAATCCAAGGAAAGTTGACTCAGCAACTTCAAAGGTCAACATCTTGTATAATTCCTGGGTGTAACTTGTGAGTAATGTGTTAGCAAAGGCAGAATGGTTTTAATTACTTATGGTGACATTGACACAAAAGAAACAATCATGTGAGGTTTGATCAATTTACTTGGTTATTTAAGGAGACATAAAATGTAAGCATACCACGTGCTGAGCTGCCCACTCTTCAGATTTTAGGGGTTTGTATCTCTGAGAGCTAAGTATTGTGGGAAACACGAGAGTTTGCCATCAGTCAGGATTTGGCCCAGAGGTTGCCTGGGCAAATTGCAGAGGTCTTGAAAAAGAAGGGCCAACACTGCAAATATTAACTCTGCACATAAATTTACTGTGAAAAAACTCTGAAACTTATGAAATGCTTGTAGTTATACTACAATATACCATAAAAAAGCTGACAAAAAGATCTAAAAACACTGAAGCAGCAAACTTTGTGCAAACCAATACTTGTGTCATTCTCAAAACTTTTGGCCACGTCTGTGCAAGTGGTATGTTTCACTTGTGTTATCTGTAAGTGGAAACTACTTTTAGTAGTGAAGGAATGCAAGTAAATGAAAATGCTCACTGTTACTGCCATGAACACAAAAGTTGCTTTTAAAACTAAGAATTAGCTTAGGCATTTTAAAATGTCACAACAGTAATAATACTCAATGAACATTCAATTAATTATTACAAACTACAATATTAATGGCAGCACATGGAGGACAGGCCTGCAAGCTCCTGGTCTGTGTGTGTGTGTGTTGCGTCTCAAACATTCCTAGCTGAGAAACAAATAAACTAATAAACAAAGCTACTGGTAACCATCACAGATGAGGCCTTAAAGATGTACAAATCCAAATACTGATATTTCTGCATTACTTTACCCTGATAACCCAGAAAAATGCTTCATGTTAATGAGAAAAAAAAGACATTTTATCATGCAGTGTTGTGATTTTTTTAAGGATCCATTAATTTAGAACCAGGAATTAATGCTAGTACTTATTAGTAAATGATATTACATTGCAATTAGTGAAATATTTGATTCCTATATGGGCATTGTCAGAAAAACTTTGTATAAACCAAAGTAAATTTCTGCATTTTGATAAGGAAAAGCTTTACGCGTACAGATTCTCACTCTGATCATTAGAATTTCAAAGCATAGCAGAGGCCAAAGTGTACTACTGATTCAGGACATAACCCATGCAGACACAGACAAGTTTGTTTGGGAGCATAAAAGCAAAAATGTAAAAAGTTGAAGTTGTAAATGCAGCAATACTCTGATCAAAGCAATGTAATCTGATGTTACATGCTGAGGAAAGCAGCCCCGGTGTGCATTTTAAACCTGTCATCTGAAAAACTTGAAAAAGCAAGCAGCCAAGCAGGATCGGTCAGGCTTAAATAATGAATCTGCTGTTAACATGAAATATTTTTGGAAAGGTACCCTGCCTTGACTTTCAGTGCTGCTGCAATTTTCTCATAGGGAAAGTATTGTAATCGTACAAAAATTCGATTTTGATGAATGTCAACATTTTAGACCTCTCCGAGTCCGAAAATACCATTTTTGGAATTATGTCTGTCTGTCTGTCTGTCTGTCTGTGTGTATGTAAATACGATAACCTGAGTACAATTTCACTTAGGTCAGCCAAATTTTTCATACAAGTAATAGGTACAAAATTCAGATTTCCAGCAACTGTTGGGCTATTTCCACTAACTGGAAGTGGTACTTTTTTATTCAGCAGCTGCAGAGTCTTATTTATTCAACTTTACTTTTATAATAATTGTTCATTATATTAATTTAATTTGTTATTGATGATTCTTTAATGTACATAATATTTTCTTATATAATACACTACCGTGGCTGTCCGTTTGTCTGTCCAGAATTTTAAATCACCTGTAGCTCGCAAACTGTTTCACCTATTGACCTGAAGTTTGGTACACATATACTATGTGCCTATACTGTCTGCTTTCGGGGGGATGCTTTTAATTCCTTCTTATTTTTATTTTATTGTAGAATCAACTCTAGGCAGCAGGGCGGCCGTGCAGCACATGTGTACGGGCGCCGTACTCATCCCTACCACCTTCGCGGTCACTTCCGCTACTTTCCATATCTCAAATCATTCATGAGGCAGATAGCTAGAAGGCATCATGCATACCACCTTCACCGTCACTTCCTCTACCTCTTCATAGCTTAAGTGTTCAATCTGCCTCAAGAATGATTTAAGTGTCAGCTTAAGAAAAACTTACTAAGTAATTGCAACACAAACACTGACTTAATCAGTTTTAACATAAAAAGATGCCGACGGAATAAGAGAATAATCGGGCCGCTAGGGTGGAGAAATGAAGATCTGCTCAGGAAGCAGCAAGCGCATCAACCAGTCTGAGTAAACGAATGCTAAACGTACAGAGAAAGAGTCTGAAAACTATGAATGCTCACGTCACATGTATTCACTGCATGTTATCATGCAATCCACCGTTACTGGTGTTTAAATGTTTTAAACTGTTTCAATGTGGTGCTGAGGTGTCATTCGCTGCCCTTGGGTCCCAATCCAGGTGGTTTGTTATGTGGTGGGTGCAGCAATACACTATCAACACATACTCCCAACCTCTCTCTCATAATCAATGAGAACCTCAACATCCACAAGGTACTCATGGTGGGTATAGTGGCAGAAGTTTGCAAAATGGATTCTGAATCTGTACAATGTTTAAAGAGATGTAAAATTGAAACTGGTAATAAAAACCAAGACTGGTGCATTTCTAATAAAAATTTTTAAAAGTTTAGTACCTACCTTCTCCAGAGTAAGTTGAACATGATGCTTTCTCGTTAATTTCACAATCCAGAGATTCCAACTTTATAGGGACAGAATGATCCTGTAGGTAGCCATGTCCACTCAGGCAGGAGTCTAATCCTGTTACATCTTCATCCGGACATATATACTCTGTTTTAATGTCCTCTTCCTTGACGCAACTTAAAATTTCAAATTTCAAATCTGTGCTGTCAGACATCTCCTCAGAGTCTTCTTTAATGGCAAGGGATTCCCATTCACAATCTTCTTCCTTAATGTACAGACCTCTCTTCTCCATGGCGTATGGGAAATGGAGACCACTGTGCAAAGCGGGACTCTCCCCTTCGTTGACATTACTGCTGTCTTCACATTTAAACTTCATTTGTAGAGGCCTCTGAACAGCCGGGTAAACCTCTTTCATTTCAAACATCTAGGTGTAACTAGCGGTGGACGATTTCTCTTTTTCTCTGTAGAAAGAACAGGATAAAACATTATGAGGAGAGCATCAAATAAAATGGCAGACAAATTTGCCTTTAATGTTTGGATTCTGATTTGGGCAAAGGAGAAATCTGACATGAACAGTTTACAGGATCCACTCTACAAACACAATGATTAACCTGTCAGGATCCCCAGAATTTGCTAGTCTTTTATGGGAATTCTACTGATCTTGGTTTTGATTTTTATTTACTGCAGCACTATTTTGGGCTCCCATTGTTGGGGTAGTGCCCTCATTTTTGAGCCTGTGTTCTCTAAGGTCATGAACTGTCAATTACAATGACACGGGATAAACGTCCCCTCAAAGTTGTTTCTGTATCCAAGTACAAGGATGCCCCAAACACATTTCGCTGTTGCTTGTTTTGATTACAATACTCTTTTTCTTTCTCCAGTTTAGAGCGTTTTTCTGACTATGAATATTGCCTCGTATTTTGGCAATGCTATGAATCAGGACGATTGTGTTTTTTTTTTTTTTTTGAAGCATGACAATCTGTTTCTATATAATGAAAATGCATTTCAATAGCATTTTTAAACTATTACAGCAAAGAGAAAGAATACCTGCTCTCACAAGTCTACCGACACAATAAGTTAAAATTTTAATACCAATCCAACACTGCTTAGCATTGAAGAATTAAGATTCTCAAGGGAAATTCAATTTCATCACATTCATGAATATGCATGAACACATGCAGAACAAAATGACTTCACTTTAACGCCAATCTGGAGGACTGCACATATACATGACAGCTCTCTGCATTCACAGTGCATCTGTTGCCAATGACTTGCATAAATTGTGTTACCTATGTGGAGAATGACTAGGCAGCATTCAAGATGGGAACATGTAGAAGTAGGAAATTACTAAAACTTAGCTGTTGCCAACTAATAAGCAAATTAAATAAACAAAAAAAAAGCTCTTGAATGTGAATCATTTGTTCTGAAACAGTTTTCACTTTCTGAATAAACATCTGCAGACCAAGACAGCAGAAGCAACAGACTTTAATTTAAATATATTTGCTGGTACTAAAAAATATGCATATCGCAAAGAGTAGAATGAACAAATGTCTTCTGCTCCCCTTGAAAAGGCACAAGTCATTCACTTCAATTACATAGTATGGTGAGTAAAACACTGCAACTGAAATTAGAAGGCTGGTGGTTTTCATGTTGTTGTGATGGATAAGTGTTTCTGCCTCATGGATTCAGCATCCAGGGTTCAAACCCAACACACTATCCAATGGATGCAAGAGTTATCTTTGAACACCCAAAAAAATATGCTGATTATGTGGACTGGGATTTGCACATTGGGCCCCAAACCTGAATTTAATTAAGCAGATTGTGGTTCTTTGTGGGACCCTGAGCAAGTCAGCTAACCTTCTCGTATGAGAATGGTAAGGTTTCCTGGATATTGTGGGTTACTTTGAGGGAAAAGGTGTATGACAATGCAGAATGAATTTTGTCAGTCAAAATTAGAGGAGACTTGAACCCTGAACTTCATAAAATGTTAATGTTTCAAGGAAAATGAACTTTTCCAAGGTGTGGATAATATTCATTTTGAAATCTCCGAAACATACTATAGCTATCTTTAACATGTTACTCTACCCCTACAATGTCTTTAGAATGACTAACCCGAGTCCACTGTTATATTAAATACGGCAAACAACCAGGATTTGAAGAACCAAAACTATTAGTATTGTCGGTCAGCTGGCCAGTTTATTAATGGCTATGATTTGTGACTCCAATTAAAGCTTTTAACCATGTTAGCAGTTACCCTGATTTTAAACCACAAACATTAAACTCTGTTAAAATTATGTGCCTTAATGATTCAAAAGGGTTTTAAGAGTACTTGCAGACAATCCGGTGTTAGGTCTGTATCAAAATTACATAAACTGATAATCTGTGCCATACAGCTTCCGTTTACTTTTTAAAAATGCCTACTCCTACACAATAGTCTTCAATTGGTTTACCACACCTGGAATAATTTAAAATTATTTTAAAATTTGCAACACCACATTATAACAGATCCCTCTTGCCAATGTCACTTTCAAAACGTGATTGTATACCATTCCGTCTTACAGCTGTAATAAATTGTGATTCCTTTGCCAATTACTTCCATTTTCATGCAGTGAAAAATTCTCATTATTTTCTACTAAACCTTCATTCCTCAACAGATGTTTAATCGCGGAGTACTACATATACAATTACAAGTATAACGACGTTTAGTCCCAGTTCCAAATCACAGTAATCCACGTTTAATAACCGTAATAACGAAGACAGTGACAACAACTGCGAACTGGCGTCCACTTTGAAACAACCCGAGAACAGCTCCACTCTCCCACACTTCGCAAAAAGTAATCCAATCTTTAATTTGGAACGCTTATTCTAAATAAGTCTTGCAAATTATGGAAGGGTCTGAGGCTTGCTGGGGAGCTCTCCAGTAAAAGAAACCACATAGAAGAGAAGCATGTTTTACATGACAAATTAGCAAAACCTCCAACCTATCCCAGGAAAACACGCAGAACTATATTTACAAATATAGCAGTCCTGTCAAGTAACACAGAATCTCTGCAACAATATTATCCAAAATTAGTTCATTACAAAAAAAAAAAAAAAATAATAATAATACTTCATCCCAGGTTTGGGAAGAATGATTGCGGCAGCCATTTCAGACGGACAGAAAGTACAACAACGTAATGAATATTCGGGAGGGCCGCAGATGGGGTTAGTGTGTTGCAAAGAACAACTGCGATTCGGTAATGAAAAGCAAGTGATCGATCTAGTTGCCCATCGGCGATGTAGACATGCAAGACTACGGTGAAATCAGGAGCGGCTGCTCCTTTTCGCTTACTCTCGTATAGTCTTTGTGTACGTACGTACCTTCCTTGCTCGCCCTCTGTCTCGGGGCTATGCCTTACTTTAACGTGGCCTAAAACGACAGGGCCACACAAACTAATGAGTTTGACGACTACAACTTGACATTCTGTCTTCCAGTTCAACGCCACCGCCACAACCGGGCAGCAACAGTTGCCAACTAACTAACAACTACTTCCGGTCATAAGTGCAACCGAACGTATCAAATTAAAAGTCACGAATCGAAAACTACTTCCGCTCCAAAGTCCAACTGAATGTATCAAAGTTCTCATTCAGTTCTCATCTTCGTTGGATTTTAGATAGATTGATAAAATTTAAACAAATAAATACATAAACATATATTACCGATACAATCAAAACTTTATGTATATATCTTTATATATAATTTGATACTATCCCTATGTATGGTGTTCGCAGCAATACCTCGAGCAGCCACAAGAGCAGCGGCCGCGGGAAGGATGCGTAGGAAACGAAGTCACATGACTGACGCGGAACGTAGACTTGCTAATGCGACAACACGTACACAACGAACACAACAAACGGATGAGCAGCGAACGGCTACAAATGCTACTAACACTGAAAGAAATCGTGCAAATCGGACACATGAAGAACATGCGCTACAGAATGCTACTAACGCTGACTGACATCGTGCCAGCCGTGCACACGCGACTTAAGAAGCTCGAGCAGCCTCAATTGCAGCACGGGTTGAAATAAATCGAGCAGCCCGTGCCTTGCGGCGGCCGAAAAGGTCTATTTTAACCACAAATCATGCCATGATAACAAAATCATTTCAAGGAATTAACCAAAACAAATAATTATTTGCAGAGAAAGTATGGATTTCACAAACGTTGAATTTGTAGCCCGATTCGATCGGGCTCCCAGTCGCTAATATATATATATATATATGTGTGTGTGTGCGTGCGTGCTAGTTTGATATCCGATTTGGAGAGGATGCACACTGTGCTTTCTAGTAAGGAAGGATGTGCCAGGTGGAATGGGGGTTCAAGCTAGAGTCGATTGTTTGTTGACATCTGGGGCATCTCTTTTGTAAGCATTGTTTAATAAATATCTTGGGGCAGCCATCTGATGTGAACAGATGGAAAAATATAGCATCTTTCATTCTTTTTTGTTGCCTTTGTATTACAATGGGTGTGGATTTTTCTGAACACTGTCCTAAAATAACTCAGTTTATGCGATGAGGCGCGATTGCTAGAATAGTGTAATATTTTGTCCGCCAAACATTCCCACTCTGATTACAAGTGTTTATTACCAGGATTCTTGTTAATTTGTCTGCAGTGTCTTGGTGACAAATGCCAGTACTTCTAACAGCACAGCTGTAGTGTTCAGATGTGACAAAATCAAAATATGGACCAGGAGTTGTGTTGCATAATATGTTAGATATGGTCTGATCTTGATTTAGCAAGATTTATCAGGTATATGACATTAGGATTAACATTATTTCTTTTGAAACACAAATATATCAAAATAATTCTGAACTACTATAAGGTTAAATGGTGGAATTCAGGACAATGTTGTAAATCAATCCAAAATATGTTAAAAGTATTGATGAGAAAATATTTCTAGAGTGTTCTCACTAAATACATACTTCATCAGTTTCAGTCTTAAACCTATGTGCAGGGAAAAACTTTAGCAAGGTATATCATGTATTAATTAAAATACATACCGTATATCTCATTCATTTAATTTGTGATACAGTATTTCTTTGCTAATGACCATGTTAGTCCAGTCAATAGCATCTACCACAGACTTTCCATCTCCTAACTAAAACTGGTGTACGTGACTAAAGGAAATATTTCCCATTATGTTTAAATCACTATATTAAAAAAATATCCCTTGTTCTATGTTTGCTGGAATTTATCAGAACAGCAAAATGAGAGCTAAAGCAATATATCAGAGCAATCACACTTTGGGGAAAATATTCAAAGTGTCAAGACTTACACTAAGAAATTTAAAAACTAAATCTGCCAGTCTATCAATAAAACTGAATTTTCAAATGAAATATGCCAGAATGCAAATGTTGTGGTAAACAGAAACAGGAATACATTTTTATTGAAAATGAAAAGCATTTAGTGTTGCACACCTAAGAAGTAAATTACTGAATCAGCCAAACAAACCAGAAATGTCCACCCTCCACAATTACCATTATTTAAGTTATTTTTTAAAAAATCCAGCAGTGCATATGGTTGAAAATAACAAACAACTGAATAAGGAGTCTGTTAATAAATATTGAGAAGCAAAATGAAGCACACTCCTTTAGGACGAGAATTGAATGATAATTCAATGTTTACTTTAAATAGCACCCTCCTTAGCACAAGACTACATTAAAAGATCCTTAGAAAAGAAATGATGAAATCAATATGTCTCTGATACTCATCAAAAGAGGTACAACATTCAGACATAGCATTCACAAATCTACTTGATCGAATTCAGCTTTGTAGCAGTGCAGTTACTACAGGTGCAAAACAATAAAAAGCACCAGACGGGACCCAAATCTGCTGCATGGCCCATTCACACCCACACTGCAGGCAATTTAGATTCTTCCTTTAACCTAACATTAAACATGCACATCTTTGGAGACATGGAAGTAAAAGTGGAGTACCTTGAGAAAAGCTCAGAAACACTTAAAGAGAAAGTGCAAACTCTATACAGACAAAGAGCAGCAGCTGGACTATATCCAGAATGAAGGATCTATAAGGCAGTAGTGCTGACTTCCATCTTTATTCAATACATTTTACAAGACCAGGAAACATTGCAACTGTTTACTGATATTTTGTACAGTTAGAGTAAAAGCCCATTACGTGATTTGCTGAGGATTACATACGGAGGGGAACTGAACTGCTAAATGTGCGTTTGAAGGTCCAGCGCTTGCTTTAGCCACTACATCACACTGCCTGCCTGTTTCAAGCTTTCACAAAAGCACCTGGTATAGTGGATTCGGAAAGTAATCACATACCTGCAATTTCTGCAAATTTACAAACCTTTCTGGATGGATGAATTTGTGTCTTTAGTGAATCCGCACCAGTGACAAAATTGCCATTTTCTGCAGGTTAGGTGAATTGGCGATCCTAAAATTGGCCCGAGTGTGCGTGTGTGGTCACCCTGAAATGGACTTGTGCCCTGTCCAGGGTTTGTTCTTGCATTGCGCTATATGCTGGCTGAGATAGGTTTATGGGGGTCTGCTGGAGCCTGTTCAGGACTAGAAAGGTTAGAAAATGACTGACTGACTGACCGATTGAATGCAGAACACAATGAGCATCAATGTGATAAACTGAAACAAACTGGACTGAATAGTAGTTGCAATTCTAAAAATGTCTTTCACATTTTGGAGAATTCAAAAAAATAAATTATTGTATTGATTGACTGATACTTTTCAAAGAAATTGAGGCTTCAGTTTTGTCACTAAATGCATGTGTTGAAGTGTGAAGTAAGTACACTAATTGTATTAGCATATTGCCAGTTATTATTGAAGAGCCAATTCAGATTCACAAAAGTGTAAATGAAAGATGTTTTAATTGTCCAAGAAAGTATACAATGCCTGTACATGGCTGCTTCCTACCTTTTGACTGATGTTGCCAAAAGAGCTTTGGGCCCTTGTGAGTTTGAACTGAATAAAGTAATTATAATAATACATACATGGCAACCACTTTCTGGGAGCTGCTGCCATGTCTGCTGCATTGTTATGGTCTATAAATAAGTCATTTCGTACAGATGCAGTTTGTGGTGTGGATATTGAAACATACTGTATTCTGTTGTGCTGGAGAAGGTTGCTTCTAGCAGCATCAATGGAATTCTAACAGGTTAGTTAGTTACATTTATCTATCTGGAGGTGTTTCCATGAGACAAAGATTAAAAGTACTTTTACGAAAGCCAGTGGGGAAGCAAGCACAGATGGGGCCACATCCTCTGCACGTGGTAATTCTTAAGGCTTCGCTGACGCCACTCCAAGTTCACGTACTGTATATAGTAAAACTACAAGGGTGTCTTCAGGTTGTTTTTTGTCCCGAAGACCACACGCAGCTAGTGAGTGTGTGTGTGTGTGTGTATTGTGGAATTAGCCCGGCCACAGACAGACATGGAAACTCAAAAGTCCCAAAAACACACACGTTTAATTTGCCTTTTCTTTATACAGCACCTGACACAGTGCACCAACAGCCACAATACAATTCAGTCCTTTTCTTTCTTTCTTTCTATTCTATTCTATTCTTTGACCGCCACCGCCTCCTCAAATGAAGTGAGGCGGCCTCATTTATATTGTACCCGGATGTGCTCCAGGCGTTCGTTGATGACCTTCCTGAAGCACTTCCTGGTGTGGCGGAAGTGCCGCAGCACAGGGCTTAGCAAGTGGCCATGGGCCCCCACAGGGTTGAGCTTCCAAGCTCTGTTCCTATGACCCCCGACACCCACCAGGGCAGCTGCCCTCTCGTGTTCCAGGGGAGATACTGCTCCTCTCCCGGTCCTTCTAGTCTCCCCGGCGTGGCGGCTAGGCAAGGGGTCCCAGCCGACCGTTACAATATATATATGCACACCAGAATGACTAAAAAAAAAAAAAAAAAAAAAAAAAAAAAAAAAAAAAAAAAAAAGGAATGTACAGAAACATCCTGGATGAAAACCTGCTCCAGAGCACTCTTGACCTCAGACTGGGGCGACGGTTCATCTTTCAGCAGGACAACGACCCTAAGCTCACACCCAAGACATCAAAGGAGTGGCTTCAGGACAACTCTGTGAATGTCCTTGAGTGGCCCAGCCAGAGCCCAGACTTGAATCTGATTGAACATCCCTGGAGAGATCTTAAAATGGCTGTGCACCGATGCTTCCCATCAAACCTGATGGAGCTTGAGAGGTGCTGCAAAGAGGAATGGGCGAAACTGGCCAAGGATAGGTGTGCCAAGCTTGTGGCATCATATTCAAAAAGACTTGAGGCTGTAATTGCTGCCAAAGGTGCATCGACAAAGTATTGAGCAAAGGCTATGAATACTTATGTACATGTGATTTTTCAGTTTTTTTTTTATTTGTAATAAATTTGTAAAAACCTCAAGTAAACCTTTTTCACGTTGTCATTATGGGGTGTTGTGTGTAGATTTCTGAGGAAAAAAATTAATTTAACCCATTTTGGAATAAGGCTGTAACATAACAAAATGTGGAAAAAGTGATGCGCTGTGAATACTTTCCAGATGCACTGTATGTATTTAGGTTGGAGGGGCTTTTAAGGTATTTGTGAAGAGGACCTACATGGCTCTGCCAATAGGGAAAAATACATATACGTTAGCTATCACATCATTACTTAACCTGATTTTTTTGATTCTAGGCTTTAAAACTATAAAACAAAACTTTATATTTACTCCACAAGGATGACAACTGGGCTGAAGTGGAGTCCAGGATGCTGGATCTGTGAAGTAGCAGCACTTTCCTATTTTCCATATTAATATGCCTCGCAGTTAGGAGAGCCGGGTTCGCATCCCAGGTCCTCCCTGCGTGGAGTTTGCATGTTCTTCCTGTGTCTGTGTGGGTTTCCTCCCACAGTCCAAAGACATGCAGGTTAGGTGCATTGGTGATATTAAACTGTCCCTAGTGTGTGCGCGCCCTGCGGTGGGCTGGCACCCTGCCCAGGGTTTTGTTTCCTGTCTTGCGCCCTGTGTTGGCTGGGATTGGCTCCAGCAGACCCCTGTGACCTGTAGTTAGGATATAGCGGGTTGGATAATGAATGGATGGATTATCCTGTTAGAAACTAGTCTCAGGCAGTAAAAAGCATTTTTCTAATACTTGTTTATAAATACTTTCAACATGTATGTTAATTCACTGCACGTTTGATTTTGGTACTATTTACGCTCCACATGAGTGCTCTTTTTTGATTATTTTACATACATTTCTGCCTTATACTTTAATTTTTTATTACAATTAGTTCACTTGTTTAGTTTGTAAGTACTTTTTAAAACGTATTCTTTATTTTTTGTACTGCATTATATCAGCTCTTTATTCTGGATTAGTCTTTATTATACTTTCACTTTATTGACACCTGCTTATTTTATTTATGTATGTTTGTATATGTTAAACCTGCTGCTTAAATTAGAAAACTTCAATAAATCGCTTTTTTTTTTTTTTTGCTTAGCCCACGTACGGAGGTCACCCAGTTAACACTGCAATCTCGCAGGCTCACCACCCTAGATCCGAATCTCGCGCACGGCCTCTGTCTGTGTGGGGTGGGTACATTCCCTCAGTGTCTTATTGAGATTTCCTCTCACGTCCCAAAGACTGCAAGGTTAAGTCAAGTAAACTGGCGATGCTAGTTTGGACCTTCGTCGGCGTGTACACGAACGTGCCCTGAAATGCTCTGGCCCTCCTAAAACGAAGACTTCTGAGCTGCGCCTGATGTTGCAGGATGTAAACTTCACCCCTCTGCAATACTGACCTGGATTAGGGGGATTCGACGGAGGTAGCATTGTTTCTCTCTGTGACGCTGTAAGTTATTTAAAATTTCCAGGTTTTCTTACGATTGCAAATTCCTTTTCTGAACTGGTGAATGAACCAAGTCTATCATCCGGCACTACAGCAAATTGTTGTTAAGGTTAATAAAAAAAAGTCACTTACTTATATTTTTTCTCAGCAGGCACCCCAAACTGTATGATGTCATGCGGGTCCTCGGAAACGGAAGTCATCCTACATCTCGTATCGAGGGCGGGTAAAGGGGGGGAAGAATAACTGTGGAGTCAAGGACTGGATTACGTGTGATTGGTCAGCTTCGGTGTCCTTCACTGGCTGTGCAAAGCGTGCCGGGACTGCTCCAATGTAATATGCTTATGGATCTTCATTTTTTAAATCATAGTCTGGTCACATTCCCATTTTTATATTTTTAATAAAAAAATAATAACGAAGGTGTTAAACAGCATAAATGGCAAATTATTTAAAATGTCCTCCTGTAAATTGTTTTGGTCAAAAATTGGCGTTGATCAAAACTAGTTCAATTAGAGTCGCACAGTGCCATTTAACCCTTTATAATGCCAATTAAACATCACAGAAATCCCATTCATTAGAGATGGGAGTATGCTTGCTTTGCCAGTCAATTTGACCCAGGTAGGCTACCTGTGTTGAGCTGGGCAAAACTCAACTACACTTTTACCGTGGATTGCGTCTTTTTTCAAAACTGAAAATTAAATTAGCCAAACATGATGTAACTTATTTGTGGCCATTCAGGTCCAAAATTTGTAATATTTATTTTTTCAAATAACGGATCAAACTTATTATGCGACTTAATACATATGTTTTGTAATATTTTGTCTTGTTAAAGTAGTACACGTGTGTGTAATTAGATGGCTGCTCGCAAGTAAGTAGACAGGAGTGAGTAAGTAGCTGCGAGTAAGCAGCTAACTTCATGCTCGTACTTTGCATTTTCCGAAGCGCCTTTTGATGTGAGCTGTTGCTGAATTTTAATTTTAATTTATATGTAATTATTTATTTATATTTAAGTAGTTAAGTGTATAGTACTGGCCAGTTCTTTTTTAGACACCATACTGTTATTTCGTTTCCTTCTTTATAACTCTGTGTGATTAGGCCAGTTTTAAGCGCAAGCTGAACAAAGTACAGTACAGCTGAGGGCTTCACAATCCGCTTGGCCCTCAGAAATTTTTTTTTTTTTAGGGGGTCTGTTGAAATTTTATGTGGCTTATGTGAACTGTAGTTTTAAATATGTAATCAGTAAATGCATTCATTTGAAAATAATTACTTTTCACTTTAAATTATTTGCTATAAAATACATATAATAAAAGACATTAAATAAAAATATATATACGCTATCAATTTTTTTTTTGTGTTGACCCAATGTCCTGTTTTGAATCGTACCTTTGTGAGATCTTCTGAAATAACTTTTTAATAAGGGGCCTTCAAGCTTTATATACCTTAAAGCCTCATCAAGACTAAATCCGGCACTGCTTGTGATGGTAACATAACATTCTCCATCCGTCGGGGCCGCTGGGTGCCTAATTTTGGCAGGACTTGACAAAAGGCGGAAAACAGCGCTGGGAAAAGTGCCAGCTCATCTTAGGACCCTCTCATGCACACCCCTACAATGAAGCAGGGACAGCTTAGAGTTGGCAGTAAACTTGCCATGTGTGTCTTTGGGAACATTTGAGAAAAACCCAAGTGAACATGGGGAGAATAGGCACTTTTCTTGTATACGAAGACTGACAGCATGATCATTAAAGCAACAGTGCCTCCCCGTATCGGAACAAGTTGATAATTCCATTATATAAAATAAAGCTTGTTTGTGCTTTTGACACACCTACATACTATACATCAATCTTTACTTGGAACTATATATTTACATTTTTCACTTGTATCATTAGCTATTTTATAATATGTTTATTCCAAACACATTTTTATTTTTAAAATTACTGTCATTCCTGAGTCTAATATATTTATTCCATATACAGTACTTTTTATTTAATTTTATTACATAATTTATAGGCTAAAAGAATTGTTTGGGGTTAAGTAAGGTTAATTTTAAGTTAGCTTTTTGATAAAGAAAATCTGTATTATTCAGTGAGGCCATCGTTTTAAAGCAACTCAACAGACTTAATAAAATGCATTATGTAATACATTTAGTAAAATGTTTTGCCGGTTCATTTCACTTTACAAAAAAAAAACAAACTTTTTACTCTGTTAATTTAACCATTTAAATTCTAGATCAATGTTTCTTCAACTGTGGGTCGCGACTCATATCGCTTCAGGGTCGTCTTGAGTCGTGAATCACATTAGTATTAAATGGGAAACGGTCGCAAACAGTTTGCGGAATGCTTTGCGATTGGTTGCCATGGGAAAGCTGAACCCAAAATACCTGCCCCACCCCCGCGCCCTTGCAGGACGTCAATCTTTGGCAATTCTCCAAAGGTGAAGGACGGCGACTGGCGTGATTCTTCAAACGGCAGGGATTCCCTGGATGCTCCGCGCCGATTGTTGGTCGCGAAGATATAAAAAAGACAATATTGGGTCTCGAGAAAAAAAAAAGAAAAAGAAAGGAAAGAACCACTGTGATAGATAGATAGATTTTTTACGTTATGAGTTGTTGCATATATCAGTACATTTTCCCATTTTAATTTAGCACTAGCGATTCTACTATCTTTCTTTCTGTCTACTATGTATATTTGGACTGTGCCGACAGCAATCGGAAAACAAAAGGAACATTTTTCACTTAATTCTAGACAGGGGCTAAATCGATCCTCTGATACTTGTGGGTGACAAAGTAATATACATTATTGACAAGATGCAAAACCTGTCAAACTCAGGGTATATTTTGTAGAATGATGAGACTGGCAGGACAAGAACACGAAACTTATGAAAAGAGTTGCAGCAGTGCTAGGGTTTTCACTCTGAGATGATTGGAAGTGTGGCATTTCAGACAGAAGGCTGATGCATTTTGAACCGTCCCTAATGATGATTCGCTACAATAGACTTACAATAGGCTTGCATTGGTAATGGAGTGGCAAACTGTTGCTAGAGGGGCTTCTGAGGTTATTCATAACAATAAAAACTGCAGTAATTATTTTTATTGACCTCTCATTATTATTATTATTATTATTATTATTATTATTAGCCATCCATCCATCCATTATCTAACCCGCTATATCCTAACACAGGGTAACGGGGGTCTGCTGGAGCCAATATTATTATTATTATTATTAGGCATTACAGAATTTTGAAAATATTACCACAGCAATTATTCCTCCTATTGCATCTCTGTTGTCAGTCAGTAGCACTAAAACATAAGTAACATGATAGTTATAATTTGTTACTAACCCTCACCCATTCTGTTTCCCTTCTCGGTACTCAAATGTGGCACTTGGTGCCACGACCCACCTGCCAAGTTGTTTTGCCTGCTTAGGATAAAGTCACCCCTGATGTAGGATCATAGGAATTGTCGGGTAGAAGGGTCCTTTCATCAGATTGGCTGGCCCAGCACTGACGCAGCTGTGGAATGGCCAATGAGAGAGGCAGCTTGATGGGCGAGGTCTCCAGGACTCTAAACAAATCCAAATCATATTATATGATATCATCTACTGTTAAATTCTGCTCCATACTTGTAATATTTTTATTTTTATAATGTATTGAGGATTACTTGTGTTCTGTTCTGTGTATTGTACTGTATTGTATTGACCCCCTTTATTTTGACACCCACTGCACGCCCAATCTACCTGGAAAGGGGTCTCTCTTTGAACTGCCTTTCCCAAGGTTTCTTCCATTTTTTCCCTACAAGGTTTTTCTTTTTCGGGAGTTTTTCCTTGTCTTCTTAGAGAGTCAAGGCTGGGGGTCTGTCAAAAGGCAAGGCCTGTTAAAGCCCATTGCCGCACTTCTTGTGTGATTTTGAGTTATACAAAAAATAAATGTATTGTATTGTATTGTATTGCCCCAGTACACAAACAATTCACACATACAGAAATAAAACATTTGTCTGGGCTCAAGAGAAAGAAAGCAGTCATCACATGCAGTGGCATAACAAGGGCAGGGCAGGGGGAGCTGTTTCACTGGGGCCTATGGTTATTGTTGTATTATCACTTGCTAATAAATAGACGTATACAGTTTTTTGACCATATATATGAATGTATATATTAACATGCAGTATACAGAAAATTAAAGATTAACATATACAGTAATTTAAAGAAACATAACCAAGATATATAATACTGAAACTGAAACATCACAAACAAGATGTTTTTGTTTGTGTGAGTATTATTAATTTTTGTATTTATTTTGTATGAACTTTTTCCTTGAGTTTTACTAAAACCTTAGTAATGAAGATACTTGGACTTTTATTTTTTATTTATTTATTTAAACTCTTACTCAATGCTTGAACCTTTCTGGTAGCAGACGAATTTTGGAAACACTAGAGGAATACAGCTAAAAGGAAACCTACCCTAAATTAAAGCCTGGCTTTCAAGGTCGGCCATACACTTGGGGGCAGACACTGCTTTTTTTTATTTATAATTCAATTTTATACATTTATGAGTTTTTTAAGATGTTGCAATGTTATATTTAAATAGATTTAATGAATATATTGTAAGTAATATTCTGTACTTATTTTTATTGTTTCGTATGTTGAGATTTATTCCACATCAGCTTTTTGTTTTAGTTAAAACTGGTACTCCGTTTGTTAAACTAAACTACCTTAACTTATACTTATCATTATGTTATTTTTTTCATTATATTTTTGTAACTAAAAATACTTGTTTCTAAAATGTAACGTCAAATTTACACTTATTTTACCTAATATTTGTAATAAACTGCTAGTTTTGTTTGGCATCATTTACAAAGAATTGTGAAATTCATTAAAATTAATATATAACTATAGTGTTAAACAGTGCGTGCCTCAAACTGGTGTGTGTCTGTGGCACCAAATCCTAATCCCCGATAAGAAGGATGAAGCAGACCAGAATTAAGGTAGAAAGATCTCAGTTAACTGCCGAACGTTGCAAAGGAAGGATTCGTTGTAATGGCTTTGTAGAGCTAAATGTTTATTTGCAGACAAATATTTATATGTGGTTTCTGAAACAGAACAAATACAATAACATAAAATAACTCACAAAAATAAAGGCGCCGGTAACGCTAAAACAGGTAATGCCCAAAAAGGTCAGTAGATGGCAGCAGAAATTAACAGAACGCTATGACGTGCTGTCGTTGACAAAAGGCACTAAATAAAACTTACCAAATACGTTAACGCTGTACAGACTCAGACAAATCACTACTTAAGCAACTATTACCAATTCTTTTTTCTTAAAGCTCTTATATATTAATAAAGAAGCAACATTTCTGAATGTACTTATACAGTTTTGAACTTTAAACTGAACACACTTTGACATAAAGGGTTGTCTGAACATGTTAGTAAAACAACGTTACGAGCTTTATCATTACTTGCAGAACATTATTTCTAATAAAATAAACAGCGAAGCGTAACTTACATTAAACAGACGCACACTAAGTCAACAAACAATTGAATAAATGCAGGTACGTGCAGACTGCTGCATGGAAGTACAGCGTTTTCCGCGTATCAGATACAGAAATAACACGTGCGCACGCTCACGCATAACCTGTCAGCGTGATGACGCAACAGACAGCGTGCTCAGAGTTTTGTACATATAGTCCACATTAAAGTGTACATGAATTTCAATATAGAAATCACATCATAACCCATTTAAACTTACAAGCATCGTGTTCTGTAGGTAAACCTAGAAAATAGCAAAAATTCTACATTTATGAAACTCCTGTGTCATAGAAAGGACCATACAATTGGCTTGTGGTTGCCATTTAGAGCTTCATCTAGGGCAACAAAAATGCTAAAGCTGCCCCTGGATCTGATTATAAAATCAATTTCCTTACTCCCTTCCTCATAATTTGATTGTTGAGGCCTTCAGCTGCATACATGCTGCATTTGATAGGTTTTGCCCCCCAGCCCCAATTTTATTCTCCAGAGTCTTTCCCTTTTTTGTTTTCCTAGATTATGGTCTCCTTTTCTCCTTCATGTGCTTATTTATCAAGCTGTTTGCTCTTTTATTGACACACCTTTTCCCTTTGTTCAGTTTTGCCAATTAAATACCCAGCCAGGTTACTTTACTTAGTACAGTTATTAGTATTGCTTTTCAGTGTACTGAAAGTTAATGCGTTGCTGACTTAGCTGATTTTTTTCTACTGTATATTTACATGTAGGTTTAGTTTGGTGTACTCAGCCATGAACTACAACTAACTTTCATTGGGTCACTGTGGTCTGTATAATCAGTAAGCTACTATAACCTGCTTATGAATATTATTACTTTATGCACAATGCATATTTCATTTCTACTTATTAGTTTATTACATTGCATTGCTTATGTTTCTATTTTTTATTATTATTATTATTATTATTATTATTATTATTATTATTATTATTATATACCACGCTTTTATTAACTTCACCTATTTGTATGTATGCTACAAATCTTGTAATCGAAATTTTACCCACTTCCCAAGGTCGAGCTGAAATTTGGCACACTTACTTGCTCTTGATGACAATGCAATATTCAATTTTCATATTTACTAATTAATAAATAAATCTACCATAATTAATTAACATAAATTTCATATGGGAAAATAGTTTTTAGTTTCACCTATAGATGGCGCTAATAACAAATGTAGTAAAAAAACAAATGAATACCTGCAACTTAAATATGCCTTTTGCCAAATGAAACTTCAAATTAAATTGAGCTAAGTGGTGAAGTTGGTATGAAGGCGGGTTTCGAAAGAAATTCATCAAGCTAAAGGACAACACGAAGATGGTAGTCAGAAATATCCCAGCAGTTGTACGAGTCCCATACTTCATAGCAGCAACTGATCCTGAACACTACTACTACAGTCTTCTCCTTCAGTATATGCCATATCGAGATGAAAGGGAATTAATCGAAAACTTTGATAATGCAAGAGTGGCATTCATATCACGAGAAGAACAACTAAAGGAAATAAGCAGACACATGGAGACCTACAGAGAAAGAGATCGGCAATTGGAGAACGCATTCAACCAGGTCCATGCATTCGAAATCTTAGATCAGCCCCAACCAACTGCTGAGGACTATGAAGAAGAAGTAGTAGTAGAGAATTCTATGACAGATGATCAATTCGCAGCGGTACAGGGAGCAATGAATATGGGACAAAGAGAGATATTCGTACACATCACTCGCAGCATTCAAGAACAAATAATTGGCAGCGCAAATCGCGAGAGACTGTTCATCACCGGAGATGCCGGAACTGGAAAGACATTTGTATTCAATCTACTCAAGAACCAAGTCAACAGGTGCTATGTGAAGCATGCGGTTAAAGTGGCAGCGTTAACTGAAGTTGCAGCACGATTAGTAGGAGGACAAACGATACTACTGACATTGCCAGTTCAGAAGGATGGAAAACTCACAAACCTACCAATTCTGACTGGTAACTTCCTCCGCACCATGAGACTGCAATGGAAAGATATAGAGTTCCTCTTCATAGACGAAATATCAATGGTTCCCTATGAGATGCTCTGTATGATAGACGCACATCTAAAACAGCTCAAGAATAACGACGAGCCTTTCGGCGGTATCAATGTCCTACTCTTCGGAGATCTAATGCAACTACCACCAATCAGAGGACATCAAGTATTCGAACAGCCACAACGAATGATACCAGTCACGCATCTATGGCGACTGTTCACACTAGTAGAAATAACACAGAACATGCGACAGCAAGGAGACACAACGTTTATAGATCTACTAAATGAACTGAGAATCGGTGAGCTCCGACCAATACACATGAATACATTGATAGGAAAACACCGCACAGATGCCACCGCAGAGTTCCCCACAGAAAAAGCGCAGAAACAAGTCATAGCACATAATAAACATATAGACACTTCACTGACTTGACACAATTGACATAGTGCTCTCGGATCGCACTGTAAAATGTAAGGTCCACTAACAGACTATAGGGTCTATCCTTTTTGCATCTCATTGCATCTCAGAAAAATAAAATTTATAAAGTATGTTAACTGCCATATGAAATTATTTTTTACTTTTTAGTACACTTTTTAAATTAATTAATAAAAGCGTGGTTTTTTAAAAAATATATATAGTATATATTATATACTCTTACTGTTTGCTTGCATTATTATGCTCTATCAGTCTGCGAGAAAGTATTTCCTGGGCTCTGCTCTGAGAAATGTCTTTACTCCTATTAGACAGGGCTGAAGCTCCTAATACTGCCCTAAACGTATAATAAAAAGTGTTACTAAATCCTGATATTTCAGACCCCTGGAAAACCACAGGTGCTAACCTGCATAGTCCCAAGACTTTTGAATTGTGCCTCTTGTAACATAAAACCTGCTACTGGTGCTGACCGCATGTGGAGACCACAATAGTCAAAGCATCAAGATCACCTCGGCTAACTGCTACATTCATCTCTCTTGACTTTTATTGGAGTCTCATGCTGAAGCCTAAATGTAGATTTGTAGACAGACATATTCTTTAATATGGATAAGTATAACATTATTTTATGTCTCATGATGGTTTTTTGTTTTTATTATTTTGCTGCAATTATGGTTTTACTATAGTATTGAAATTGGAACGACCTTTTTACAGTACTTTGCCAGCACTGAACCTGGTCCATCCATAGAGGACACACTTGAATTTACTGATACACATAAAAATAATTTAGCTTGTATTAGGCCAACTGGACACCACAGAAGATGTGAAACAAAGATCAATTCAATTATGAAAAATCTAAATGCAAATTAAAAAAAAAAAAGACAGAGATGAATCTTAAGCATAAAATCATATAGGCTAGAATGTTCTACAGAAAGAAGCTGGGAAAAGGGGTGTGAATGGTATTGTTTATTGGACTAACTCTTGAAAACGATATTTTACCAAGAATGAGAAAACTGCAGCAAACACATCTGACAGCTGGCTGGCTCTGTTTGTAGCTCACTATCTGAGTGCCATCTTGTTGGAACTCATCACGTCTTTCAGCCTTTGGACATTTCTCTGTAAACTAAGCCACTTGGATAAACCTGAACAGTCAAGTCCTCACTCACAGATTAGAAACATGGCCAGGATCCTGCTATGTGGAGACTTTGTGGAGACCAGCATTGAAGTCAAGCTCAGTAAGCATTTTCTTTAAGGTTCTTTGTGTCTTTGGGGTAGCAATAAACTGCCAGATTAAAGAACCTCATTTTCAGGAGTCACATACCCCTGCAAAATTTGTACTTGTTCACATTCCTGTTTAAAGAAAAAACAAAACAAACAAAACAAAAAACCTTCTTGGTATATTCTTTAAATGGAAATTTGGGATTGTGACACCAAAGTAGCACAACATAATCACAGTTGACTTCTGGATTGTATGACGTCCTCTTAGCTTCTTCATTAAGTGTCTGTTAATATGGTTGTCCTTTCGTTGTGCTGGAGTCACTCTAATCCTGGTTTGACATCACACTGGAGTTTTTCTTTTCATATGAAGTTCTTATCTGTACTATTTCTAATTGCCCCAGTACAGACACTTGATGGGCAATGTTTATCCTAGCCAATGTGCAGTCTGTTAGATCCGTATCAAACATCATTAAGCAAATGGTACTTGACCATAATAAAGCCCACTCCTCTGTATAGAAATATATGCCAATATCTGAGTAGCTGGTAAGAGTCTGTGGCATTGTTTGGTATTAAAACCTTGCACACTCTCTGTCCTCTATTTATTTCTCTATAAGATTATTTGCGTTCTTACAGGAGAAGTGTTATCCTCCTTCATTATTTAAGATTTTCTTTCCCACTACTATTCCTTTATTATGTAAAATCTGCAAATAAAGCTCTGCACATTGGCTACAGTGCAGTTATGGTTGCCCATTCTGTAGCTCATAGTGGGTAGTTTTAATGTGCAGAATGTCCCAAAGAACCTATGAGTTCTTTGAAGAGTAAGTTCAGTGTATCCAAAAACATCTCGGGCATTTCCCATTGTTTTCTTCCATATCTAGTTTACTTTAGTTTGCATCTCTTTGCATTTTATTACCTCTCTCTTCATTCTTACAGGAGAGTAATCACTTGGGACTAATACTATCCAAATCCCTGCTTTACTGTTTATGTGTTTTTCTATTTGCACACGTGTCTCATGTTTTACTCAGTATGGATTTTGGAAGAGATTTTTGGAGAGAATTGTTTGGACCTGGTGTCCTGTCTAAGGTTGATTCCTACTTTAGAAGTCAATACTTCATGACTCTGTGTAACTCTGACAAGGAACATTACTCCTTAAGGTTATGGCAATACCCTGCATCCCTTTAAGACCCATGCATTTATCATGAAAAGGGTCCAGAATGGGAGAAAGGAAGTTTCCATTGGAGAGGTGACGTGGATAATAAAACATTTTGGTGTGCCTATTTGACAGTTTTGGGGAGTGCTAAGTGGGATGGGGAGGGGAAAGGGTACAAGAGATAAAAATAAGGAAACAGGCATGTGTTGACCCCACACTTGATTACAAATAAAATAAAAATATAGGTGATAAAACTGAGCAGTGACAGCGCTTCTGCATAACTAGAACAAAAATTTCTATGCTTTTGCACATAGAGAAAATTTTTTTCAGAAAATCTGAAAACATACTTCCCGAGTCAATAATGTGAATTTCACAAATCACAAACAACATGATTTTGTAATATGTTCTGCCAATCGAAACTGTAGGTTCACTTATAGCTGCTAACTTCTCTGAGATGGCAGTGGCAGGACACACATTTGGGTGGCTGGATTTCATAGCAGCCTTTTCCGGCACTGCTCCATCAGCCCAATGGCCAATCAGATTTCTTACTTTGAAAATGACTTTTGCCTATCAGCAGGTGCTCTCTCTGCCTTCACTGTGCTTATCCTTCACATTTTTATTGCTCCTTTTCCTCTCAGCCTCCCTGAGATTTCATCAGTGTCTGGACCAAAGGTTTGGTCAGCAGCCTTCTTTTCAACTGCACTAAGCCATTAGCACAACTAGATAAGTGCCTCCTACTGTCTCAGAGGCCCCATGTTCACATCTAGTCTCTTCATGGGGTAGACATGAAATGGAAAGGAACAGAACCTTGAGTAATTTCTTACCAGTAACACTGATTGAAGCTCCAGAATTGCTCCATGTGAACAGCAGCTGAAAGAGGCTGACAGAAACTGGTATGACAGTGATTTGTCTTGTGAATGAGAGTAAACATTCTTTTATATGCCTGAAAAAGTCTCCTGAGTAATCATTTGTCATATTCAGAATTACATTGCAGATTTTCCCCTACATCACTTATGATATGGCTATGAGGATTGCTACTATTTAATAATTGTTTGCCATTTTCAGCAAGGCAATACATATTCTTCCCACTATGAATTCTTGTGTGTATCTGAAGATGGAGAAATATTTTCCACATTCAGAGCAAGAATATGGCTTCTCTCCGGTGTGACTTCTTTTGTGAATCTGAAAATGGCTACTGGTGGAGAACTGTTTACCACATTCAGAACAGCAATGAGGTTTCTCTCCTGTGTGAATTCTTGTATGCACCCAAAGACTGCTATTGTCTGAAATTTTTTTACCACATTCACAACAGCAATACGGCTTCTCTCCAGTATGAATTCTTTTGTGGGTCTGAAGACTGCTCATTTGTGAAAAACGCCTACCACATTCAGAACAGCAAAATGGTTTCTCCCCAGTATGAACTCTTGCATGTTTTTGAAGAGTGCTACTGTGTGAGAACCGTTTGCCACACTCAGAACAGTAATGTGGCTTCTCTCCTGTGTGAACTCTTGTGTGGGTTTGAAGGTGGCTACTGTCAGAGAAGCATTTACCACATTCAGAGCAGTGATATGGCTTGTCTCCGGTGTGAATTTTTGTGTGGATCCAAAGACTGCTATTATCAGAAAATCGTTTGCCACATTCTAAGCATCAATATGGTTTCTCTCCTGTGTGAATTCTGGTGTGGGTCTGATGACTACCACTGCGGGAGAATTGTTTGTCACATTCAGAACAGCGATATGGCTTCTCACCAGTGTGGACTCTTATGTGTTTCTGGAAATTGTTGCGGTCTGATAATCGTTTTCCACGTTCAGAACAGAAATATGGCTTTTCTCCTGTATGAATTTGTGTGTGGTTCTGAAGGCTGCTTTTCTCAGAGAATCGTTTGCCACATTCAGTACAGCAGTACGACTTCTCTCCAGTATGAATTCTTTGGTGGGTGTGAAGACTACCACTGCAGGAGAATACTTTGCCACACTGGGAACAAAAACATGGCTTATGTTTTGTTTGGCCCCACTGATCACTTTTGTATTTAGTTTTGCATTTAAAAACTTTCATCTTTCCTTGTATGTTGATTATCTCTGTACTCATTTTTGTATCAGTGAGACAGTCACATTGTAAAATGTTTGGTGTTGAAGTCTTATCTCCAGATTTTTCCTTCTTTCCATGGTGTAGTGTTGGCTCTGGGTTACACTCTAGGCAAGTTTGAGCAAATGAGGTTTGGGAGAAGCTGTCAGTCTTTTATATACCTGCAGAAAGACAGGAATTCCAGTTAAATATACACATATTACATGTTTGGAAAAAGATGTGACAAATGTAAGATAGTGTAGGAAAAAAGCTTTATATAATTTTATACTCTGTCATTAATTTTATGGTTGGCCAGTTTTTGTTTCCTACATGTTACACAGTGTATTGCTTTCAGTGTTAGCTCAAGATTCAAAGGAAAAGAAATTTGGGAAACTCTGTTGAAATAGTATCTGGACTGCACAATTAATTACATTAAAATATCAATCTCAATTCTATTCTCAATGCTTCTGAATCAAGAACACAGTTCACTCTGTAGTATTTGTATTCAAACAATCCGTCATGAAATTTCTCTGACAGTATCAGAGACTCTGTGACTCAGCGCCTATTATTTGCTTTAACCAATGAATGTCCATAACCTCAAACTCCCTGTGATATGTGAGGGTAGAAGAAAGAAAGGACAAACAACTTTTGAAATTACCATCTTTAGTGTAAGCACTGTGTTCTCATGAAAATAAAGACAATAGTGTATTGATGGTGTAGAAAGGCTACTCTTCTGTTGTGGGGATTATTTGGGGGATTAAAGACTATAATAATAATAATCACAGCACATGCTGTGGAAACTGTGTTTTGCAGTTCTAGCACCACAAGGAAACACCAATAAAGTATAAAGTAGCCAGAAGTGTCACCGTGAAATACAATATAAAGGGGCCATGAAATCTAAGAAAACTCAATCAAATAACAACCCACATACCATACAACTTTACAGATCATAGCCGGCACATTTCTAAAGAATCAAGTTCCAAACGATATAGGAGATTACAGACATGATAGCTTATCAGTTGGCAAAATATTTTGTTCTGGTTAATACTGTAGTGAATGAGGTTATAAAAAAAATTATTAAAGATTCTATGTAATCCAAACTCATAACTATGTTTTGGAAGTTGCATTGCTCACTCCATTCACATAATGTCAGGGGACAATTGAAAGAGACTTAAATATGGAATATTGCAGCTGCAAGTGATTTATGGTGCAGCAGAACCAGGTGGCCTTACTGCAACTGAGCTTAACAGTTACAGTAATTTTGTTAATGAAGACATTACTCTGAGAAGCCATTGTCTACAACCTGCATTTATCCCTGGTGGTCACACAGGTTAAAGGAAGCTGTTGCTTCATGAAATTTATCTCATAATGCTTATGAAAAGGACTTAGGAACAGAAGTGGACTCATCTCTTTCAAAATCTAGGGACTACCCAGAAGCCATTAAGAGGCTAACATGATGTTGGGTTGTATACCACAACATATAGAGTCCAAGGAGGTTATGTTAAAGCTTTACAATGTACTAATGGAGTACGGTCTCTTGGGCTATAAAAGTGACATAGCAGCACTAAAAAAAGTCCAGAAAAAAGTGACTAGGCTAATTCAAGGACTATACAGGGCTTGAATTAAGAGGAATGATTAAAGGAGTTAAACCTTTTAAGGTTAAGTAAGCCAAGGTTAAGAGTTGACATCATCAGAGTGTTTAACATTATGAAAAGAATTAGTACTGGCTGTAACTTGAAAACGAGTACAGCTAGAGCAAAGGGATGCAGTTAAAAACTTGTTAAGGGCAAATGTTTAAAGTCTCTTTTCACACAAACAGCCACAGACACATGGAATATGTTTTCCAAGTAATATGGTAGACAGGAATGACTCTAGAGACCTTCAAAACTTGACTTTGATTGATGAGCTTTGCTGGGCTGAATAGCCTGTTTTTGTCAAAATGTTTCTAAATTTTCTAATATTCTAATTTGCAAGAGGAAAAAAAAAAAAAACAAGCAGGATAACAAAAGGTAAAAGCCCATTCTTTAGCAGAAAGCAAAAACTCATGTGTTTTGGGCACAGACCAGTAGTTTGGCTGTTTACTCCATATTCTTATTGAGGGTTGTCACAAGTACGACCAAAAGACATTGAGAAGGTTTGGGGCAGCCACCCGTATAATTTTTCCCAGCTGTAAAATTGATTCAAAAGAACAGACAGACATGTTCACACGACTGAGTCCAAAACAGAACTGATATAGTATAAACAAGATGGTGGCTTTAAAGGCTAGTAAGGGAAGTGATGTCATCAGGACTGGAACCGGAAGTGATGTCGTTGACTGCCCGAGAACCGGGCGGGATTTTCCTAGAATGGCCTGTAAATAATCGAGAAAGAGAATTAGTGCACTTCGACACCCCCTGATCCGGCGTGGAATTACATGTACTTAAGCCCTTTAGTTGTTTCCTAAACATGCATGTGTGACAGGGCCCCCCCCCCCCCTCAGCCCAGACCCGTTGGGTCAGGCAACCTGCACCGAGAGATCGTGAATGCGAGCGAGAGCATCGGCGTTGGTATGGAGAGAGCCCTTCCGATAAACGAGCTAGAACTTATAAGGATGCAGATCAAGGAACCACCTAGTGACTCGAGGGTTGTACTCCTTATGTAGGGCCATCCACTGTAAAAGTTGCGTGGTCCGTAACAAGTGTAAACTTCCATCGGGCTTACTAACCAAGACTATTGGGCTGGACCAGGGACTATAACTTTCCTCTATGACTCCTAAGTCCAGCATGTGTTTGATTTCAAACTCCACTTCAGCCTTCTTTGTTTTGGGAAGACGACAGGGGCACTCTCGGACTATAACTTCGGGTTTGGTCACAATGTCGTGGGCAATCAGAGAGGTCCTTCTGGAGTTCTACCACCAAAGGGATGGACGAGATAACTGCTTCGAGATCTCACCTCTGTCTATGATTCAAGTTAGAGCCGAAGTTAAGTGTGTTGGTCTGAGCAAAGAATGAGCGGGGCTGGCCAGAGGAGGGATCAAGGTCCCTTTTCTTTCATGATTTCAGCAGATTCACGTGATATATCCGCTTGCTCAGCCAATGATTGGGCTGTTTCACCAAATAGTCGACAAGCCCTTTCCACCCCTTTACTTCGTATGGACCCTGCCAATGGGCAAGTAGTTTAGAATGGGAGGTGAGAACCAACACCATGACTTGATCCCCCGGTTGGAATTCCCAAAGCATCATGCCACGGTCATAATAGCATGCCTGTGCTGCTTGTGCCTCCTCCATGTGACTTTTTAGTATAGGTCGAATGTTCTCAAATCTATCCCGCAATTGCGCGATATACTCCAAAATATTAGTCAAAGGAAGAGCCTCTCTTTCCCAACCTTCTTTCAAAATGTCCAATATACCCTGGGGTTGTCATACATGGACTTTCCTGTAGGCAAAGAGTATGAGGGGGAGGAGTTGATCCCAATTCCTTCCGTCCTCGCTGACCACCTTGCGAAGCATCTGTTTGAGAGCTTGATTAAACCTCTCCACTAGACCGTCGGTTTGAGGATGATACACCACGGTCTTTAAGTGCTTTATTTTAAGTAACTTAGCTGTTTCCCTGAACTTTTCCAAGGTAAACAGCATCCCTTGGTCCATAAGGACTTCTCTCAGAATGGCAAATTGCACATTGACCCCCACCAGTTCCCGTGCGATGGCTTTAGAATTAGCTGAGTGCAATGGAATAGCTTCTGGATACCGGTCGCATAATCCATGAGGACTAATATATACTTATGTCCTCGGGCCGAGGGTTCCAGGGGTCCCACTATATCGACCCCCATTCTTTCAAACTAGAGGAGCACAGTCCCTCCTAGGAATTTGCTGCAGCTGACACTCAGGACAAGAGATACAGAAGCAGTGAACCTACTCGTTAATTCCCGGCCAATAAAATCGGAGCTTAATCTGCTCTAATTTTTTCTTGGTGCTCAGGTGGCCTCCTAGGAGGTGGGCATGCGCTAACTCACAAACCTACCGCCGGAAAGTTCGTGGAATTAGCAACAGCTTCCGCACCTCACCTCATGCTCGCTGACCCGATATAATAAATCATTTTCAATAACAAAGTGGGCCCCTGTGACATGGGCTGATGGGTGCCTTGGCCATTGACTAGTATAACTGCATTCTTTGCAAATTTAAGGGAATCATCATTCCATTGTTCCCTTTTAAACGAGGCTGATGTTTGTCTAAACTGGAAGCTTAAATCTGAGAGGGGGTCTGGTCTGACCTGAAGGGGCAGGGAGTCATCCCGCTCTGCCGAGACGCGGACTGATGACGTAACAATCTGCGACGGCCTGGGAAGCTCCCCATCCTCCTCTTAGCCTTCCATATCTCTCTCTGCCGGCTGAGTAAATGGTGTGGAGACAACCTGCGACGGAGGATTCCCATCTGTTACTAGGCCCAAATTAGGTTTAGGAGGGGTCAGTACTTCACTGCTTTTACTATCAGACCAGTCCCACCCAAGAATCACAGCGAAAGGTGGATTTGGAAGGACCGCTACGGTGATTCTTTTAACTGATCCTCCCTGGCTGATGAAACATCGGGCAGATTTATAGAATCGGATATCCCCGTGCACACAGGTTATACTGGTCTTTATTTTTATCCACTGTCACAGCAGTACATACCGGCAATCAACAATGAAACTGTTGCTGCCTGAATCAAAAAGGGCTTCCACTTTAAATCCATTAACAACTACCTCTCCCGTATGAGCCATTGACAAGGGGTTTAAAAGCGCACACAATCCACCCCCCTCTTTCCACTTACATTCCGCCTTGCTCCCAAGGGAGGGCCCCGCCCATTGAATCAGGGACTGCAAACTCCGGTTTATGCCGAGGGGGCAGATTAGGAGGGACATAATCTCTATAGCGTCTGCTAAAGAACCGTTCTGCTCTCCCAAATTGTGAGGCCGTCCTAGATGTTTTGATGAGCTCGTTCATATTAAAAAAAGTCTCCCCAGACCGGCTGGGTGAAATGGTCAGGAAGGTTATTTATTAATACAAAACAGGCTACCTTTTTTATAATCTGGAAGGTGGTGCACTTGGTAGGTTTTAACCATCCTGCCACCATTTCCCACAGAGCATCAGCCTGCTCTTGGGTAGATCACTCAGGGTCTAGCTTCCATGCCTGTAATAACCTCACATGCTGGTCTGGGGAATCCCCACTTTGCTCTGGGGCCTTGGCCCTTGTGGGGAGGACAGCTCTGTCCTCCGAGAGAGCATAATAAGTCCCTGTCACTTCCCCCATAGAGACCAGCCCACATCGGTGTGTCTCATCGACAGTATCCCTATTTAATCTATGTGGCCCGGAATTAGACAAAGGGAGCGGAGTCTGCACCGGTTCTTTCAGGAATCCGAAATGAAACTCCCACCCGGAAGCTCGGCCCCCGTACTCTCCCACCTGGTCATGATTCAGGTCCGGTCCCGTTTTCTTCTGGGATTCTATCATCCTGCCAGCCACGCCACTGTCACAAGTACAACCAAAAGACATTGAGAAGGTTTGGGGCAGCCACCCGTATAATTTTTCCCGGCTGCAAAACTGATTCAAAAGAACAGACATGTTCACACAACTGAGTCCAAAACAGAACTGATAAACAAGATGGCGGCTTTAAAGACCAGTAAGGGAAATGATGTCATCAGGACCAGAACCGGAAGTGACATTGTTGGCTGCCCCAGAGCCGGGTGGAATTTACTCAGAATGGTCTGTAAGGAATTGAGATGGTGGGGCTATGCAGAAGGAATGGCTGTCTTTCCTAAACGGCTCGCATGATATTTTTGGCAAACCCCTTAAATTAATGCTGCAAGTCAACACTTCAGTCACAAAATGATTATGTACTTTGTTTCAAATCCATTGTGGTGGCATACAGAGCCATAATTATGAAAATTGTGGCACTGTCCAAATACTTAGGAACCTAACTGGAACAATCCAGAAAATTCCAAACTTTTGACTATTTTGTTTTCTTCCTTTTTAAATTTGCTCTGTAAAAAATTTCTTTTTTTGCTCTTTTGTCAATATATACTATGAAAAAAATTCATAATTTTATAGAACATGAAAACCCATTACAAAGTACTCTTGCACTCCATTCACTCATTTACACACTCACTGGTTTGCCATTAAACTTTGAAAATTTTCATTAACAGGTAAGTCATATCTGGGCTTATTACAGAAATACAAGCTTTGGCCCCATATTTATTACTAGCTGTGTAAGCCTGTCCTGTAAAAAGCTTGGGGTCCTAAACTACTGAAACTCTCAGAAAAAAAATTGAAATGTAGAGATGTCAGGTAATTGAAAGGAACTACTATGGGCATCTCTATCCTAAGGTGATTCATTTTGCCGATGTGCTCTCATTGCTTGTGCATTAGCAGCTAAGCGACTTTGTTTGTCTCTCTTCGAAGGTTTTGTTTTGCCGACGTCCTCGTATCGCTTGTGCATTAGCGGCTAAATGACTTTGTCTTTCTTCAGAGGTTTCGTTTTGCCGATGTACTTGCCTCGCTTGTGTATTAAGTGGCTAAGCGACTTTGTCTTTCTTCAAAGGCTTTGTTTTGTTGATGTGCTCGCCTTGCTTCTGTATTAGTGGCTAAGCAAGTTACTCTTTCTTCAGAGGTTTCGTTTTGCCGATGTGCTGGCCTTGCTTGTGTATCCTCGGAGGTGGAGCCCTTACCCCGACTCCACCTCTCACTTCCAGGCCAGACAGACAGACTCGCACAAATTCACGCGTAGATGTTTATATATAAGACTAGCCAAACCCTGCGGCTTTGCCCACCTAGTTGTGAAACAGGACAGTGAGGAGGGCACTGCCCAGCTCTCTACTCCTGATGTCACCCTTCTCCCTCCCCTCGGCCCACAGCCTACATTTCAAATTTCAAGGCCCAAATCCTCATGGTTCGGGAGATTTCGTGAGTCAGTGGTATTTGGCTTTTATATACTGTATATATATATATATATACTGTACACAGTGCATCCGGAAAAAATTCACAGCGCATCACTTTTTCCACATTTTGTTATGTTACAGACTTATTCCAAAATTGATTAAATTCATTTTGTTTCCTCAGAATTCTACACACAACACCCCATAATGACAACGTGAAAAAAGTTTACTTGAGGTTTTTGCAAATTTATTAAAAATAAAAAAACTGAGAAATCACATGTACATAAGTATTCACAGCCTTTGCTCAATACTTTGTTGATGCACCTTTGGCAGCAATTACAGCCTCAAGTCTTTTTGAATATGATGCCACAAGCTTGTGCTGAAGCCACTCATTTGATATCTTGGCAGTGTTCTTAGGGTCATTGTCCTGCTGAAAGATGAACCGTCGCCCCAGTCGGAGGTCAAGAGTGCTCTGGAGCAGGTTTTCATCCAGGATGTCTCTGTACATTGCTGCTGTCATCTTTCCCTTTATCCTGATTAGTCTCACAGTTCCTGCCACTGAAAAACATCCCCACAGCATGATGCTGCCACCACCATGCTTCACTGTAGGGATGGTATTGGCCTGGTGATGAGCGGTGTCTGGTTTCCTCCAAACGTGACACCTGACATTCACACCAAAGAGTTCAATCTTTGTCTCATCAGACCAGAGAATTTTGTTTCTCATGGTCTGAGAGTCCTTCAGGTGCCTTTTGGCAAACTCCAGGCAGGCTGCCATGTGCCTTTTACTAAGGAGTTGCTTCCGTCTAGCCACTCTACCATACAGGCCTGATTAGTGGATTGCTGCAGAGATGGTTGTCCTTCTGGAAGGTTCTCCTCTCTCCACAGAGGACCTCTGGAGCTCTGACAGAGAGAGTGACCATCGGGTTCTTGGTCACCTCCCTGACTAAGGCCCTTCTCTCCCGATCACTCAATTTAGATGGCCGGCCAGCTCTAGGAAGAGTCCTGGTGGTTTCGAACTTTTTCCACTTATGGATGATGGAGGCCACTGTGCTCATTGGGACCTTCAAAACAGCAGAAATTTTTCTGTAACCTTCCCCAGATTTGTGCCTCGAGGCAATCCTGTCTCAGAGGTCTACAGACAATTCCTTTGACTTCATGCATGGTTTGTGCTCTGACATGAACTCTCAACTGTGTGACCTTATATAGACAGGTGTGTGCCTTTCCAAATCATGTCCAATCAACTGAATTTACCACAGGTGGACTCCAATTAAACATCTCAAGGATGATCAGGGGAAACAGGATGCACCTGAGCTCAATTTTGAGCTTCATGGCAAAAGCTGTGAATACTTATGTACATGTGATTTCTCAGTTTTTTTATTTTTAATAAATTTGCAAAAATCTCAAGTAAACTTTTTTCACGTTGTCATTATGGGGTGTTGTGTGTAGACTTCTGAGGAAAAAAAATGAATTTAATCCATTTTAGAATAAGGCTGTAACATAAAATGTGGAAAAAGTGATGCGCTGTGAATACTTTCCGGATGCACTATATTTATATGTAATAAAAAAAATCAGTCAAAGACTTTAAGGTAAATTTTGTTATTTGGGGCAGCATGGTGGACTAATGATTAGCACTGGTACTTTACAGCTGCAGAATCCTAAATTGAATTCTCAGCTCAGCCACTCATTACATTGAGTTTGTGTGATCTTTTGGTGTCCATGTGAGGTTTATCCTCCCACATCTTGAGGACCCCTGTGTTTTGATAGTTGGCAATACTAAATGTGAGGGAGTGAAAGTGATTTTGTGAAAGTGCCCTGCAGTGGTTACTTCCTTGCATCTGTTGCTGCCAGAACAAGATCCAGCCTGAATGACCCTGCATTGTATTAAGACAGCTTGACAATACTATTCATTCATATTACAAAAGGAAAACAAATTAACACCATGCTGAAAAATGACTGTAACGGGTTGGCCAGAAGGCACATTAAATTTGTTTTTGAAGAGAACAATTATAACGGCAGTGAAGAATGATTGGTATTGTATTTCAATATGTCACAGTATAGTGATTTGACAGTTTACACTGGGTACTGATGTTGCAGAGTTCATTTTAACCTATTTGATTTCAAAAAGTCAACCATCATATAACACACACATTCAATGGCCACTGGCCAAAAAAAAAAATGGAAACATTTACTGGAAGAAACTGAAATATACACACAGAACAGTAAATTACATAAATTTTGGGCCTCCAGTTTTCTATGTAACACTTGCAGATTGTGTTGTCTGCTCATTCCTAACAATTCACATGTCTAGCTTTCTTTGAAGTTCCAGAGAACAGTAGAGCAAAAGACATTTTGAGAAGCTGGTGGTCTTTTTTTAATTTCAAAACATCAATAAATAAAACTGTCCATCTGGGCCATGCTGTACACGTAAAGCCTGAGCACCCATGTCATGGCACATCAGTCAGTATATTTTGAGCACACGGAGGCTATGACTGGCGACTCTGTCATGTAGTGTGATTTCTAAAAATCGGACAATGTGTGCCCAGCGTAATTGGCTCTGTGAGAGTGCTAGTGCTTTTGTGACCGCTCTTGAAATGGGCTCAGCTGTTTGCTGCAACTGTACACACTGCTTATTTAGACAGCACCCCAAATACGACTCAGATTTCAGGTATTTGAAAAGGTACACATGTATGAAATCAAGAAATCATATCAGTAATTAACATTTAACTGAATCTCCAAAAAGCAGTATTGTTTTCATTCTCCATTTCTACAGGTCTCCAGGTAATGCTTTTATTGAGTGACACACACTCCAGTTATTTCAGCTCTCTTCCATTTTCCAGTGCTAAAGAATATTAAGGTACCTCCACAGTATTCTGATTCTGTGACCACCTGTAGCCCAAATGGCCTGCAGAACGTTCTCCAAGAAATTAGTATTCCTTGTTTATGAAGAGTCTAAAGGTTCTTTAAAACACCATTTAATTCTGTGAAAGATTCTTTGTATATTAAATTGTTTCTTTCTGCTTTGAAAAGCTTCTTAATATGTGGAAAAAAACTGAAATATTTAATGCATGGTTGGCTACCTAGTAAGACACTAACTGATTGAGAAAACCTAAACTTAACCTCTGTGATTGTATGCAGCAAAAGTTTGTTTAAAATCATGAGCTATTGGTATTTTACAAATCTGTTACCATCTGTTGTTCGTGGTTATTTACTCCATGGAGTCTGTTATGGATTTAAATCAATCAATCAATCAATCAATCAATCAATCAATCAATCAAATCAATCTTTTGGGGGCCAAAAATGGTTCCACTATGGCATCAATCTAAAGACGCACTCTGGTTCTATTTTTAAAGAGTGCTGGTTGAAAGTATGCGGCGATTTGAACTGAGAAACTGGGCAGCTTGAATGGAGTATCCATGAGGGACGGCTGAGAGTTTGGGTGCTTTCACGCACGACGACTTGACAATTACCAAGCGAAGAGACTAGAGCCAAAACTCAAGCGCAACCCCTACGACAACAGACAAAGAGCGAAAAAGACGGGTTCTGATAAACGTCCTGTGAAGCACGTCTAACTGCAGAGTATGGAAAAATCCACCATCCATAAAGTGAAGTTCCCAGGCTCGGACCATTTACCTGCTCTGTCTGTCGTTGATGCGATTCCGTTTAAAGCCACGGGCTCACAGCCCACAACTTACACTTGTCAGACGCAAAGCAGCACTCACAGCGAGCGGCTGTCTTTCGGTTTCGGTCTCCAGTTAAACGGTAGAGGGTAGGAGAAACACAAAGCGCAGCTCAACTTCATTTACTGTTGATCTTTTTTTTCTTCTTCTTCTTCCAATGGCACTTTGAATTAAATTGGTATCTCTGAAGCCCCGAGCCTCCGCCATAGAGCTCCAAATAAGTGGCTGGCCAGTTGTCATTATTTGTGCCAGATAACCCTCCCACAACTACAGTGTAACGGGGCGGAACTCTGAAAGCCTGCTGCCTGACACTATTGGCGCTGTTTGGAGTCAACTCCACCTACTTGGAGCTCTTGGCCGGAGGCTCCATAGACATAGAATTACGAGACGCCGCATGACCAGCAGCATCGTACGTCATTGTCGCCGCCATATTGTGAGTGGCACTGCCGTGGCGTGAAGTAATAAACAACGATGCCTCACGTATGTGCTCCTTGGGATTGTACAAACCACTGTACGCTCCAAACCAGATCCCCGGGGATTACATTTCATAGGTAAGGCTGAACAATTGTTTTGATTATGTTTGGCCATTAGAAAATCCTATTTTATAAATTTAGCACTCAAGGTCACCTTACAATAAAATTAAACAACATTAGTAAAATTAAAACAAGAGAATGATGAATCAAAAAACAATAATTAGCAAACAAACAAAGATAACTTTCAGTAACAGTGCAAAATTCACAAATGGTATGCCAGTTTGAAAAGATAAGTTCTGAGGGCAGTTTTAAAATGTGTTATTGAATCGAGCTGACGTATATGAGAGGGAAGACAATTCCCAAGTTGAGGAACACAATGAGAGACACTCGAGCTCCTAGATCACTGAGTCTGACGTGTGGTACAGAAAGTAGAGCTGCAGGTGAGGATCTGAGTGAGCGAGAGGAGTGCAAGTCTGTAGGAGATCAGTGAGGTTGTGGAGAGCTTTAAATGTTAAGAGCGGCATTTTATATTGTATTCTTTAGTTAACAGGGAGCCAGTGAAGTTGAGAGAGAGTAGGTGCAATATGTTCAGTGGATTTAGTGCTGCAGGTTATTATCCTGGCAGCAGAATTTGAATAAGTTGTAAGCGATGGATACGTTTTTCTGGGATGCCAGATAGAATAGCATTACAGTACATTAATCTATACGTGAGGTGACTCGAGCATTATGAGGACTGATTATTTATGTTAGGCAGAATGCCCAGAGGGGGCTGGGCGGTCTCATGGTCTGGAACCCCTGCAGATTTTATTTTTTCTCCAGCCGTCTGGAGTTTTTTTTTTTTTTTTCTGTCCTCCCTGGACATTGGACCTTACTTTAATTCTATGTTAATGAGTTTTGTCTTATTTTAATTCTTGCTTTGTCTTTTTTTTCTCTTTTTCATCATGTAAAGCACTTTGAGCTACATTATTTGTATGAAAATGTGCTATATAAATAAATGTTGTTGTTGTTAACCAATACTTCAGTACGAAGTCCAGAAAGAGATGGAAGAAGGCAGTCCAAGAAATGTTACTTATATGGGAGAAATTATTTAATAATTATAATAGTAATTATTATTATTATTATTTAATAATTGCCATTATTAGTGTATAAATGGATATAAATAATTGCATGCAAAGTATTTGCCAAAATCTGTTGTATGTAAACGATACTGTTTTAAACTTTATTTTTTTTCATCAGAAAACCTGGTTTCCACGTCTACCTGTATTAGTTTAAATGGCACTTTTGCCACTCGCAATATGGCGGACGCGCTGACGTATCATGTCGACTAGGCATCTATCTATATACATCTATGGGAGGCTCCAGCAGAGAGGTTTGTGGTACTTGCATTGAATGGAGAAAAATAACCCACCTAAGGTGTGTTACTACCATCTGGCGTATGGCGGGTGAAGTGCACGTGATTTTCGTCAACTACAGTATTCCCCAAATGTAGTATGCACTTTTTGATATGTGGTATTTTAACAGCATGTTGTAATTAGTCATACATTCTTCTCAGGTCTCCAAAAAACCCTTACCACTGTAGCAATCCATGCTTAAATGGCTCAAGTTTCATACATTGCTCTGCTCAGTGCTGGCCCGAATAAAGTAATTTAAACTACAATGATCCAGACTTTGTCTGCTTTAAATAATTTCGTATCTGTTTGAACAACAATACTTAAGGGATTAGTATTCTTAAATAATTAAAACAAGCATCCACCTGTATCCTGTCTTTTCCTCATTTTTGTTGTTACAGATTTTTAATCACGCTCCTAAATTCTCTGCATCTCTTGCCCATTATGTTGCCAATGATTGTATGTTCCACATCTACTCTATTATCTGTCTTCACCTCGACATGCAGCACTGGCCACCCAAATATATAAACGATTCTCATCTGACCAATATTATTATGAAGCTGCAATATTTCTAAAAGGATATCAGCCATATATATCATGTAAAAGAGTGTCCAAAGGTTGTGTTTTGCAAAATTTGCAGCTTCATTTTTTTTTTTTTTTGTGGTGGCAATTCACATTGTTTTTCTATTATTGTGCAGAGTGATCTGATGCATTCATTGCAATGAGTTGTTTTAGCATAAACAGTTAACTTTATCACAAAAAACCTACTTTCACTTATTTTGGCACTGCCACAAAATGATCAGCTGAAAGTATTCATCAAGTGCCAGGACCGTCACCTCCAGAGGCGTCAGCTACAATATCGTGTCCCCGCCAGTGCAGAGCTTACTCAGTACTGGCAGCAGGTGGGTGTGAGTGCATCTGCACACTCAGTGAGGTGAAGACTTTTGGACAACGACCTAAAGAAGTTACTTCTTTCCAAGAAAAACGGCAAGGACAGACTGAAACTCTGCAGGAAGTACCAGGATTGGACATCAGAAGACTGGTGCAGAGTTATTTTTTGAATGAATCCTTTTTCTGACTGTTTGGGACATTTTCAAAATCGATTGCCCAGAGAAAGAAAAGGTGAATGCTACCATGAGTCCTGTGTCATGCCAACAGTGAGGCATCCTGAGACGATTCATGTGTGGGGCTACTTCTAACCCAAGGGAGTGGGCTCACTCATACTTCTGCCCAAGAACACCGCCGTGAATAAAGTATGGCATTACAGTAAAACGTCCTCCAAGAGCAACTAATCCCAACAATCCAGGTGCAATTTGGTGATGATCTATGTATTTTCCAGCATGATGGAGCACCTTAAGGCAAACGTGATAACGAAGTGGCTCGGAGATCATAACATTGAAAGTTCGGACCCGTGATCTAGAAACTCCCCAGATTTTAATCTCATTGAGAACCTGTGGTCAATTCTCAAAAAGCGGGTGGACAAGCAAAAGTCCACAAAAAATATATATAAAATAAAAAGGTAAGAAGGGATCACCATCAGTCAAGAGTTGGCCCAGAAGCTTATGTCCAGTATGCTAGAGGGAACTGCAGAAGTTTTAGCGAAGAAGGGTCAATACTGTATTGACTCTTTACTTAAATTTGATGTATTTACCAATAAAAGCCTTTGAAATTTATGAAATGTTTATGTGTAAATGTGTAAGAAATAATTTGAAAATGCTGAAGCAGCAAAGTTTGCAAAACACAACATTTGTGTCCCTGCCAAAACTTTTGGCCACTACTGTACAGTAATGTAGCAAAGCGGGGTGCAAGCGCGCGTGGCTCATACGGATTAGCGGTCTTTTTCAAGGCTGTTTTAATGGTTCGCTATCCTGAAAAAGACACGCCTACCCAGCTGTCAGTGTTAGACTGAAGAACGACGGCCGTACAGACTATCCCCTTTTTATAAGCTGCATCTGCTCGCTTTTATCGATTGCTTCTACATTTACGTAATGGTTTCCCGATTACCGTTATGATTGTTCCTGCTCCGATGCCAAAGCATTTGTGCTTGCCATTGCACCCACATTCGCCGGTACCGCTGTTACAGTATGTATCTGAGATTACGGATTGATAATGATCCTTAGGGTTGTCATCTCTACGGAGTTAAGCAGGAGCCACTCCTAGTCTTTGGGCTGGGGAGGCAGGCATTGCTAAACAGGATTTTAATTTGGGCTTCCGCAATCCAACAGGTACTGAATAACTTCAAAAAATCAACTTCATATAATTACAATACACAAACAGGGCCGGCGCCACCATTAAGGCGAATTAGGCATTCGCCTAGGGCGCAGACCATAAAGGGTGGCTAGACAAAGCCGCACGGGTTAGCTATACAGTCACGTGGGTGCACTAATAATCTTGGTCTAGGGCGCAAAATCACCTAGCACCGGCACTGTACACAAATACCTATGCATAAACAACTTCCTTTGACCTGTTAAGTATGCAGTAATGTCCTTTATGAGGAGAATTTTGATATCAGATATATGCTAAGACAGAAATAAAAATAATAGAGGCAGAACAGTAATGGTATGAAGATATATATCAGCTGCAGAATAACAAAAACTGTGAATAAATATAAACAAAAATAGAGATAATGCAAAAATAATAACCACTTGAAATCTACATAAAACAAAAACAGCATTTTGTAAATAGAAGGAGATGTGGGTGGTGGCAGAACAGGGAACTGTGCTTAACGATTTAACAGGATAAGCAGTTATAGCAACGCAATTAATATATTTCTGAGTGTTCATGTTTTGTGGCATTATTTTCTGAATGAGATAAGATATCCTGGATATGAATCCTTCCTGCCGTGAGTTTTTAAGGTATTAATTGATATAACCATGTTCCTTTTAAATACATTTACTGGTCCTGCATTCCCACTTTTGTTAGTTACTTATTATCCTTATCCTGAGACTTGCAAGTTATTTATGACTCAATTGCGGGGTGGCTGGAAATTGGAATTTTACCATTTTACAACTCCTTTATCCTGTTTGACTGGCTTTAAGAAATGTTACACAAGACATACAGTCTTAACAACCCCAGAATCTGTAACTGTGCTAAACCAATTAAAAGTACCATCTGCACAGGATAGCAGTAAAAACCACAGACACAATTATCTGAGATTATGAGTGTTCAAGACAGGGGGACAGTGTATGCAATGCCAAAGCTTACAATTATACTTAATAGCCTTCAGAGTGCAGCAGGCAATGTCATATATTAACAAAGTGTGATCCATTTCAGCTGTTTATTTCAAGCTAGGCAAAAAGAAACATTTAGTATTGTATTTCTGGAGTGTCAATAATAGATTGGCTGTCTAGCTCTGTAATTAGGATTACTTGTGTTCTGTTTTGTGTGTTGTGTTTACTCCATCTTTTGACACCCATTACACACCCAACCTACCTGGAAGGTGGTCTCTCTTTGAATTGCCTTTCCCAAGGACTCATCTTACCCCAAAAACATCCCTCTTGTAAACACTTCAAGTCAATTAAAACTAAAACCAACAGACACCTCAATAGTTTCTTTCCCAGAGCCGTAGCCCTCTCAAACCAGTAACTTTTTCTTTATTTTTTATAGTGTTCTTCACTGAGTGCTGGTGCAAAGCTCTGTGAACAATTCTCAGTTAAAATATAAGTAAGGTTATTTTAATTACTAAATATAGAACAACAACATTTATTTATATAGCACATTTTCATACAAACAATGTAGCTCAAAGTACACAAAAAATATTGCATATATAAATGTTATTGCTGTCTCCAGATTCACATTACAATTTATTTCATAGACAACTGTCTCAACAAGACAAGCTTTTTCCCTCCAGTTTGATGGATGGTGTATGGCACTGTTACCAGGCCGGGATGCCTCCATAATGGAAGCACAGGGTGTAGATGACTTATGAAGGGCCCTATCTCCTCCAAGCTGCTATCTGGCAGCCCCCCTGGGGTGCAATGATGCCACAGGACTATATGGGACTTGGTCTTGATCAGCTTAGCCCTGTTGTGTTTTGGCGATGCCACCAAGGGGAGCTTGCAGAGCCTTACTTCGGGCTTCTGCCCTACCTGGGAGTAATTACAGATCCCCCTGGAATACTCCTGGGTGAGGCTTTAAAGGAGCCATCTACCTCACAGAAACAAGCCAGTCAGGAAGAGGAGGAGGAGGCGGAAGAGGAGGAGGGAGAGAGAGAGATAGACAGAGAGAAAGAAAGAAAGAAAGAAAGAAAGAAAGAAAGAAAGAAAGAAAGA
>JANRMT010062791.1:232040162-232058559 GCA_026402145.1 Polypterus bichir lapradei | reverse complement strand
AGAAAGAAAGAAAGAAAGAAAGAAAGAAAGAAAGAAAGAAAGAAAGAGGACAAGGACTGTGCTATTGGTTCTTGCACTGTGTTGTGTTTAGGGGAGTGAACAAAAAGCGCTCAAACAAAAAGAACAAAAACCAAAAATTGACAGATTAAGAAAATCCTGAAGTTAGCCTGTATTACTGTATATAGGAAGACTCAGTTTTAAAATCAGGACTTAGTGTTATTTCACAAATTTGTTGCCAACTTTTCATGGTTATTTACTGTGTGGACCCTGGTACGGATGAAAATAAATAAAAGTTCTTTCCTAAACCTTCGTGTGGATGGGGTCTTTTGGAACCAAAACTATGGCACTGCTCTGAAGAACCATCCTGCTCCCTGCTATTCTTTTCTTTATAGCCCATTAAAAATTGATAACCGGGTATTGAATTTCACTAACTCTGATTTTTTTAAGCATCACGGAAAAGATATGCAAAGTTGTTATGCTTACTGTGGATAGCTTATTACATGATGAAAATCATTTAAAAATGTTTTGATTATGAAAATGGCTACTCCGTCATGGACTCTCATCATTCCAAAGCTGAGAAAATTCTCATTTTTACAATACTTTTGGCATTACATCTCTGGTGGAGTAAAATTGAAACATCTGACTTTTTTTTGTGTGTGTAACAGCTCTCTATTACAATAAAAAATCTTGGGAGGAGAGACCAGACGTGACTTTTTCAGAGAGAGACACTTTCACGTCCTGTGAGACCAGACTTTGTGCCAAGAGATTTAACCATGCCTGGGGCCAGAAATAAAAGAGAAAGAGTAGTTGACAAAGTAGAACGTTGTAAAGTATTCAAAATCTTTGGTGCAGTATACGTGCAGAGCAGTACTAAAATTCAAAAGTCTCAAAAAAATGATAGTAAAGATCACATTAGCGCAAATAAACAGAAATTATTACTCGGTGAAATAATGGAACAACGAAAAGAGATCGAATATATTGTTTAGATTTAAACTTTAAGCTGGAGACTTGTAGATCGTCTAATTTGTGTTGCCATCAGGGAGAAAAAAGTGATGTTTCTTCCCAATGAAGAGGCGTATCTGCAAAAATTAAAAGATTTGTTGTTTGGTGAAAGTGAAATTCACATACACTGTCACGCTTGAGTCACAGAGTTGCACAGATACACAGGAGATGTTAAAGACAGAAACGTTATTCTGACACTTCAAACAAACATAAGTCTCTTTCACGAGTGAATCGAGCTCCATGTGTAGTCAGAGGGCACAGTTCTGTCTCTCAATTAAATAGAAAATCTTCCTCTTCTCTGGAGCGGGACCCCCAACAAGAGCAGAGGATGGCTGGAGGAGAGGAGAGACAAGGCAGTGAGACGAAAGGTCAGCTGCTGTACAGGCTTTTAAATGATCGAAGCGCTGTGCGAGATGCAGATTACGCGGCACAGTAGCAGCAGCAGCTGCAAGCCAGCAGCTGATTGAGCAAAGAGGAGGTAAGAAAAATAATTGTATTTGTTTCCCATTGTATCACCATTTAAGAGGGGGTTTCGGAGGAGCGAACGTGTCTCCTTGGGGTGCGTTCAGCCCCCCTCTTCACAATGCAAGCAGAAGAGACGCGACGTGGCTGGCATGTAGCGTGGGCCTGGGGGTTGGTGAGCAAACTGAGCAGGTGGAAAAGCCCCCTAGTTATATATATGATAGTAGCCCACCCACCATAAATGGTTATTATTTTCCTGCCTCGCTTTTGGAATATGGTGCTTGATATATCAGAGAAAAAATTGGTTATTGCTGGTATATGCTATGCATAACACTGTTTTAAATAGTAATACTGTCGTTATATTCATCACAGGTGAAAAAAGAAAAAAACTAGCAATCTTAGCCTAAAAAAATAAACACAAACAAGATCACTCGGTTTACAAACCTTTTATTTATTAAAAGTCGAAGTGTTTGGACTGCTGAGCAAAGAGAAGCAAATTGTCATTCTTAAGGTTTTCTTCCATTTTGTATACTGCTCAGATCATCCAGGATGAGATGTCATCAGGGATTTTTCGGATCAAGAGTTCTTTCAGGAGCTTCATGATCGCACCTTGACTTTTGTTCTGTGCATTCACTCAAGGTTGTGTGGATGTTGTAGTCTGATTGCCCAGACAGCAATAGGCCACTGTGTAGACTAGTGAAAGTGGCATTGTTGCTCATACTGTGTAGTTTGCAACAGGTTTACACAACATACTCCTTCAGTCACTGCTGCTGATATTATATTATGGGTCTTAAAGCCAGAGTGGCATTTCACAATGCACATGTCTATGGCCAAAAATATATTACTACGTTGGTATTTTCTAAGCAATGTCATGTGCATCAAGTGGCACACGGTGATTAGCATTTCATACTTGGGGGACACTACCTGAAGGTAAGGTATAAAGTGGTGGGGTATTTGTATTAGCAGGAAGGTCATAGGGGGGTCCAAAACTGGCCCCCAAGTTAGTTAATCCGCTCCTGCTCATTGGTCCTATGGATGCTTTCAGATTGCCTGTTTCACTCCTGTTTTTGAAACAAAGGAACTTACTTGGGTAGCAATGGAAGTGACTGGACAGTGAGCTGAGCCACAACACACTGTGATATTATGAGAAAACCTGGTTAACAAATCAGGGGCATGCATAGGGTTATCAGATACCTGTGAAACCAAAGAAGGATACCGAAGGTCATAAAGGAGGACATGTCCTATTCTGTTCAGAAAACACCATGTGAACTGTGCGTTACAATGACAACTTTAAAAACAACTAATTTGACAGGTCACCAAACGAGTCATCAAAATTAAAAGTTATAGTATAGCTATGCAGTTTCATATTTTTCAGATGAGGTGACTTTTCACAGCAGTTCATCGTTCCCGGCAACACAGGCATGGAACTCCAAACAAGAAACATTCTTAAAACTGTACTTTGTAAGAAGAATTTCTCTGAGAGAGTCAACAGACAGTCTATTTCTTTCTTTTGTCCACTGTGTGTTGATCATGGAAAATGCTCTTTCAACGCTGGCATTATGCCCAGGAATACAAAAGAAAAATTTGCTGATTATAAGCAGTTCTGAGTAACTGACTTCACTTGCACAACTTTGAAAGTATACCACGTTTCTGTGAGTTTCGCTGGTAACGTGTCATTCTAAATCAGTGGTGCCCTCGTTTGCAACGGACACATAAGAATCACAAACCAAACACATTTCTTCGTTTTCGGTACGTCCTTCACCAATCACGGATGCTTCGTTTTCACATGGCCCGAGAATTTGCATTTCTACTTGTTAGTGTTATTGCTGGACAACATTTTTAGATAAAAGACTACGGAATATTCGCATAACAAGTATGGACGACACAAAATGGCGAAGTGGGAGTAGGCCCGTAGCCGTGTTTTGGTTTTGATAAAAAGAGATGATTTATGTAAAACATAGAGATGATAGCGTGCGATTTCAGCCAATAACACGGTCAAGTCAGTGACTGATGAAAGACAGGCATTTTCACCTTTTTAGGCAATGCCTGCTTGTTGGAGGACGCAACACTGAAAAGGAGGACATGCTGGATATCTGGTAACCCTAGGCATGCACAATGCAAAATATAAAAAAACAGCAATATTTTATCTTGCACTGGGGCCGATCATCTGTTTAATTGTATGAATATTACTGTATTTGTTACCTAACACATGAAAAAGTGTTAATGAGAGTACTTTCATGGAACATGAACATAAATAGTAGTGCTGGTAGGCAGCAATTAAAGTTTTCAACATGGTGGATCCGTGCTGTATGGACATAGAAATATACCTTATGAAGAATAAATGTTCAAAACTCACAATGCTGCACCATGAATTAAACAATGTATAAAATAGGAATGTAGGCTGTAAGCAACTCAAAACTGGAAGCGTGTAAGCTAAAATTGACTAACAATTAGGACACCTGAGTAAACAGGCAGTGTTTAGAATACCTGGACCTTTTGTCAACAGAGCCTTCTGAAACTTTTAAATTCTGCACTCTACATCCCATCTCAAACGGACTCTTGTGTATCTTTTTAAATAACTGCTATACATTGATTTTAAACTCTGTATTTGTGCTAACTTGAACCTTGCATTTTTAGATCATTCTTTTAGAATCCAAAAAAAAAATGGATTGTTACAAATACATGTTGTGATTTATTAGGCCTGGATCAGTGTATTCATTTTACTGGTTAGAAAGTTCAGAGGTAGGCAGAGGTGAGAGGCATGATCATCCACAGGTGGCAGGGCTAGTGGGGCACATTAACAGTTTGTTAAAACAACACACACAAAAACTGCCAGGAAAACCCACATGTGAAAAGAGAGGACAAAGATGATACAGGCAGCACTGCTTAATTTGAAGGACTGTGGGTTTTTTTCCTTTCAGATAGCATACTGATGGGAAGGCGAGTGGAAAGTCCAAATCACTGGGAACCCACTAGAAAGGTTAAGCTGCACAAGACATCACTCTGCTGCAGGTTCATCTTTGTCTCTTTGGTCCACAAGACCTTTTCCAAGAATTCTGCAGGCTCATTTAAGTCATTTTTTCACAAACTCTAATCTGGCCATCCTGTTTTTGTGGCTAACTAGTGGTTTGTATCTTGCAGTGTGTCCTCTGTATTTCTGTTTATGAAGTCTTCTGTTGATAGTCATCTCTGACACACACACATCTTCCTCCTGAAGACTGTATATGATCTGTCACACAGGCTTTTGGGGGTCTCCTTAATAATAATAATTCTTTGCATTTATATAGCGCTTTTCTCATTACTCAAAGCGCTCAGCAATTGCAAGTTAAGGGCCTTGCTCATGGGCCCAACAGAGCAGAGTTCCTTTTGGCATTTTACATGATTCGAACCAGCAACCTTCCGATTGCCAGTGCAGATCCTTAGCCTCAGAGCCACACACCACCTTTAACATAGTGAGGATTTTTCTGTCCTCAGCAGCGGAGGTCCTCCTTAGCTTACCAGTTCTTCTGTGATTACTGAGCTCACCAGTGCGTTCTTTCTTCTTAATGATATTTCAGACGGTTGATTTAGATAGTTCTAAGGTTTTACCAATATCTCTTACTCGTCTTTTTGAGCCACATAATAACTTCTTTGACTTTCACTGGCATAGTTCTTGTCCTCATGTTGACAGCTGCAGACTCCAAAGAGTAGAAAGCAAGCCGAGGTATCTGATGAAGCAATGAAACACACCTGAGGAATCCCAAACATCTGTGACACCAATTATCCCATACATTATGGTGCCCTGAAGTGAGGGTCCACATATAACATGGTGTGACCAAAACATATGCTAATCTTCTTAAGTGAAAGACTATAATGTACACTTTAATCACATCTGAATTGCTTGGTTTGTAATTTTAAACTGTGTAACGGAGGGGTAAATCAAAGAAAAATGAGTATTTGTCCCAGACATTTTGCAGGGCACTCTACATGTCACTAATTAGGTTTATAATGGAGTTGTGGTTGGTAAAAATACATGTAAAAATGACCAGAAATTCACAGTTTTGCTGTTGCTAAATGTACCTGAAAACCTATTGATATGAACAGGGAAACTTCTGTTTGACATTCAAATCAAAAAAAGAGGTTTGCCTTGTGTTTAATTAAAATTAATACTTTGATGATGAATCTAATAAAGAAATTCTTATAGAGTCCGTGAATGTTGTGCGTTGAAATGGACTGATAAACCTACTGGAATGTGCTGCAAAAGAGGAAAAATCTTTGAAGACTTGCCAGCACTTATTAAAAGTTTAGCATTTGGTTTACACCCAAATTCAGAACATTTTATAAGCGCTCTAAGAATATATAATAATGTGTAACGAATGACCTCATTTGGTGCAAAAAGAATAACTGAACACAGTTTTATGCCAAATTTTAAAGTACAAGTAGAGGGGTATCACCACACCACAGATAGTAAGGGATAGGAATAAATGGTGACCTCGAGCCAGAGAGTTAGAAATGTATTTATGATTACAATATGCAAACTTTCGAGGCAACTCAGGCCCCTTCTTCAGGAAAGATGTAAGCCTTGAGTTGCCTCAAAAGTTTGCATATTGCAATCTTTTTAGTTATCCAATAAAAAGGTGTCATTTTGCTTGACTTCTCACTACATTCATAATGGCTAACACGGTACAACACCCTAGTACTTGTACTACAGAAGTGGTAAGAAAATTGTAATAGAAAAAAAAAAAACAACACTAGAGCCTCCGTCCAGCAGATGGCAGCAACACATTATTAAAAGAAGACCAACACGAAGAGGAAGTAGCAGTAAACTTTTTAAATCGAGGGAAGGACTATATAGTCGGTGTGTTTAACTCATAAGGACAAGGCAGAAACAGGTACGCACTTCTATTTGATAAATGAGAGAGTCAATGTGAGACAAGGTGGAATGAAATGAAAATAAAAATTTCGTTGATTGCATTTAATAAAAAGACTGTAGGCAGTGAGCGTGTTTTCCAGCCGTTGTTTCACCTGGTTCGACCGAGAGCCCAGGTGAAGCAGCACGAGTCAATATCGAAGTTATACAGGCATTTACAAAGTCTCTTCTTTAGAAGATGTTATTTATTCTGATTGGTCGGTAATTAATAATTTAAAGTATTGTAAACCACGACGCGCACCCTGTTGGTATATAATATACGGCAAACGATGTGCTCATAAATGAATGTGTCTTAGAGGTGTGCATCGGAAAGCCGTGGGATGTTTTCATTAGCATTGACGAGTCACCTTTCAGAGGTTACCAATAATGTGTCTTATGAGTTGAGTAAAACGATATTGCTTTATATATGGTCAAAAACTATTCCATTGTTAAAAAGTTGGTGTTTTAAAGTCTTTCGAAATTGAGCAGACAGGTGTGCAAAGGACGATCCAAACTGGCCACTATAGCCAGTAAAATATGAGTAGGGAGTGAGACGTTAGGAGTGTTTCAGATGGGAAAGCAGCTCAGCTATCTGAGCTGTGCCTAATGTCCCCCGACTAAGTCAAATTGTGCTTCACAGAGAAATAAAATGCTAGCATTAACAAGTAAAACTGTCAATTGCGTTGTATGTGAAGACATTTCGTTCATTTTATTGCTGGTAAAGTTGTGTAGCTTTTCAGTACGGTATTGCATCGACACTGCTGCGAAATGGGAAATATTTGATATTTGCGTGTGCCTCAGCTCTTGTGAATCTCGTATTTAATCTGGACATTCCAGTCGATCGCTGGTGTTGGCTTTCCTGTGAAGAATAAAGGCCTTTTCCCAACGCAGGCATTATGCCACCATGCGACGTTATTGGTAGTTCACGTGAGACTCCGCATGTTATAGCTTCGAAGCTATTGCGATTTAGCGGGGGAGATTATCACTTCGACGCGGTGTATGGAGCGGCGCACCGGGAGGCGCCTATGAAGTGTGTTGTGGTCCAAAGTGAGGCACTCCGTCGTCACCTATAAGTCTGTAAACTACTTACAGATTTGTAAAATGGCGCCAGAGCGTGTGGTCACCCAATCGGTATAATTCATCGGACGAGCCCCATCCATGACAGCTTCTGGTTGAACGAATGAAATACAAGGAACTACAAATGGCCCGAGTTCTTGCTACAAAAGTTCCCAAGTTTCAAAAAAGTCACCTGCAGGTGGAAAAGCGGCTTTTTGAGAAGATCCGTGTTGTACATCCTCTTTACAACCAAGTCTGCATTTTTCTCGTATTTAATTTGTGTATTTTTTAAACATTATTACATACATTTTGCTGGATAAAAATCTCCCGGAGTATCAGGCTGTATGTGCGTTTTCTGGAGACTCAATCTGTCTGTTTACTGACCCGGTTTTATGTCTCTTTGCCAGGTCTACTAAATCCCGAATTAAGAATTGGATTGCCTATGCAGAAATACTCTCGCGATGAATTTAGCTGTGTTGATCGCGCTATAGATGGCACATTTTCGGACTGGAATAATCTTTTAAAAAATTAGGCAAACTGCGGCATTCGTCACAGGAATCGTGACGTCATCGGGCTGTCCCTTGGAGCTCCTCAGTGCTGTTAGTTGTGAAGCACGGAATCTAGCTCCAGGTCTGTGAAGGTGTGCCAAATCGGCGCTGTGTTAAAATAAACTCTGGAGATTGATTTGTACCCAACGAAATATCCCCGTGTTTTAATAACACTCAACAATGGTAAAGCGCCTTTGAACTGTCTGATTCATTGCTGAATGCAACATCGATTTATCGATAACACTTGCTGTAACTGGAACACGGACAAAGCTGAAGGGCTTTGTATCTCTAAGTCAGGAGACTCTGGCTTGGCTGGGTGTGTCCGCTTTGAAGTGTTTAGGTCAGGGCGGTGGTCTGGCTGGAATTGTTAGGTCTGATCTGCACATCAAACGAATAGCTTTTAAATTGCCCTTTGGTTACAAAACTGCTAACGAAATCCGATGTGATCCTATTCATTGTACTTTGTCGTCGTAGCTGATTATAATATGTTTGTATTTCTACGTAAGTTTACACAAATTGTGTTTTAAAGCATTTTTTCCTGTTTCTCGTTTTAATGCAGAACTTTCTTTCAAATATGGATCACTTATTTGATATTCGTTTGTATACTGTGTTATCCGTGTGATTTTTGCTGCTATAAATTGTATTTTGAATATGTGAAGCGCTTTGAGCGTTGCAAAAATTTTATGAATAAAATTTAATACACAAGTGTGTGTGTGTGTGTAAACAGTGTACTGTACTGCATGGGACGTGTTTTATGTCAATTCTAAGTAAACGAAACTTGAACTTTGTTTTTCAAGCCACACAAGCGCACACATCAAAATAAAGGTATCAGAGGGGAACCATTTTTGGTTCCCATTCATGAAGATTTCGAAAGAACCTTTTATTTATGTAGAACCATAACGGGCAGTAAATAACAATGAATAGATGGTAACAGATTTTGTTAAATGACCGTGGCTCATAATTTTAAGACACTCGTTGTATAGAATAGCATAAACTACGTCCACGTTTTCTTAATCTGTTAGCAGGGCACTTGGTAGCCCACCAAAGTTGTTTTTTTTTTCCAATACATATTAGGAAGTTTTTGAAAGCACGAAAAAGCAACTACATATGCAAATAATCCGTTACCGTTTGAGATGGGGCCATAAAGTGCAATCAATTTATATATTTTAAGTGCGCTTTAAGGAAAGGAAAAAAACAACCTGCCCGCATTGTGCATTTACATTGTAGTCATGACCATCTTAACAGGTTTGAATTTCTTTTTTGTTTTGGTGATTGGGCTGAGTTCATTAGAAAACCGTTCAACGGGTAGGGCAGTCGGAGTATCTGTGTGAAGGACATCACTAAAGAGGGCGCCGCTCGGCTCTAATGTGCGCATAGAAGACAGACACCCTGCAGCTGTACCGGCACTCGTGGCCGCTCCACAACTTCAGTTGCGTCTCTTGCTTGTTGTTCCGAGATTGTAGCCGCAGATAATACTAATGGAGTTGTTGGCTGTATATCTGGTACAAGTTATTTCCAACGTATTTGATATTTATGGTTATGTTAAATCTCTACTTTAATCACTAGTATCTTTATATTGAGCATTGGGCTTTACTACATCTTTTATATTTGTATTGAGTGTGTGATGTTGTTACTTTCAGTATATATTAAGCTTCCCATGTTCTTACTGTATTTTTTTATTTGTCAGATGTTCTCATTCCAGTGCGTTTATTTTACATGTCAAACGAGTTTATCTTTTCTTTGCTCCTGGCATTTTTTCCCCATTATCTCAACCCCTATCTTTTTGTTAAAAGTGTTGTTACCATTTTGAGCATCTTCACGTTAAACTGTCACATCTTGATAATAGAAGAGGCGAAAGATGTAACACGGCGACACAGACCTTGTGAAGTGCATTGTTCTGCTATATTTTTTCTTAAAATCCGTCTGCTTTCAGCTTCGCTGCACTTTGGTGTGAACTTGTGTCCAGTCGCCTTTTTACCAAGAAGAGTCGGTGTGAAATAACACTGCAATTTCTAAAAGTTCAATTTTGATATTGAGGATGCCTGTTATCAAATAGGATGCAATGTTAGACGTTCCTGAAGTGTTGCAGCCTTACAAGCAAATGGTTTGCAAATAAACCAAAACTGGAAAACAAAGGAAATTGCTAACCCAGTGTGGAGTGTTTGTTTCATGGCCACCCTGAAAGGTTAAGTTAAGGCAATGCAAAACTCAAAAAGTGAAAGTAAACACTGCCAGCCTTAAAGATGAAAACTGTTAAAAATGCCATGCAACATATGCTTGACAAGCTGGTTCTGGGATTTCAGACTAGGAATAAATAAATAGTAAGCTTCATAACATGACATTTAACAACCCACAGGATATAACACGCCAGGCCAGGGTTCCTCAAGTTTAGTCCTGAAGTGCCACAGTGACTGCCGGTGTTTGTCCTGATTAATTACGAATCGATTCTTCCTCAAGCAACATTCCTGTGCTTCGCTTTCAATGCCTTGCTTGTTCAGTTTTCTGACCGCTTGCTTTTGTGGGCACTATACACACTAATGCGTTTTCATTTTAAAAACACAAACGTTTATCTACATTTTCGCCTTTCGTCCCCACTTCTCTGGGGTTTTTAACCCCCGAAAATGAGCAATTTAATAAACGTTCTCCAGAACCGAAGACTTTTAAAAATGAAGGCTCGGCATTTCAATGTGGATATGGGGGGAACGAAGTTGTTTGCAAACGCTGACCCCATCGCATTCTGCTTCGTTTGTACTTCTTAGATGTCCCTCCCCTGACTGGATCCAGCTCATTACAACGTCTCATTCTCTGATTTCTCTTCATGGGGGTTCAAGAAAGAAAGAAAAAAAAAAACCAAAACTATTGCAACATAGCGGGCCCAGAAGAGTTACTTTCCTTGTCACATGTAGAGCTGCTTACAGGTATGCATCTAAATGGTATTTTGTACAGTTTGAATGCGGTATCCATGCACTAAAGGCAGATAATTTTACTGGTGGCTACAACGTTGCAATACATCCTGTTGCCATTCAGTAAGGAGGGGCGCTGTCCGCAGTAGAATTAATAAAGACGCTTATCAAAGGGTGCAGAATGCAGACGATCTCCCAAGAATACAGGACAGATACATGAATGCATACACTTTATTTTATTTATTTAATTATAATATATATAAAGTATTAGTTTTACAGCTGTGATTAGTGCATTAAGGTGCTGTCGCACCCTAAATGTCTTTTTCTAAGCTGTATACGCACTATCAGAACCCTGTGTACGTTGGTACTTTTAAATTTGCATGAAGCGAAGAGGGAATTTGATTACCCTGGTTCTCCGAGTGTTTCACCACACAGTTTGCCCCGATTTGCTCCGTCTATATCATATGCGTTCCTGTCATCCCAGTGTGGAAATGGATCCTTTTGTGAACAGAAATTTGTTTTTGTTTAAAAACTCTATTTTTAAATGAAAGCGTGAATAGTTTTAAACCGAGTCAATGCTTTCAAGCTTGTTTAATGACCTTGCCCTGTGCATATTTGAAGTACGAAACAGTATTTTATTCATTATCCTGTATAGCAGTGGTTCCCAACCTTTTTTCTCTCCCGTAACCCTTGATTAGGCTATGAGTAGCCCCCTATTTTCATTATCCCCACCCATCTTTCAATTTTTTTCTTCTTTTAATTTCTTAGGTTAGCTATAATCCAATCACTCAAATTAACCTAATGACATTTATAGGCTTTTTTGATTTTACCTTTTACAATTTATTTCATTTTTTATAACAGCAGCGTAACATAACGTAAAAACAAATATAAAAACAGCATCTCTTGCAAGAACAGGCATATCAGTCGCTGCACCCTGGTCCCCTTGCTCTTGTTTCAAAGTCCTCACAGGTGGCGCAGTGGTAGTGCTGCTGCTTTGCAGTAAGGAGACTTTGGAAGATTGTGGGTTCGCTTCCCGGTTCCTCACTGTGTGGATAGCACTTTGAGTACTGAGAAAAGCGCTATATAAATGTAATGAATTATTATTATTATTATTAAAGTACTTGCAGCTGCCGATTCAGCAGGTTTAATTTCAATGCTAACTGCTGCTCCCTTAACAGTTCCAGTTTTCAACCACTTATCCATTTTGGGGCACAAAACAATAATAATAAAGTCACTCAAGACAATAAATAGCTAAACACTTCAATTTGAGCACTCATTTAAAAAAAAAAAAAAAAAAAAAAAACTGTCACTGTGATTGAAAGCGGTCCATCAATTTAGTGGTTGATTGGGTGTCAAGTGAGGAACGTGCACTAAGAGGCCTAGACACCTGTGCGATCGAGTGATATGACTAGTGGTGGGCAGCTCTAGTGACAACTTTCAGATAAGTCTCTCTTTGTAAACCAAAACTCTCAAACTTTGCTTGTGTTTTTATTTTAACACATTTTTTTTTGGTGTTTTCCGTCATTACCAACATTATTTTCGCGTACCCCCCAACTGGTCCGCCGCTTGCCACAGGTTGGGAAAGCTGCTTTACAGTCTCATAATGTTCATTGCAGTTTGTTTTACAGTATTTTGCAAAGTCAAATTCTTAGTTACAGTATTTGTATTTATTGTGGCAGTTTTAAATTATTTTTTTTTCCTCTGTTGTGTTGAAGAAAACCACACACATTCACACACAAACACATTCATACCATTTATATATTCAGCATTATCTAACCCTAGTATAAGCAGCTTTTTAAGATATAAGCAGCATGGATTTGTATTTTAATAAATAATTATTTCAACATGTTCTTCTGATTGTTCTTACCTGTGGCGATTGCATTTGTTATTAAGAACTTCATCTAAAGAATCAGTAATGTCACAAGTCAAGTCTAATTATTCACCACTTCTGTAACAGTAGTAGTCTGGACATATCCTCAGTCTTAAGGCTCATTTATATTTCACGCTCAGAACGCGTACGCGCCCGCATCATGGCTGCCACGCGTCCCCAGCGTTCATTTCATGCGTCCTCTGAGCAGGTCCTCAGAAATTAATGCGACGCGTGCGCGAGTTGCAGTACCAGCAAAAAGTCGGGGGGCGCAGTGTGCTAAAAGTCGGAATGTGACGTCAGAGTCTCTGTTTACTATCTACATGTGACAGAAAGCCTCTATGCAGATCCTACGGGGATCGATGTGCGTGCTTTGCTGTTTGGTGAATGGTTCGATGTGATGAAGCAAAATGCTGACATACAGATGCATTCGTGGTGATTTTATATTCAAGCGTCGCATATTCCCGATTGTAATGACACGATGCATTTTAAAAGTCTCACATATTTTTTTTTTTTTTTTTTTTTTTTTTTTTTTTTTTTTTCTTATAACAGCAACATAATGTATATCGCTGTATTTGAGCCACTGAGAAAAAAATAAAGGACACGGTGAAAACGTGTATTTTGTGATTAAAGTGGAAATTTCGGCTTTAATCTCAAATTGCCCACTTTAACCTCGTAGTTTACTTTATCATTAAAGCAGACGGTTGTAAACGTCATCCCAGTTTTTAATCGCTGCGAGCTTCTGGACCTGACAGCTGCGACAAGCAGCAATATATCACCACACAGAAAAATTAAATGTATGATATTTCAACTCTCTGCACATTTAGAATCTTTAGATTTGTACTTGATATCACTTTCATGATTAAATGCATTAAAGTGTTTATGTTACATTTTACATATATTTTGTTTAAATAATGAATACTGTTAATAATTACACACATGGGGGGAATAATTACACACATGGGGGTGACACGGCGGCGGAGCGATAGCACTGCTGTCTCGCAGGGAGTTATTTTGCTGGTATATCCTGCTTGTAATCCACACTGTGCTCCGGTTTCCTTCCAAAGATATGCGGATTTGGTGCCGCTAAAATGACGCTAGTGTATGCAAGTGCTTGTACTCACCTTGCGATGAGCGGAGACCTTGTCCAGGGATTGTTTCTCAGTCGTGCCCAATGCTTGCTGGAATGGACACATCCCTGGATTTATGGATTTAATCAATAAATATCCTTTTCAGAGGTATTGCGGTAAGGTGTTATCGGAATTTAATAGGTGTTTTAGGCAATTCACAACACAGAGAAGCCGAACATATTCTCACCGTGATAATATCTCGCACTGCCACCTGGTGGATTCCTCCAGATTTACGTAAAGTACGCGCGCAAGTGTAAACACTACAACGCTTGCGTAGCAGGAGCGTCCTCTGCAGCATGCGTCGCGTCGCGTGAAGTATAACTCCGGCCTAAATCAGCTCCATTCTCTTTTTTAACTGCTCCTTGTTTTATTAAGTAGCTGCTTATGATATGCAAATAACAAAGGAGCCATTACCTCTCCAAGCATACCTGTGTGTTCATTATCTGTTTAGATAAAATATTTGGAAATAAATGGAAGAGAAAAAAGTGAAGGATTACTAATCTCCTCCAGGATACATGTGGACTTCTGTAAATCAACATGAAGGCACCAGCTAAAAATACAATACTAGTAACGGCGCACTGCACGATAAAGTGCAGTGAATCCACTTGACTTGAACATTCCTAGTTTTCAGACTCTTTCTCTGTACGTTTAGGATTTGTTTGCTCAGAGGGTGATGCACTTGCTGCTTCCTGAGCAGCTCTTCTTTTCTGCACCCTAGCGGCCCGCTTATTCTCTTCTTCCGTCGTCATCTTTTCGTGTTAAAACTTATTAAGTCAGTTTTTGTGTTGCAATTACTTAGTACGTTTTCCTTAATTTTTCACTTAAGCTGACACTTATGTCTTCAATCTGCCTCAAGAATGATTTAAGATATGAAGAGGTAAGGGAAGTAACTGCGAAGGTGGTAGTGAGGAGAATGGTGCCCATACACATCCTGCTGCACGCTGCCGAGAGTTGATTCTACAATAAATTCTCTCTTATGAAAAGAAAAAAAAAAAAATCTCTGGAGGGAATGCGATGTGATCTTCTCGGAAGACACTTTGATGTCATGCGAGACAAGGTAGTGAGGAAAAAGGACAACTGCTGTACAGGCTTTTAAATGATTGACGTGCAGTGCAACAAGCAGAACACGCAGCATGACAGCAGCTGGTCAGACTGCATCTCCTTAGCGTGTGTTCAGCACCCCTGCCCTTCACAACTCGAGCAGCATTATACGTCCCACAGGAAAGAGATTTAACCACGCCCGGCTCTGGAAATAAAGGACAAAGAGTAGATGACAAAATAGAATGTCATAAAGAATTCAAAAATTTTGGAGCGGTACACATGCAGAGCAGGTTAGAGGTAATGGAAGTATGAAAATTCCAAAGTCTCAAAATAAGGATAGGAAAGATCAGATTAGCGCAAAGAAACGGAAATTATTACTCGGTGAAAGAGCGGAACAGCGAAAAGAGATTGAATATATAGGGTGGTCCAGATCTAATTATGCAATTTTCATTACGCTATAACTTATTAAGTTTATTACATAGAAAATCACCTGAAACATCCCAGATCATCGAGAAGTGTGCGAACTGACGACATGAAGAATCATCTTTGCGCCAAACTGCAATCGTCCCTGCATAAATCAAAGTCATCCAGACGATCTGAATCTGCATAATTAGATCTGGACCACCCTGTATTGTTCAGAATTAAACGTCAAGTCTGAGACTTGTAGATCGTCTAATTCGTGTTGCCAGTGAGAATTGAAAGATTCTAAAAACATTTTTGCAGTATGAAGTCCTGTGAGGCGGAGACATTTAACATCAGATTCTTTCAAGTCACGCCATACTTACAACTATTTTCAAACAAGACCACGGTCATCTAACCTCAATCATGCAAATGCTTTTGTCAGACACATGTCCTGCTCTCTCAGCTCTTATAAAATTTATCAGGACAATAATTTTATACGTTCTAGATGACACGTCAACGACAAAGCGAAGAAGAAAGAGCAGGGACAAACATTCGAAACAGTAGTTTTATTTATTAGAGGGAAAGAAACGATATTCACTCACAGGCAGTTATAAATTGCATTGTCACGATGTAAGTCCAAACACACAAACAAAATTCAATGCAATCTTGAAGAAAAGTTAATTTGATATATTTTAAGAAAAGTTTTAAAGTCAGTCATTACCCAACCCGCTATATCCTAACTACAGGGTCACGGGGGGTCAGCTGGAGCCAGTCCCAGCCAGCACAGGATGCAAGGCAGGAACAAATCCCCGGGAAGGGCGCCAGCCCACCACAGGGCGCACACACACACACCAAGCACATACTAGGGACAATTTAGGATTGCCAATGCACCTAACCTGCATGTCTTTGAATGGTGGGTGGAAACCGGAACACCTGGAGGAAACCCACGCAGACATGGGGAGAACATGCAAACTCCACGCAGGGAGGACGTGGGAAGCGAACCCAGGTCTCCTTCCTGCGAGGCAGCAGCGCTACAAGTGCGCCACCGTGCTGACCTAGTTTTAAAGTAAAAGTGAAAATAATGCATATGTAATAATTCCCATGAAAATAACAATCTCTTTAAGGTATATATCCGGTAAACCAAATCCGGGGGTGGGTGAGCGAAGCGAGCAGGGGGCAAAGCCCCCTAGTAAAATAAAAAGAAGAATAACCTTGGAGGTCAATCATCACCCTGAAAGTGTATAGTAGATGTCACGTAGTATATGTGTGTACCAAATTTCAGGTCAATAAGTCAAACGATTTGCGAGCTACAGGTGATTTAAAATCCTGGACAGACAAACGGACAGCCACAATAGCGTATTATATATAAATAATGATATACATAACAAAGTTTAAAGTTTTGGGGCTTAACACATGTTCAAGGCAACATGCCTGCCTTATGGTGATAACTGACCACACAGAGTTGTAAGAACTGCTATTTGTGCACATGGTGTAGTGCAGCGCATATAAAAGAGTCCACCATTTCATTTAAAGTGAGTGAAAGAAAAGGTGAAACATGTACAGTGGTACCTCGGTATACGTCCTTAATCCATTCCAGATCCTTTGACTTATACCAAACAGGGCGTATACAAAACAAATGTTTCCCATAAGAAATAAAGGGAAAATGATTAATCCGTTCCCATGAAAAAAAAATGATATTGTTATTGGCATATTATATATTGATGGGGTTGTATAAAATAATTTAAACACTGCTTAATACTAAAATACATAAATACAAAAGCAATTAGATGAAATTACTGAAAATTTAACCTCGCTTTACTTTTTAATAACATCTTTGTTTTTCACTATCATAGATACCGTTGTTCTCGGCATATGGTATGCAGTAGCCGTGTCCTGGATACGCTTATCACCTTCATACTTTTCAACAATCAATTCACATTTACGCGAAAAAACACACAATCATGTGAAAAGTCACATAGAGTTATAGTGCGGGTTGTTTGCTGAATGCTAGCAACTGGTGTACTGACGCTCGTGGGTAATCGTGGCTTTGTCTCGAGAGAGGTAAACAAGGGTAGCGCGCGGTGTTCTAGCATGCGTATTTCAAACAAAGGTCGTATACCAAACTAAATTTTTCACGTCCAAACAGGACATATACCAAGTTAGACTTATTCCAAATCGGATGTGTACCGAGGTACCACTGTATGTGTTTTCCTCTTCATGGTGTACTTTTGAATGCATTCTGCCTTTTTCTCTCTACAGCACAAGAAACAGAGCTGCCAATACCAGTAACCCAAAGAGGCATGAAATGGAGGAGAAGGTGCATACAAGTGGAGGGGGGATTTCTGAAGAGGGAAGTAAGGACAAGAAAGAGGTGATTCCCACACTACCTGCAGGTGATTTTTTCACCAATCCCACGGAGGAAAAAAACATCAACATTAAGCAAGAGGACTGTGAATGGGAAACTGTTTACCAACAGCAGCAGAGGCCCAGTGTTAAGGAGGATGATTGTGAATGGGAGATAACAGGCATTAAAAAAGAGACTGACACACAACACTATGAAATTATTAGCAGTGTCAAGAAAGAAGACCTTAAATCTGAGCAGGACTTGCAGTATATCTGTGCAAATGAAGAGGTGACTGGATTAGGCCTTACTCCAGATAAGAACTTCTCCTTACAGGATCATTTGACACCCGTGGAGTCAGAGTCATTACAGTCTGACAGGAAAGAAATGGAGGATGCATCAGGTTCTGAACAGAACATCTTACGGGATCTTTTGACAAAGGTGAAGTCAGAATCATTACAGTCTGACAGGAAGGAAATGGAGGATGCATCAGGTTGTGAACAGACCATCTTACGGGATCATTTGACACAGGTGAAGTCAGAATCATTACAGTCTGACAGGAAAGAAATGGAGGATGCATCAGCTTCTGAACAGAACATCTTACGGGATCATTTGACACAGGTGAAGTCAGAGTCATTACAGTCTGACAGGAAAGAAATGGAGGATGCATCAGGTTCTGAACAGAACATCTTACGGGATCTTTTGACACAGGTGAAGTCAGAATCATTACAGTCTGACAGGAAGGAAATGGAGGATG
>JANRMT010062791.1:232018931-232037909 GCA_026402145.1 Polypterus bichir lapradei | reverse complement strand
TGGTTTTCTTAGGGCGAGCTCTCCAGCTCACACTTTATAAAGCACTGCTGAGGCCTCACCTGGAGTACTGTGTGTAGGTTTGGTCTCTTTTGGGGGTAAGTCCAGAGAAGAGCGACTAGGCTCATTCCAGGGCTACAGGGGATGAAATATGAAGAAAGATTTTAAAAAAGCAGAGCATTTTCAGTTTCAGGAGACATAGTTGGAAACTTAAGGGTACATTTTGCCTCAACATTAGGAAGTTATCAAGTAGTGTGGTATGGGGAGTTTTCTGGCCATGGACTCCAAATATCGATGTTTTGTTCCCCAAGCCACTTGGTTCTCACTTTTGCCTTATGGCACAGTGCTCCATTATGCTGGAGAAAGGCATTGTCCGTCACCAAACTGTTCTTGGATGGTTGGCAGTAGTTGCTGTCTGAGGATGTTTTGGTACCATAATATCTCAAGGGGTGTTTAACTTTGTGGGTGAATATATTACATGAAACAGGCGCTGAAGATTGAAAGCTAAGTGTCTGCCTTTAATAAATCCATTTTGGCCTTGTGATATTATCAAAGGAAGCACTTAATCTTTCTAGCTAGAACTTTGGAGAGTATCTTAATATCATTATTCAGAAGTGAGATTGGTTTGTATGACGCACATTGTAACAAGTCCTTATTTTGTTTAGGAAAGACAGTAATTAATGCTTGGTGAAAAGTCTGAGGTAGAATTTTATTGTCTATAGCTTCTGTAAATGTTGCTAATAAAGGGGGGCTAACGTAATTGAGAATTTTTTATAAAATTCGGCACGGTAGCCATTAGGGCCTGCTGCTTTCCCACTCCGAAGTGAATTTATAGCATCTAGTAATTCTGATAGTACCAGAGATTTATTCAACTACTCTGCCCTGAGAGTATTTAGTTGTGGTATCTGTTATGCATCCAAAAATGCATTAGGTTGTGTCTTGTCTTTAAACTGAGTAGACTATAAGGACTTATAGTATTCTCTTAATGTGCGCATATTTTTATGGTTAATGATCTTGTCCTCTGTTTGTGTTGGTAGTTACTGGTATTGCATTGCAAACTTCCTGTTTGTTGATTTGTTGAGTCAAGATCTTATTAGCTTTCCGTCTGTGTTCATAGTAACGATTTCATGATTTAAAATTGATTTGTTCCGTTTCTTTAGTTGTCAAGAGGTTGAGTTCTGAATGCAAAACCTGTCTTTTCCTATAAAGTGCCTCAATTGGACATCTGGCATGTTCTTGATCTATTTTGGTAATTTCACTGATTAGCTCTGATACCTTCTTGGTTTCCAATTTATTTTTGTGGGAAAGATATGAGATAATCTGTCCTTAAGAGAGCGTTCAGAGTTTCCAAAAGTATTCCTGCAAAGACTATTTATCTCTTAAAAAAAAAAAAAAATAAATATAATCTCTTGTTTCTGTCTGAGAAGTAACATTTATATTTAGATTGTAATTTTTCAAAACACACAATGAGGCTCCTAGGTTTTGAGACATTTAATCCACATTTGCGGTAAGCTGCTGCTATCTCGGTGTCTGATTTGAAGTCCTCGCCATTTATTTTAGAGAATAGTTTAGCTAAGAATTTCACTGTGTTTGGACTTTCACAGTTTTCAGGGAGACGTTTAATTCTGATATTTATTCCTTCTATATCCATCTTCCAGTGCAGCTAGTCCGTCTCCAAACACTATGCATTCGGAATTTGCAGCTGTTGCTTTTTTGTCAGCAGTAAATGCCAGTTGTCCAACTATTTCAGTAAGAGTTGTGAAAATTTGCTTAATGTCTTCAAACTGAGCACCAAGTGCTCTGAATTTATTCTCAAACTTAGATGTATTTTCCTGTATTTTTTCCTCCATTTTTTTTCTTCTCCCTCATTATTTTTCTAGCATACCTTTTTAAAGGTTGCCTCAAAGTGATTACTTATACGTTTCTCCTGGTATTTCATATCCTGAAGCAGCTTCTCATTTGTCTTGTGTATGTCCTTTATTTCTTTCCTTATCTCATTTATATCCTTCTTTATTCAAACGAGAGCTGTGATCATTGTGGCGATCATTCCCTTCAGCTCGGACTGTTTGTTTTGCTCTTCTCCGTGCTCCGCAGGTGGAGTAGCAAGCCCAGTTTCCCTCTACAATTTCTAAATCCCCCAGTACCTCCTTTTAATAGTCCGTTTTACCACTGTGAGGTTTTCCACTTGCTCACATGTGAAGACCCCACAGAAATGCAAGTTTAAGAGTCTCTGCTATTTCACTGTCTGTATGTTTAAATTCTCCTTTACTATTCCTGATGCACTTCACCTGCTTCTTGACTGTTCTTTTTACTACTAAAATACTGAAAGAATCTCTTAGGGTTGTTTTTAGCTTTATCTGCAGTGTTCCTCTCTAATATCCTTCTTAATGGTTGCCCTCATGCTGTCATACACCCTATGATTCACATTGAATTTATCCATCTTTATATTTTTATACAGCTGTTTTTTCTTTTGCAACTTTTTAAAACTTTTTTTTAACATACCATGGAGTTTTCTCTTTTTTCCCCTACTAATTTCAAATTTTGGAATACAGTAGACCCCCGCAAAGTCGCGGTTCAGAGTTTGCGGCCTCAGTCATTTGCAGATTTTTCCTTAGAACCTATCTAATAATTGTTAGTGGAAACCGCAAATATCCTCCTCAATTTTTATGGCTTTTTGGTTTGGGATCGTGAATGCAGCTGAGAGAATAAAACTAAATTAAATAAAAAAAAAAAAAAAAAACAAAAACCCAAAACCAAAGCTAACCTTTACAAGTATCATAAATTATACCAGCTGTTACAGACAGACTGGAATCAAATGTATGTTTTTATTCTAAAATAGTAAAAGTACGTGCAGCTCACTTTTCAAAACAGACTCGTCCGGTATCGAACCCGTGACGTTTAGATTACCAGTCAACAGGTGATACCGTTTGCGCCACCGAAGTGCTCGTAGCAAATGCTTTCAATGTCACACCCTAATGTGGGTTGTTTTCCTGCAGTTATATTCTTGAATAAAAGCGCCCTTGTTCTGTTATATTTGTACCTTTTGTGAAAGTGTTTATTTGATATTTGGAATTCAGGCCTCACACATGATAAACTTCATGTCTACATTTTGTCAATTATTAATTAAACAATAAAAAACATTTCTTTTTTAACAATGTGTGTACATGGATCAATGTAGACACAGAACACACATGAAATGCAAGTGTTCCAAATAACAATATAGTATTTATAAAAGGTGTCATTTTGCTTGACTTCTAACTACAACTCACTATACAGCTCTAAGCATCTGACACGCAGGTAAACAGACTTGAGCAAGAGACAACTGTGCGGGGTGGGGGATGTGATAGCAGGCTGCTTGCTGTTTGCTTCTTATCCACACATTTACAGGACAAAAGACAGAGACGGAGAGGTGAGAAGTGATTTAAGGTGGGATGGATCTACGAGTTTTTCTGTAGGCTCTGGTGATTCTAGTGTTAAACCATAGTTTCCCAGTGCTGTACATTTGTTGAGCAGCCAGCTCATGACCACAGCCAGCCCCTTGTGAGCAGGGGGGCTGAAAGCACCCCTAGAAGACACGGATGCACCTCAAAAAACCCCTCTTAATAAATGCTCATAGACTACCTTCACATTGCTCCTTTACTTGCTGGGCTTACTTGCGGCTGCTCTGTCGCGTGATATGCTTCTCGTGCAACGCTATACTTACTTAAAAGCCTGAACAGCACCTGTCCTTCTTGGCTGATTGCTTTGTTTTTCTCTCCTCCCCCAGACATCCTCTGCTCCTGTTGGGGGTCCCGCTCCCGTTGTGCTCCCCTATTATGTTTGTCTATTCTTTAATCAAGAACTAACTGCATACTGAGCTTGTTTTACTTCTGAAAGAGACATGTTTGTTTGAAGTGTTTGAATAAAGTTCCTGCCTCTACAATCTCCTGTGTTTCTGTGCAATTCTGTGACCCAAGTCTGACACCCTACAGCACTGTCTCTGCGATTGAGCCGCCGCACTAGACTAGCCGGCCAGTGTCAATATTTACTACTGTGTGCTTGAGTGCAGCCAGTTCAAGCGCAGTTGGCTCAGTGATTTACTGAGTTTCATCCATGGCGTTAGTTGCACTTTGTACACATTATTCCAGTAGTTTTTTTAAATAGTTTTTTACAGTTCATTAGCAGTGTGTAAAATGATCAGTGTTGCAGTAATTGTGATACTCTTTGCATGCAAAAAAATGTGTTCCATAAAGTTTCACTTTTTCTTTGTGAATTGAGATGTTTACTTAAAGTGCAGCAAAAAAGTGATTGGTGTCCAGGGATACATTAACCCCCAAGTATGTGGCAGTTTAAGGGTTAAAGCTCCAAGATGACGCCGAAACTCCCTGCACCTTCTAAGGCTTCTGGCAATTAAAACGTGCTTGCATGAATTACAGTACATATAGCGGTAAAATCGGTATTTTACATTCTAGCACTGCGGGAGACATAGCAGTACAGTACTTTGCAGTATATGGGTTTATCTTTACATTCTTTATTTTTGGGTAATGTATTAAGCTGAGTTTGAAATTAAAGTGTTTTGGGGGCATATTTAGGGTTTAAACTATAAAAATAGGCATTTTGTTTAACCACATCCAAAATTTGCAGTTTTTCACGATTTGTGGGTGCTCTAGGAATGTAAACCCCGGAAATTTTGGGGGGGTGTACCATATACCTATCCCACATTATATATACATTTTATAACCTGTTCCAATGCTCCTCAACTGCCTCCACACTTAAAAGCTTATCCCAATCCATTCTCCCTTTCCTTGCTGCATCTGTTCAAAATTTGCCCTACCAAAGTTTAACTTAACGTTTCTGGTCTTTGCAGTTTTTCCAGAATTCTTCCAGAACACTGAGAATTGTATTATGTTATGGTCACTTGACCCTAGTGATTCAACGACCTCTACACCCTCAATTCTATTCTGATTACAAAATACTAAATCTAGACCAGTGTTTCCCAATTCCTAATATGTGTACCAATCAGTTATATGGGAATAATGTATTTTTTTCTTTTTATCCATAGTTTCATCTTGATTTTCATTCTACTTTTCTAAGTGTTCTAATTGTTTAATTAATCCATTATTTACTAATTAGTGGGTCTGATGCTAAAGTAGTTGCAGCCTTTGATTATTCAGTGTTGTTTGCCCTCGTGTCTGCTGTGCTCATTTTTAATTGTCATTAATAAGAAACAACAAAGGGGTAAAACAGCACAGAGAAAGGGCAAAATATAATGAAATCAACAAAAGAGAGTTAATTTAAGAGAGCATTTAAATCTACAGCAAAAGCAGAAATATTTCTAAATGTCTAATATTTGTGTAGTTAAAGTCCCTCATAGATATAAATATGCCCCTGTAAACTTTATATTACCAAAATGATTGCTGTCTGCATTTTCATTAGTACACTTCTAAGCTAAGGCCTCTTTCCCTAAAGTTAACCAGATGTCCTAACTAACATGTGGTCCATCATCCAACTGAAAAAGACATGTTTTTAAATTCTATTTGACATAAAAGACTATCCTCTTCCTCCCTTTGCTATTTTGGCTATCCTTCCTAAAAAATTTGAGTCCCTCTATGTTATACTCCTCTTCATTTTTGTTATTTAGCCAGGTTTTTGTGTTTGCTAACTCTGTAATTATGCTCCACTATTTACAACTCCAACTCGCTTGTTTTATTTTTGATGCTTCTAGCATTGATGCATACTTATTTTAACATGTAACTTATTTTGCTTTTCCATTTGGCATTTTCCATTTAGATTTGGCCTTCTATGATTGTGTTGCTTATTTAAATGGTGTTAAGTTAGTGATTAATGGATTAGTGGAAGCCAAGTATCAAAGTGAGTGTATTTGCACTTGTGATAAGTATTGTTTTACATTGCACTAATTTTTAAAAAGTAAAGTTTGGACTGTACCTCGCGTGTTAAACCTATGCCTATAAGCATATGCCTTATTTTAATAAGTTAAAAGTGTCACATTGTTTATTGAATCCTAATAATTGCAGAGCTTAAGGATGCTGAAGTTTCTTGTTGTTGCTTTGACACTTCTTTCCTAAGTAAAGGTAGCATTCTTTAACAAAATAGCAGTGTGAAAAGAAAACAAACACATAGCTGCCAATAGAAACATCAGAGCTCCTGACATGTTCAAGAAGGTGGTCCTTTCAAGTGGTCACCCAAACCTCAAAAAGTAAGTGATTAACTGCAGCTGGTGGAGAACTTGGAAAAAGGGCAACCTTGACCTCTTGTTAGATGAGTAATGCATTACTGTGTACATGGAATTGGGTAAACATGAAGGCAGTTGACATTGCACATGACACTAATTTGAAGTGAGTGCATTGGAAATTTTTGTGCATTGCAGCAGATGCTGCCAGGGTCAGCTTTGGCCTCATGAAGAGGACTCCACAGGTAAGAATATGTATGGGCAGGTGAATGGGGAAATAAATTATTTGCAGTTTGTTTTTAATAGGCACAAAGGTGTTTGTGTTAAGAAATATCTAAAATGCTGACTTCTCTTTATTCTGTTCTGAATTATCCATGTGATACTATAGCACCCAAAAATTAGTACAAGGTTTTGAAACTATCCAAAAAAAACACCTTGGTGTCAGCAATTTTAATCAAAGTGGATTCACCCCTACTTGGTATTTCTCTTTGTAAACTTCTATTTGTTTGTGTTTCTACAGATTTACAACAGAGCAATCGCTTGGCCCCATCTCCATCTTGTCAGTACACTCTTCGGCGTAGACCACAACAGATACTGCACAATGAAAACCTGAAACTGTCAACATCAGGACCAGAGGGTTCCATACTGGCTTCTTTGCAGTACAGTTCCCTACCAATTGTCAGATTAATGAGAATCGATGAGGTGAGCACTCGTCAGCAGGGGAAGAATACAAAATCATCAATGTCCGGTTTTTGTGTTGACATCAAAAAAAGTTTTAAAAGCAAATCTAAGGATACAAATAATATAAAGAAGCCATTCAGCTGTTCTGAATGTGGGAAGCGATTCCACCAGAATAGCCATGTACTGATTCATGCGAGAGTTCACACAGGAGAAAAACCATACTCCTGTTCTGAATGTGGCAAGAGGTTCTTTAACAGTAGCCATCTTTACAACCACAAAAAAATTCACTCTAGAGACAAGCAATATTGCTGTCTAGAATGTGGTAAACAGTTTACCATGAAAGGCCAGCTTCTAACCCACTCAAGAATTCACACTGGAGAGAAGCCGTTTAGCTGTTCTGAATGTGGCAAACAATTCTCTCACAATCACGGTCTACAAACACACAAAAGATTTCACACTGGAGAGAAGCCATTTTGTTGCCCTGAATGTAACAAGATATTTGCTGACAGGAGTAGCTTAAGGACCCACTTAAGAATTCACTCTGGGGACAAACCATTTTGCTGTCCTGGATGTGACAAACGATTCTCTGACAGGAGCAGTCTTCATAGCCATACAAGACTTCACACTGGAGAGAAGCCATTTTGCTGTGCTGAGTGTGGTAAACAATTCACTCATAGTAGCAATCTCCAGGCACATATCAGAAGCCACACTGGGCAGAAGCCATATTGTTGTTCTGAATGTGGTAAACGATTCACCCAGAGTAGTGCTCTACGAACACATGAAAGACTTCACACTGGAGAGAGGCCTTATGGTTGTACTGAATGTAGCAAACAATTTCTTAGCAGCAGCACCCTTCGGACCCACTTAAGAGTTCACACTGGAGAGAAGCCATATTGTTGTCCCGAATGTAACAGACAATTTTCTCATGGCAGTAGCTTTCGGCTCCACTTGAGAGTTCACAGTGGGGACAGACCATTTTGCTGTTCCAAATGTGACAAACGATTTGTTACCAAGAGCAGTCTTCGTAGACATGCAACAGTTCACACTGGAGAGAAAAGATTTTCCTGTCCTGAATGTGGCAAAAAATTCACTGATAGGCACAGCCTCAGGAAACACAATAAAAGTCACGCTGGAGATAAGCTGCAAACTTAATGAAACTCCAAACTCTCTCTCTCTAAATTTAAAGCGAGAAGAGTAGAGTATCTTCACATGGAGGGCTCTATCCTTTTAGAAGTTTCGCCTTAATAGTGTACAGTGAATAGAATGAAACAGTAGAAACATTTATATGCAATACAACATAGAAAACATCATGCTTAAAAGGTTGTCAATGCCAACACCTATGCAAGAAGAATAATAAATCTGATATTAGCTATGCAACATTTCAGCCAAAGAAAATGTGTCTGATGTGGTTCCAGATCTGGTTAAGATTCTTACTTGCCCTGATGCAAAGGATGAAGTGAGTCGACCTAAATGTACAGTGAGGAGAAGATACAGTGTAGTGGACAATCAGAGTATATTCTGAATTCAAACCATGAGGGCTTATGCAAAAATAAACTCTACTTGTGTTAATGATAGGTTATTTAGAGAATTACTAACTGATGGGAATTTAAGTTAAAAATCTTTGAACTGGTCTTGTAAAGAAAAAGAGTGAATAGGACACCTTGGGTAAAAGCAGCACGCAAAAAGAGGAGGACAAGATACACACATTCTGAAAAAGGTTATATGATGGTGTGTGTGTGTAAATTAGGGTTAGGATTACTCTATCGATCGATCTATCGATCAAACATCTGAGAATTGGATTGATCAATTATTGCATGCTGCAAAAAACACAAATGTAATTGTGGATTATGTAATACATATCTAGGAATAGAAGAGAGTGTAAACTTCAAAAGAGACAAAGGATTAGCAGTGAGTGCATATCTATAATAAAGAAAATTCTCAGGAGCTCCAGAATCAAATTCAGCCTATCAGCCCATGGAAATCCTCGACTTCTCCACCAACTTTAAAGTTAACAGTTTGTCGAAGAAGAGATTTACACAAACAGCACGGCAAACAAGCAAGCTACTGTATGGACATTGACTGATGGGAACTACGACTTTTTAGATCTTGTAAAATCTTGTTAGCTTTACTGTCTTTCTGGATGATCTCCAGATGGAGCCCACCAGGTACACTGTCTGTTTTTTAAATGCACACCTTTTGTACTATTTTATGAATTCATGGCTTCATGCCTGATTTGATTTTTAATTTGAAAATACTTTTTGTAATGTTTGGTACCGTAAAGAACGACTAAGATATTTTATTAAAAGTACTCAGTAAATTGCATTTCTTTTTCTTTTGGTTCATCAATTGACTGGAACACAAACTAGTAGGTTGAGGGGTACATGAGGTCCTGGTTCACCAAAATGCGGTTGAGTACTTTACACTTTAGGAGATGGGTTTGCCGCACATCTCTGAAGTTTGCCTATCAATGTCTCTAACATAGAGCACCTCTCCTGTCTCTGTCTCCTTCGTGTAAATGGTCAGACAGCTGAATAGACTGTAGACAGACACATTGCTGTTCTGCAAAATCTGTTGCCTATTTTAGGAATTTTTCAACACGTTCATCCAGAGTGCTTTTGTGAAGTTTAAAAAGTCTTCCCTTTGAGTACAAGGTGCAAAAAATACTTTCTGAGTAATTTTAACAGATAAGCAATGTGTAGAATGGCCGTAGTTTGCAGGTCTGAGAAGAGGACTGACTGGTGTTACAGTGCAGTAGTGGAGGATCAACTCCAACTTTAATCAGAGGTGAGCTTCCTTTAACTCAACGGAGACACACAAATGATCAGATTGATCAAAATGCACCTTGTCTTATTTTTTTGAAAAAGTCTTTTAAAAGCAGTTGGAAAATAGGGGATATTGTCAAGTCAACCCTAAACCTTTTTAATAAGAAAAAGCACCCAACAGGGTGTAAATAGATAATCTGGGGCACACTAACTATTGACAGCGTCAAGACTGTAATTTTCAATGATTGGGTTTTTGACGGTCATCTCCATAGATTCACAGAGATGGCACATTATCCGCTGTGACACGTTTACACACTCGCCATATTGGAGCGGTCCATATACGTGTGTCACTTTTTTTCACATGGCTATTCAGACTCTTAGGCGGGTATGGAGACATGCTGAGTTATTTTAAAATTAGTTTATTTCTCTACTGATTTTCACAAAGTTTATTTGCTGTAGCTGTTCGACATCTCGGCCTATGTATAGCTTATTTTAAAATGTATTACCGGCTGCAAAAAGCTGTGACGACAAGTGCTGCAATAAATAAATAAATAACTAAATGTATGTTACATTCAGACTTCTTTCAAAGAAACCTGCAGATAATAATGTGATGAATTTTCAGCATACAGAACAAAGGAATGTTAGTAGTAGTATTATTATTGTGTACTAATGTTACCTGTAAGTCACAAAATAAACGCATAAATTTAAACAAAAACAAACCTAGCTTGAAGCTGAAGTAAAAGGGGTTAACATTAACGGTTTCCAGGTGGCAACCATTTCAATGCACTTGGCAACCACTTTCTGGTCTTTGGTTGACATGAATGTCAGCTACTTTAGTGACACACTGGTTTCTGACAGTGGATCAGGAATGGTACGATTTCCTACCCCCCTATGGAGTAAGGTCGCTGTCAAAAATAACTCGTAATAATTTAAGTCGAATGTTTACGCTTGTGCTTCTGGAAAATTTAAACTTGCATCTGAAAATTACAAGGACAATTCTCAAGCGTGAACAAACTCAAAAATACGTCATGGGACACACGAGGCATCCTCTATCGAAGAAGAAACAATCAATTTTTGTTACTACGCATGTGCCACAAGGTTAATATTATGCAAAGTCCCCGATTTTTACATCCGTTTTTCTATATATTCATATCCTCTGGGGTGGCTCAAAATTCCGTGCCTCCCACCCCAACCCCAAATATATGACCAAGAGTGCTGAAATCCGAAGGTTGCATGGGAGCCTTCCCCAATATCTCGCTCTCCTTTACACGTATAACACACATCTGGACACACATTCAACCGTTTAACAAAAAAATTCCACCCTAAACTGATAGTGAACGGGACACTATCAGGGGGTCGTCGATTGGGGCATCTACGCTGATGTCCTTGGCCTATATATAATAGCGCAGTAGATTTCAACTCCAGAGTGTAGATCACTTAATACTAATAGCGCTCAATTTGGAGTGACCTGTGTGTGTCAGTGTGGCGATGACTAATCTGCGCCGTGTCTTCAGCATCTCTGATGTGCTCTGGACTGACACCTTTGAATTTTGGGGGCAGCACAGCAAATTCAACCCGATCTGCAACAGTGGATTTGTTATCTTTTTCAATGGCGGGATTCATAGACGTCAAATGGCAAAGAACAGAAGATTGGTTACTGTAAATACGTGAACTGTCTTCTGTAAATTAGTCATCATGTGTTGGTGATTCCCGAACAAATCTCTTATGCGGTCCTGTATCTGTCAAAATTATTTTGTTGAATTAGGTTATAAATATGTCACATCCTGATGGTTTATTATTTTAGCTTAGGTGACTTTTTAATCCGATTAATCTCGGGTTTGCACTACACGCAGAATGCGAAATGCTGCCGGCTTAGTCGACTGACAGGACGGGACGATCAGAGTTTGACAGATTTGACTGTGACAGCGTATTTTCTTCGTATAGCGAACTCGTTACTTTTGTGCTCCACAAAACGTTGTAAAGAACTAATAAATTAAATATCCCTTTACTTGATTGAATAACATATGTTGATCTAAGGATTTCATCTTCTTTCTTAAATGCGCTCACCTATGACAATGCAAAGTGTTAAACCTTTATTTTCCGACTTCTCGGTTTTAAATAAGGCAGAACAAAGAAAACATTTGAGGACAAATAAGGATGGATTTTCATTTTTTTTTTAACCTACAACATGGACAAACGATAGTTTTCACCATGCCAGCTCTGTATGCCGTGACTCACTCATCTTGATCTCATTTTATTATGTTTTAGTGTGAGACAAAACAAAATAAACTGTACATAATGTGCTAATAACGGTTATTAAAAAGAATGACTTAAGGAACTTGTTATATAGTACTATACATACGGTCACGTTTGAATACATATATACCTCACGTCTAGATTGACCTACGGCCGGTCCTTTGGAACTACCTGTGCTTTGATTCCCATGTCCATGTTCTTTGGTTAAACAGACCCCACCATAAGTCCTCCAGCTCTGCTCTAATTCTCTTCCTCTTGCTCTTATTGCCTTGGAAGGAGACACAGCTCTCTAGCAGACACTCAATGTGCTTACAGCTCGGCTGCCAACGTCAAACAGAACTGACTGACTACTACTGTAGTTCACTTCTCCTATTAGAACATCTCTCCGCTTCATACTGAAGAGTTATTCTGCACCTATATATCTAAAAATGAAATATAATTAACTAATGGTGTAATTAAGTGTAAATGATAGATTGGACCCACATTTATTAGCAAGTTACCTCGAAAGCTTGCATATTGTAATCTTTTTAGTTAGCCAATAAAAGGTGTCATTTTGCTTGGCTTTTCTCTACATTCATAATGGCTAACACGGTACAACACCCTAGTACTATAAAAGAACTATAAATCATCTGAAGTGCCTCTCCAAGTCAAATATATTATTAGTGTAACAGTACTAAATGATCAATGAACAGATTATCCGAAGAAAAGAAATTGTTGTTCAATGTCTGACACATAGAAATTAGTTATATGAGGACTAAAGGCTGCTCTCTTTGCAACTCCTTTGTGTTGAAAGAAAGCGTTACTATTTAATATAAAAAAGAAATTCCACCCTAAAGCAATATGTGCTCATTGTGCAATAAAATCAATCAGATTAGTTTACTAAGCATAGAATTGTAATAAAGTAGTTTAAAATATTTGTAGAGTAGCGATTTTGGAAATATTTGGTATATAATGATGTAACATGGTGGCCCTCTGAGTAATAAGGCAAACAAAGGGGATCTTTTATTCAGTCATTATAGTTTTTAACATTCTTAATGTTCCAAAAGCAAATAAAAGTAAATGGGTTTGCCAAATGAATTAGCACAACCTGAAATATTCTGGTAGCTGTCATAGATGATGTAGGTCAGCACACCCAAATGTGAATGGCTTTGAGTCTTTAACAATCAAATTACTGGCATTTCTTGATTCTCCCATCTTCTGATTTCTTCCTACTTCAAGCTGATTTCTGAAAGCATGTCAGGGTGAAGGTGGACACCCCTAGTCCCTTCTCTGTGCAGTGACATTTTGGCAGGCCATATCGGTACAAGTGCACAAGGTGTGCACACAAAAAGAGAACCAATGGCTCAAGAGCTTCCATTTTACACAAGTGGAAATTTCCCAGTAACTGACGTTTATTAAAATGGAATTGTGTGGTTTAAAATGTTGACCTTTCTCTTGACAAAAGGGGTCTGTCTGTTCCTCTGACAGCAAAACAATCCCTTCTCTAAAAGGACCTTTTATCTGTACTAACACTTCCTCTGTGTGTGTTTAAAACTTGCTGATTACGCAGAAGTCAAAAGTTGAATGTATAAGAAAAGAACTTACAGTTTAAACAATGAGAACAACAGTCTAGAACCCTTCTTAACACTTTAAAACTCAAGAAAACATAATCCTACACCTGGAGTACGTACATCTGGATGTAATTTACCCTTCATAAATCACAGTCATCTTGTAAATGTGGTAACCTGAACAGGCCTTGAAGCCCACCAGGTTACCAAACTGAACTCACCACATATGGACCCTGCCACTCAGCCTCACACATAAATAATGAACTGATTTACAGTACCTGTAGGGCAGGGGTGGCGAACTCCAGGCCTGGAGGGCCACAGTGGCTGCAGGTTTTCATTCTAACCCTTTTCCTAATCAGTGACCAGTTTTCACTGCTAATTAACTTTTTTTCCCCTTCATTTTACTAGCCTAGCTTTTAAGGATTCAGCCCTCTGAATTGATTCTTTTCTTCATTAAAATGGCAGCCACATAGAAATGAAACGTGAAACAAGCCAACGGACGACCAGCTAAACTGGGTTTTCAAACTCCAACCAGTCTGTTAATGAGAAGCCAGTTCTTGCTGTTAATTAAACCTGTTATTTAATTCCATGGCTTGTTGCTGCTCTCATTCTGCCACAGCACACATTTCGAAAACTTGATTTTTCTGTTTTTTCTAAGAACACTGTCAAGATGTGTTGGTGACCTGATAGATCAACCTTACTTAGCCCTTCACCTTTTCTTTATTTTCAGGTATTGTGGGAGGGGCACAGGTGAGCTGGTCATGTGGCGCCTTGTTTTGTATCTCAGTATTGTTTGGCTGCTAATTAAGGAAGAAGAGGCAACAGGGGTCTGAGTCAAGTTAATTAAAACGAAGTCAAAAGAAGTTAATTAACAGCAAAAACTGGTCACTAATGAAGAAGATGGTTAGAATGAAAACCTGCAGCCACTGTGGCCCTCCAGGACTGGAATTCAACACCTTTGTTGTAGGGAGAGACAATGGCAACAAGAGACGAGAGGCAAAAACTTTGAACAGAAGTAAAGACATGCAAATAATCTTTACTTGGTAGTCTAAGGGTGGGTGGCACCAACAAGCAAAAATATGTTGAATGTGCCTGAAATAATAATAATAAAGTCTGAAGTGAAGGTAGAGGCAACCAAGTGGATCCCTCATGAGAGTTGGTGCAACAGGATGAGGAAAACGCTTATCAACGCTTTCCAATTTCAATCTACTAATGGCGCCTGCAAGCAAACATGCCTTATTATGCCAGAGCAGTCTGGAGATACAAATGTGAGAGCTGTAGAGGAATCAGGTAAAAACACTTTATTGTATGCCTTTGAGTGAAATGACCACGCTAGGCCATTATGCAGAGTTGTTTGTAGGTGAGTAGAGAGTGGCGTCGTCTGGCTCCATATCAACGAGGTCAGGGGAGGAAAAACGATTCTGCTTTACCACATTATGTAGTACAACACATGTAAACGATTATGCAGACTTTCATTGGTAGAGCAGCCTCCCTCCTACTGCAGCCGGACACCACCATGAGTCCGGTTGTGTGCCCCATACAAGTGCATGGGCAGCATTGTAACACCTCACCTCAGCATTTTGGTAGTTAGGGAAAGGTGTAAGGTACCAGCATCTGGGCAGGTAGCTGCTGTCTCCAAGCACGTGTAAAGTGATGATTGCTCTTAAAATGAATAGTATAAGCCATATAAAAAACTGAAGGTTCAGCCAGTTACCTTAACCATCAAGCCAGCCATCACTTAGGGCACCATCAGCAAGTCAACAGCCACCACTGCTTTGCCTCAAAATCAATGAACCAGTGAGCCATAACATTTCTCAGTCTCATTTTGGCATCACAAATAACTTGCACATTATTGGAATGTCACTTCTTATGGTAACCAAAAGCAGGTTCAGACTCACTAGGTCCTCTTATTGCAATATAAATGCAGTCAATTGCCCAGATTACATTAGGAAAACTGGACTCTGCAGCAAATTGCCTTTTTATGTTGGGCTGTACGCCTACGCCATACTGTGGTTAATGCCTTCTAGCATAACAAGCGTGATGGAGATGAGCCTTGAATGAGATATTCCTAACTAGTCTGTCATTCCCTCTGGGAGGTGTCTGTTGCTAAAAAAGACAACCATTGTTAAAACCTGGACATGAACTGGTGTAACCCAATGTCAGACATTCTGTCTTTCGAATGCCCAACTCCGCACATACACTGCCCTCTCATAATATTTGGGACAGATACATTTTTCTTTGATGTACCCCTCTGCTCCACAGTTTCAAATTACAAATCAAACAATTCAGACGTGATTACACTGCACATCACTGACTCTCATTTAAGGGAATTTGCATACATTTTGGTCACAGTGTGTAGAAATCCATCCATCCATCCATTTTCCAACCCACTGACTCCGAACACGGGGTCACGGGGGTCTGCTGGAGCCAATCCCAGCCAACACAGGGCACAAGGCAGGAACCAATCCCGAGCAGGGTGCCAACCCACCAAAGGACACACACAAACACACCAAGCACATACTAGGGTCAATTTAGAATTGCCAGTCCACCTAACCCGTATGTCTTTGGACTGTGGGAGGAAACCGAAGCGCCCGGAGGAAACCCACACAGACACGGGGAGAACATGCAAACTCCACGCAGGGAGGACCCAGGAAGCAAACCTGGGTCTCCTAACTGCGAGGCAGCAGTGCTACCCACTGCGCCACCGTGCCGCGTGTGTAGAAATGACAACACTTTTTCTACATAGGCTCCCCCATTTCAGGGCACCATAATTTTTGCAGGTTAGTAATGTCAGGTCTATTAAAGCTGTCATATTTAGTTGTTTGTTAGACATCACCAGGTGTTGAGGATCTCCTCTGCCAAGCCTCTCATGCAACATTCTTCAGCTCCTGTTTGTTTTAGTGGTTTGTCCTCTTAAATGTTCTCTTCAGAATGTGGAAGGCCTGCTCAGTTGGATTTGAATCAGGCAACTGGCTTGGCCATTCCAGAATTTTGCATTGTTTTGGCTTTAAAACATTCATGTGTTGCCTTAGCCTGTTAGTTTGGATCATCATCTTCTTGTATAAAGCGCTGTCCAGTGAGTTTGGAGGCCTTTACTGGACCTTGAGCATATCAGATGTTTCCATACACCTCAGAATTCATTGTGTGACTGCCGTCTGCAGTTTCATCATCACTGGAGATAAGTGTACCAGGAACTGTGGCAGCCATACATGACCCTGCCATAATACCTCCAACTCCACGTTCAACAGATGAGGTGGTCTGCTCTGGTTCTTGGGCTGTTCCATTTCGTCTCCACACTTTGTTCTTGTCATCACTCTGAGGTTCATCTCATTTGTCCACAAGACTTTTTTCCAGAATTCTGCAGGCTCTTTTAAGTTCTTTTTCACAAACTGTAATCTGGCCATCCTGTTTTTGTGACTAACTAGTGGTTTCCATCTTGCAATGTGGCCTCTCTGTTTCTGTTCATGAAGTTTTCTGCTGATAGTCGTCTCTGATGCACACATATCGGCCCCCTGAAGACTGTGTATGATCTGTCAGACAGGTGCTTGGGGGTCTTTTTTACCATAGTGAGGGCCTGTCTGTTGTCAGCAGTGATGGTCTTCCTTGGCCTACCAGTCCCTTTGTGATTATAGAGCTCACAAGTGAGTTCTTTCTTCTTAATGATATTCCAGACAGTTGATTTTGATAATGCTAAGGTTTTACCGAAGTCTTGAATGGTTATACTCTTCTTTTTCAGCCTCATAATGGCTTCTTCAACTTTAATTGGCACAGCACTTATCCTCATGTTAGCCACTCCAGATTCCAAAGGGTACACGTAAGCTAAGGTATCTTATGAAGCAATGAAGCACACCTGAGGAATCTCAAACATCTGTGATGCCAATTGTCCATAATATTATTGTGTCCTGAAACAGGAGGACCATATAGAAAAAGTGCTATCATTTCTACATGGTGTAAGCAAAATAGGTGCAATTACCCTTAAATGAAAGTCGAATTGTGAATTTCAATCACATCTAAATTGTTCATTCATTCATTCATTTTCCACTGCTTATCCAAAGCTGGGCCAAGAAGGCAACAGTCTTAACAGTGAGGCCCATATGTCCCTTTCCCCAGCCACATTTAATCCCGAAGCATTTCCAGGTCATCTGAGAGATACAATCCTCCCAGTAAGCCCTGGGTCTTCACTGGGGTGCCTGTAAAACCTTCATTTGGAGGTTGAACCACCTCAATTGGCTCCTCTCAATGTGGAGGGTCCGCGGCAGTACTCTGAATCTCTACTGAATGTCTGCACTTCTCACTCTATCTCTAAGGGTGTTTTGTTTGATTTTTATTTACTAGAATTGTTTGATTTGTAATTTTAAACTGTGCAGCAGAGGAGTCAGCCAGTCAGTCAGTCGTTTCCCAGCTCGCTATATCCTAACTACAGGGTCATGGGGGTCTACTGGAGCCAATCCCAGCCAGCACAGGGCACAAGGCAGGAACAAATCCCCGGACAGGGCACATATACACACACACACACCCAGCACACACTAGGTACAATTTAGAATCACCAATACACCTAACCCGCATGTCTTTGGACTGTGGGAGGAAACCGGACCACCCCGAGGAAACCCTTGCAGACATGGGGAGAACCCAGGAAGCGAACCCGGGTCTCCTTACTACCATTGCACCACCGTGCTGCCCAGCAGAGGAATAAATCAAGGAAAAATATGTCTTTGTCTAAAATTTTATGGAGGGCACTCTAGTTCAAGCAGAACAGCTCTTGGAAGTCTACATCTGCTCATAAGCCAGTCCTGATCATGGGCAAACAATTCTACTGGTTTCTAAAAGCAAATGTCCATTTGCACAGTCTTCAAACAGCAACACACAAGCCATGTTGTATGAAACCAGTAGGGTATGAGCAAGCTGGAGGTCAAGCATGGCTTTCTATATGCAGGGTGGAAATCACGTCAGTATTTTTACTTCATGCAATTTATTGACAAGAAGGGATTGTATTCATTTCTGATATAAACCAAAGAAAGCCAAAGTACTGCAAGTTCTTCAGTGCAAATACACAGCTATGGCCCTCTTAAAAGGGAATTACAACAGAGTCTTCACAATCAAAGGCATCAATTCTTAGGCTCAAGGTTTGTCAGTCACATCAACACACATTGTAATAACAGCTCGGTGACAGGAATTATTATTCATGTAAGTCTTTATTTAACTGGGTTGCATGCATTTTCCTACTTCCTAAGGGTGTCATCATTTTCCACTTTCTCTGAAATTTTGCATAAGGATGGATCAGAGTTGCCATAAATACACACAGATTCTCCCATCAAGCTTTCTTTAATATAAAGTTCGTCCTGCCAGAGACTGACCTGGAACAGATAGACAAAATAACAGATCTCCCGGGACCTGACGCCACAGCATCGCCTCCAGTGCAAGTGCAAGCGAGTCGGGCCTGGAGAACTCGACGATTCCAGAAGGTTCACTGAAACTGAAAATGGCCTTAGTATCCACGCTGTCAACTACTCACAACGTGTCAGCAGCGCCGACTACAACTGGGCCTGCTACTCGAACCGTGGAGCAC
>JANRMT010062791.1:231920644-231943176 GCA_026402145.1 Polypterus bichir lapradei | reverse complement strand
TATATGACCTTTTAAAAATAATACTGAAAAATCTGTAAATATTTGGTTGTTATTTCTTCTGTACGCCCCACTGACTGCTGCGCCCTAGGCCATGGTCTACATTGGCCTTACGGGAAATCCGAATTTTGCAGCAAAGACACAACCTTCAGACAGAATAAATGAGGTGCACACACATATACAGTCCTGGAGATCTCAGCCATCAAGCTGCCTCCCCCATTTGACCATTCCACAGCTGAAACAATGCTGGGCCAGCCAATCTGATGAAAGGACCCCTCTTTCCCATGATTCCTGCGATCCTCCATTAGGGATGACTTTACCATAGGCAGGCAAAACAACTTGGCAGGTGGGCCCTGGCACCGAGTGCCACATTTGAGTACCGAGAAGAGAAACAGAATAGGTGAGGGTTAGTATCAAATTATAAAGATCATGTTACTTATGTTTTAGTGCTAATGACTGACAACAGAGATGCCGTCTGTACAGTTAATCAGCAGCTCTAGTCAGGATATGCTAAACTGAAGTAGTGAGTCTTCAGCCGGGATTTAAAAGCTGAGACCGAAGGGGCATCTCTTATAGTAGCAGGCAGACCATTCCACAGTTTAGGGGCCCTGTAACTAAAAGCTCGACCTCCCACTGTTATTTTATTAATCTGACATCTTGAGATCTTAATGTGCGCTGTAGTTTGTAAGTCATGATAAGTTTAGACAAGTAAGTCGGACCTTGGCCATTTAATGCTTTATATGTTAAAAGGAGGATTAGCATACACTTGTCTCCGCTGCGGTGGCTTATTTTACTACCACTAAGAGATAACGGAGCTCATGCAGTCACTCACTCAATCATTCCTTATTCAGGAATGGGGCATTTAAAAAATATGTAATAATAAATAATAATGCATTTTATTTATAGAGCACTTTACATTAGCAGTAAATCTCAAAGTGCTACATAAAAAGTTTAAACAAAGGCAAAGCAAGATAAAAACAGAGATAAAACGACAATAATTAGTAGCATTCTTGTTAATAAGCTTTCCTAAATAGAAAAGTCTTTAACTGTTTTTTAAAACAGCCCACAGTCTGCTGTGTTCTTAGGCTCTCTGGTAGGCCATTCCAGAGCAGCGGCTGCAAAGGCTCGGTCTCCCATTGTATGAAGTTTGGTCACAGCACGAAGGCGGTAGGTATTTGCAAAATGGAGGTTTCTTGCAGTGGACTGTAGTGTAAGGAGTTCTTTCAGATATTGTAGAGCATTTCTATGGATACACTGGTGAGTAAACAAACAGAGTTTGTATTTGATACGGAGATGGATAGGGAGCCAATGAAGTGACCGAAGGATTGGTGAAATGTGTTCATATTTCCTCACCCTCATCAGGATTCTTGCAGCATTTTTTTGAATTTGTTGGAGCTTTTGAAGGCTCTTGCTGGGGATCCCAATGAGGAGAGCATTACAATAATCCAGCCTGGATGAGACAAAGACATGAACCAGCTTTTCAGCATCACAGAGGTAGAGGTAGGGACGGAGTTTGGCTATGTTTCGGAGATGAAGGAATGCAATTTTACAAAGGTGATGGACATGTGTATCAAATGACAGATGGGAATCTAACTTGACACCCAGATTTGTAACAGAAGGGGAGAGGGTAATGGTACAGACAGAAAAGGAAATACAATTTACAGAGGAACGAAGTTGATGGGGGGTACCAATTTAAAGAGCTTCAGTTCTAGTGCTGTTCAGCTTGAGGAAGTTCTTGGACATCCAGGCTTGAATTTCATCCAAGCAGGAGGATAGGGTTGATGAAGGTGTAAGAGAAGTCGAATCCAGTCTCACATAGAGCTGCGTATCATCGGCATAGCAATGGAATGAAACTCCATGCTTGCGGATGATGTGACCCAAGGGTAGCATATAGCTATTAAAAAGAGTCGGCCCAAGGACTGATCCTTCTGGGACCCCACAGGTGGCAGTGTGGGTACGAGATTTAGCATCCCCCAAGGCCACATGCTCAGCCCTATCTGTAAAATAGGACTCAAACCACTCCAAAGCAATGCCAGAAAGTCTAATTATATAGTGAAGATGATGAAGGAGAACATTATGATCTACCGTTTCAAATGCAGCTGTGAGGTCCAGCAGGATAAGGAGTGAATGAGAGCCCTGGTCAGCAGCCATCAGGAGGTCATTGGTGACTCTGACCAGGGCTGTCACTGTACTGTGAGAAGTTCAAAAATCCGGATAGAAATTTTTTGAACAGATTGAATTTTTTGACGTGATCCTGAAGCTGAACAAAAACAACCTTTTCCAAAACCTTAGACAAAAATGAAAGGTTGGAGATCGGACGATAGTTTGCTATCACTTCAGGATCCAAAGAGGATTTTTTTAGATGAGGTCTAATTTTTGCCGTTTTCAAGGCCAGTGGGACTAAGCCACTCTGGAGAGAGTGATTATAATATCAGCAATAAGAGGACTTTTATCTGATACATTAGCTTTTACCAGAGGAGTAGGAAAAAAGGTCCAATGAACACGTTGAAGGCCTCATCCTCTATATGATGCCCTCAACTTCTTTAACTGTGGTACAGAAGAATTGGGAAAGGCAGCCCATTGGCTTTGATGTAGAAATATCCAGCGATGGAGAACTGGAGACAGACAATGAGAAGTGGATGTTGTCTACCTTAGAGGTGAAATATTCAATAAAATGTGTGTCATTTAGTGGTGTTAACCTAAAAACCCTACACCATTATTTTTCTAATGCTGTACCTCTTTTTATTGCTTCACCCACAAACATTTGCATTATGTCTAATTCTATTTTTCTTTTGTTTTCTTTATTCTCACTGACATCTTTTGTTTTAGAATTCTTTATGTGTTTTATCATCTCTTTACATACCCACAGCTGTACTGTGTACAGGACCAAAATTATGGGTCTGAACAGCAGTCCCAGTTTATTCGAGCCTAATGAAAACTTTTGCACTCTCTCTCCTCCTACAGGGTTAAATCTACTTACTCTAATTTGTAAACGCACTAGGGGGCTGCAATAAACAATAACATGGACTCAACCCAATTAGGCCAAAATGAGTTGAGCCCCGAACAAGCCAAAAGTTACAGTTTATATAATCATTTCTTATCATCCTGACCTCGCTCATTCACTGCTTATGTTGACTCCCTTCTGCAGCTGGCCCCTTTCAAGTTGTTATGGAAACCACCAATATTCTCCGTGTTTTGCTATTCACCTTCATCTTTTGCTTAGCTCATTTTCTGGTCAGCTTCCAACTTGCAGCTGCTCCCCCTTCTCCGATCTCAGGCTGTCTCTATTCATCCTTCCCCCCCTTCTATGTTCTTCAGGCTAATAAGATATTGATGGTTTCAGCTAAGCTTTAATTAAAAAAGAAATATGGCATGTGCCTTTATTTAACTATTTGCTTGGCATACCTAATTTGTGTTAATGCTTGCACTAAGTTTAATACTTATAAGTTTTCATATCTACTTATGCTAATACAAGAATATAATAACTTTTTATTTTCCATAATTAAAGTTAAAACTAATTAACCCAGCCACAGGGGATGCACAAACCAGTGTTTTTCTTCGTGCCGGTCCCAAGCCTGGATAAATGGGGAGGGTTACGTCGGAAAGGGCATCCAGTATAAAATTCTGCCAGATCATTATGTGGACAACAATACAAATTTCCATACTGGATCAGTCAAGCCCCAGGTTAACAATGACCGCCACCAGTACTGTTAACCAACAGGGTGCTGGTGGAAATTGGGCTTCTGTTGGCCGAATAAGGAGAAGAAGAGCGGGGTTCGGGGACGTGTCTGGGGGCAGGAGGAGAGGAGGAAGGTAACAAGAGTGGAACTGAGGGTAGGAACTTTGAATGTTGGCAGTATGACTGGTAAGGGGAGAGAGTTAGCAGATATGATGGAGAGAAGGTTGATATATTGTGCGTGCAAGAGACTAAATGGAAGGGGAGTAAGGCCAGGTGGACCGGAGGTGGATTCAAATTGTTCTATCATGGTGTGGATGGGAGGAGAAATGGGGTAGGCGTTTATCTGAAGGAATAGTATGTCAAGAGTGTTTTGGAGGTGAAAAGAGTGTCAGACAGAGTAATGATTATGAAGCTGGAAATTGGAGGTGTGATGATGAATGTTGTTAGTGCATATGCACTGCAAGTTGGGTGTGCAATGGGTGAGAAAGAAGATTTTTGGAATGAATTGGATGTAGTGATGAACAGTGTACACAAGGGACAGAAAGTGGTGATTGGAGCAGATTTCAATGGACATGTTGGTGAAGGGAACAGAAGAGACGAGGAGGTGATGGGTTGGTATGGTGTCAAGGAGAGGAATGAAGAAGGTCAGAGGATAGCGGATTTTACCAAAAGGATGGACATGGCTGTGGTGAATACGTATTTTAAGAAGAGGGAGGAACATAGGGTGACATACAAGAGTGGAGGAAGATGCACACAGGTAGATTACATCCTATGCAGAAGAGTCAATCTGAAGGAGATTGAAGACTGCAAAGTGGTGGCAGGGGAAAGTGTAGTTAACCAGCACAGGATGGTGGTCTGTAGGATGACGTTGGAGATCAAGAAGAGGAAGAGAGTGAGGGCAGAGCCAAGGATCAAATGGTGGAAGTTGAAAAAGGAAGTCTGCAAGGTTGAGTTCAGGGAGGAGGTGACACAGGCACTGGGTGGCAGGGAAGAGTTACCAGACAGCTGGGAAACTACAGTAGATGTAGTAAGGGAGACAGCAAGAAGGGTGCTTGGCGTGACATCTGGAAGGAGGAAGGAGGAAAAGAAACCCTGGTGGGGGAATGAGGAAATACAGGAGAGTATACAGAGAAAGAGGATGGTAAAGAAGAAGTGGGATAGTCAGAGAGATGCAGAAAATAGACAAGAGTACAAGGAGATAAGGCGCAAGGTGAAGAGAGAGGTGGCGAAGGCTAAAGAAAAGGCGTATGATGAGTTGTATGAGAGGTTGGACACTAAGGAGGAAGAAAAGGACCTGTACCAATTGGCTAGACAGAGGGACCGAGCTGGGAAAGATGTGCAGCAGGTTAGGGTGATAAAGGATATAGATGGAAATGTACTCACAAACAAAGAGTATGTTGAGCAGATAGAAAGAGTACTTTGAGAGGCTGATGAATGAAGAGAACGAGAGAGAGAAAAGGTTGGATGATGAACAATGGATTAGCAAGGAGGAAGTAAGGACAGCTATAAATAGGATGAAGAATGGAAAGGCCGTTGGTCCAGATGACATACTTGTGGAAGCATGGAGGTGTTTAGGAGAGATGGCAGTGGAGTTTTTAACCAGATTGTTTAATGGAATCTTGGAAAGGGAGAGGATGCCTGAGGAGTGGAGAAGAAGTGTACTGGTGCTGATATTTAAGAATAAAGGGGATGTGCAGGACTGTAGTAATTATAGGGGGATAAAATTGTTATGGGAAAGAGTAGTGGAAGCTAGGTTCAGAAGTGAGGTGATTATTAGTGAGCAGCAGTATGGTTTCATGCCAAGAAAGAGCACCACAGATGTGATGTTTGCTCTGAGGGTGTTGATGGAGAAGTACCTAGACCAGGAGAAAGCATATGACAGGGTGCCTCGAGAGGAGTTGTGATATTGTATGAGGAAGTCGGGAGTGGCAGAGAAGTACGTAAGAGTTGTACAGGATATGTACGAGGGAAGTGTGACCATGGTGAGGTCGGCAGTAGGAGTGATGGATGCATTCAATGTGGAGGTGGGATTACATCAGGGATCAGTTCTGAGCCATTTCTTATTTGCAATGGTAATGGACAGGTTGACAGATGAGATTAGACAGGAGTCCCCATGGACTATGATGTTTGCTGATGACATTATGATCTGTAGCGATAGTAGGGAGCAAGTTGAGGAGACCCTGGAGAGGTGGAGATATTTTCTAGAGAGGAGAGGAATGAAGGTCAATAAGAACAAGACAGAATACGTGTGTGTAAATGAGAGGGAGGTCAGTGGAATGGTGAGGATGCAAGGAGTAGAGTTGGTGAAGATGGATGAGTTTAAATACTTGGAATCAACAGTACAGAGTAATGGAGATTGTGAGAGAGAGTTGAAAAAGAGAGTGCAGGCAGGGTGGAATGGGTGGAGAAGAGTGTCAGGAGTGATTTGTGACAGACAGGTATCAGCAAGAGTGAAAGGTAAAGTCTACAGGAACTTAGTGAGACCAGCTATATTATATAGATTGGAGACAGTGGTACTGACCAGAAAGCAGGAGACAGAGCTGGAGATGACAGAGTTAAAGATGCTAAGATTTGCATTGGGTGCGACGAGGATGGACAGGATTAGAGATGAGGACATTAGAGAGTCAGCTCATGTTGGACGGTTGGGAGACAAAGTCAGAGAGGAGAGATGCTGTCTATATTGGGAGAAGGATGCTAAGAGCTGCCAGGCAAGATAAAAAGACGAAGGCCTAATTGAAGGTTTATGGATGTGGTGAGAGAAGACATGCAGGTGATGGGTGTGACAGAACAATATGCTGAGGACAGAAAGATATGGAAGAAGATGATCCACTGTGGCAACCCCTAACGGGAGAAGCAGAAAGAAGAATTACAGTTAAAACTAATTCAATTACAGTTTGTAATTCAAACACTGAAATGCTGCCTGTTGGAATTCTTCTATGTTATTTGCCCAGGGAGATAAATTACATCATCCTTGTTAATGTTTATCTTCCTCACAAAATGGAGACTCAGCAAGAGAAAAGAGTCACGCTGTCACCAACACTTTTATGATGACTCATTCTGCAGTTACAATATGTGATGACAACAATGATGTCAAACCTCCATCCGCTTGTGTCATGTTCCACTCAAGGAAATAAACAAGCTGGACCTGCTCTATTCAAATGTTCAAAATACCTTTAAGTGTAAATTTCTGGCACCTTTGGGCAGATGTTACCAAAACCAGATTCATCTTATTACCAGCTACAGGCCTCTTATTAGACATCAAGCATAGTGAGACGGTGGATCCTGGAGGCTGAAATGGCCCTGAATGACAGTTTCCAAATGACAGACTGGGAAATGATGGTCGATTCACATGAGGGCTCCATCACTGCAGCACAACTATATTAACTTTTGTGTTGACACTGTGGTACTCTCAAAGACAGTGCATTGCTTTCCAAACAATAAGCCCTGGATGACTAAGGAGCTAAAAGGTTTCCTGAAACATAAGAAAAGGGAACATCTAAATCAGGTGACAAAGAAGTTCTGAATGATAAACAGGGAGAACTAAAGAAAAAGCTCAATGAAGGAAATGAAGCTTACAAAGCTAAAACAGAAAACAAACTTACTCAGAATAACATGAAGGGGGTCTCGAATGGACTGGACACAATTACAGGACTCAAGCAATGCAGGGCTCAGGTGCTGGAAGGGGATGTGGACAAAGCTGATAACCTGAATCAATTGTTTTGATGGATTTTCCATCCCACTGCCACCCTCTTCCAATGACCAGTCCTCCCACACAATCTTCACTACCTCACCAAATCCTACCATCAGTGTGAACTGTTCATAACTGAAGACCAAGTAAGGAGACAAAATGACTTAGCTACACACAGGAAAAACAGTGAGTCCTGATGGAGTCAGTCATTGAGTTCTTAAGGCCTATGTTAATCAACATTGTGGTGTCCACTTGTTGTGGAGAAACCTTCAGAAACAATGAGCAGAGTCTTCACAAAGGCAGTCAGAATTTAGACTTTATTGCAAAGCATACGAAACAATTGCAGAGCACATAAAGCCTGTCTCAGTTCATGAAATGAGCCCAGTGATTTGGGTGTGGTTAGTTTTTATTACAGTTCTAATCATAAGACATTCCCATTTCGTACATAATTCTCTTCATTCATGTTACATGTTATTTTTGTAATAATGACCTCGTGCTGTACCTGTTTTCAGAACAATTACCTTTTTTTTAAAACTTCTTTCTCCTAATAATAATCAATCTTTTCATAACAATCATTAGGGCTCAAAGGTCATACTTGCCTCCTGGCCTGGAGATGACCATCATCTGATCATGTTTTACATTCCTCACATTCTCAATCTTGAGCTAATACAAATTGGAGGCCTTTTAATTGATCATTAAGTTGGGACCAGGATGACCCACATATGAAAAACTGAACTGTTCAACAAATACTTGCTTGTTGGACCAGCGTCCAGTGAGACTAAAATCATAGGCAGCTGTGCTGTGATCCTCAAATGAGTGTCTCCTTAGAATTCCAAGAACAAAACTTAAAAGAAGTGGTGAGGCGGCCTTCTGCTGCTATGCACCTAAAATCTGGAATAACCTGCCAATAGGAATTCGCCAGGCTAATACAGTAGAGCACTTTAAAAAACTGCTGAAAACACATCACTTTAACATGGCCTTTTTATAACTTCACTTTAACTTAATTCTGATACTCTGTACGTTCAGTTCATCATAATAACAATTCATGGTGGCTCTAAAATCCGTACTGACTCCTACTCTCTCTTCTGTTTCTTTTTCCGGTTTCTTTGTGATGGTGGCCTGTGCCACCGCCACCTACTCAAAGCCTCATGATGCTCCAACAATGATGGATGGATTAAAAGGCAGAAGTCTATGTGACCATCATCATCAAGTCCTTCCATGAGAACCCTAAATCCAAAGAGGACTGTTTCATTTATGTTAGGTAGAATGCCCAGAGGGGACTGGGCAGTCTAATGGTCTGGAATCCCTACAGATTTTATTTTTTTTCTCCAGCCGTCTGGAGTTTTTTTTTTGTTTTTTCTGTCCACCCTGGCCATTGGACCTTACTCTTATTCTATGTCAATAAATGTTGACTTATTTTATTTTCTTACTGTGTCTTTTATTTTTCTATTCTTCATTATGTAAAGCACTTGGAGCTACTTTTTGTATGAAAATGTGCTATATAAATAAAAGTTGTTGTTGTTGTTGTAGCACACAGCTTTACTGATAAGAGCTCAGCTGCTGCAGCTGGAAGCAGGCAAAAGGCCTTGAGTTAGCAAGCACAGTGCTAAAGCCTTTATTAATGAACCTTTAAATTTTTATATTGCTCAAAGCCAGCTGATGTAGTACGTGTTGTTTTACCTTGATTAATTAAGATATTAATTCACAAGGAAGCATTGACATAGGAACTTAAATGCTATCTAGAATGTATGTATCCAGGCCAATGTTACAGCCTGAGAACAAAGGCAGCTGCGTCATCAGCCAGTGACATGCAGCCACATACAGTCTGACTTAACAATACAGGGGCTAACTTTGATAATCAATTCTTAAAACCTCTGTATAATTCAACCTAACTAACCTATGTGAGAGATGGCTGGCAGCTTATCCCGGCCAATACATCCAGGCCGCTAGATGGAGTCTTCCCTGCAGCATAGAGGTGCCCCGGATTGCCACAGGGCATCATGGGAGATGGAGTTCGACTTCACAGCTCTGCTGGGTGCCGTGGGTGCCATCGGAGGACGCTGCAGGGAGACACAGGGATTTTTATTTTCCCTATAGCCCGGAAGTACTCCCAAGTAACGGGGATCGAAGAACAGAAGTACTTCTGGGCTGAAGAAAAATATGAATCTTTATCTAACCCGGAAGTGCTATTGGATCACGTGGACTGAAGGACAGGAGCACTTCTGGGTCACGGACTATTTAAAGGACTGTGGGAAACCCAGCAAGCTGAGCCAGAGTTGGGAGGAAGTGTGACGGAGCTGCTGGGTGGAGAGGAGGATTTATTGTATCAGTTATTGTTGATTATTAATTATTATTGTGTATTATGGAGGTGGAGGAGTTTTGTGCACATTATATAAGAAATTAAAATTATTTCTGGGACTTTTACCTGGTGTCTGGACATGTTGTCTGTGGGTTTGGAGGAGCGACAGCGCCCCCTACTGTCACACCTAACACAATACAGCTTGCTTTTAATCTGATCATCTGAAATGTTCATGAGCCTTAATATGCAAATTTAAATACTAAAATGTTTATAAGTGTTTATGTGCTACCATGCAAGTGTATTTAGTTTCCTCAAAGTCTGGGGCCATTGAAGGTTTTTCCAAAAACTTAGACTTTGGTGAGTTAAAAGGTCCAGCAAAGCTGCCATGTCCCAAAACAAAAACTTATTTCCTCTGTTCCCTCAAAAACACAGCGTCCATAGTCTTTAAAAAAAAGGCAAGTGAAAATCAAGCAGGCCACATTAAAATCAAAAGCAGTGGTCTGTAAAATAATAGTGCCAGTCTAAGCCACTTAAAAAGATGTCAAACAACTCCTTTTAATAGTTCTAAAACCAATCACTTTTTATATTAATCCTTGATCTAAACCTCAACACACTGTCACCTGTTCAGTCTGTTCCTAAGGCTCCAGAAAGTGACACTGCTGTGGAAAATATCCTGCATTGTTCCCGTTCCAAAGAAAGCAGGCACCTCTTCACCTAATGACTACAGACCAGAATGCATTTGCGTCTTGCAGCGTGAAAACCTCTGACAGACTGGTCCTGGACTAAATGAGTCCTCTTGTGGTAGACCACATGGACCCACTGCAGTTTACCTCTCAGACAGCGACTGGAATGTTGAATACAGTTATCTATTTGCTCCACATGGCTTATTCTTACCTGGACAAAGCTGGCAGCACTGGGAGGACTATGGTTTTTGATTTCTTCAATGCCTTCGATACCATCCAGCCCTCCCTGGTAAGGGGTAAACTCAAATATATGCAGGTGGATGAGTCTATGGTGTCCAGGATAATGGATCTGTGAGGAAAGTTAATGAAACGTATGCTAGGAGAACTGCAGCAAGAGACTAACGCCAATTCAGCAGAGATTGCACAGGCACATCCTTAGCTAACAGTCGGGTTTCCTGAAGGAAAGCAATATTAAGTAACACCTGGACAACAAACAGGCCAAAATACTGGATGGTTTAATATTGGACTCTAGGCCTTGAATGTTCAAAGATGAGACAGTTACGTTAGCCATTCACATGAGCTGAAGACAAAAATCGGAAAACATAAATGAAAGGGATAACAAAAAAATGTGGAGAGAAAAACAAATCAAAAAAAACAAAAAAACACCAACACAAGTCGGCGCCGGTCCCCCATATTGGGCTGCGTAGGACAAAAATAAAACAGGAAAACTAAACACTTATGTACTTACAGAAGACAAGCAAATCATAGCAAAGCATAAACTACATAAATAACCAAAGCCGGAATGGTAAATATACAACTAATCCACTAAAATCCAGCAGCCAATCAGATGACATGGTAGAAATGGGGCATCCACCCAAAAATCCACCAGTCCCCCTTAAACTTAACTACACTTTGTAATGAAACATACAAAGAAAGGAAAGTGAACACCTATACAAACTCAGAAACCACATCAAAAAACAATTTAAGATGAATTGGACAAAGGAGGAATGGGCACAGCCCTGTCACTTGTGCTCCCCGAATAGCAGGTTGCATTGCCTTCTTTACCGCTGCAGTTGAGGAGGAGTAGATGGCAAATAAAAATATGCAGTGATCTTCACGTGAAAGACTTGGAATTTTCCAGCTTCAATATTATCATGGTTTTATGAATTTTAATGTCAATGTCTTCAGGCAAGATAAATCCTGGCACAGGGAATAAATCCAGTGGAAACACTCACTTATTGGAGCAAACCCAGATAAAGCAGGAAAGATGGCATGCCACACTATTTTCAAAAACTCGGCTGCATCTCCATTTTCCAAACTTTTCTTTATTCTAGTAATGCCTGCATTGCCTGTTTCTGTCCTCCAAGAGTGAAGTATGCAGTTAAAACAGTAAAATTTATTTATATAGCATATTTTCATACAAATGGTGTAGCTCAAAGTGCTTTACAAGACAAGGAAATAAAAATTTATAAAAGAACAAAACAAAAATTATATTAGGAAATACTAAGTAACAAAGAATAACATAAGGTCTGATGGCCAGGAGGACAGAAAAAACAAACAAACTCCAGATGGACTTTAGAAAAAAATACAAAATCTGCAGGGGTCCCAAGGCCACGAGACCTCCCAGCCCCCTCTGGCCATTCTACCTAACACAAATGATCTCAATCAGTCCTTATGGCTTTCAGGTTTCACGTGAAAGAATTTCATGAAAATGGCCACGTGGACATCTGCCCTTCAATCCATCAACGTAGGGACTGCATGGTACCCTGATCAGGTGGTGGTCGTGCAGATCGTCACCACAGAAAAAAAACAACAGCAGAGAAAAGTATGGACTAGTATGGATTGCGGAGCCATGAAGAAATTGTTCATTCAATGCATATATAGTTTAATCAGGGGTACACTAAAATATAGATATGATAAAGCCATGTTAAAGTAATGAGTTTTTAGCAGTTTTTTTAAAGTGCTCCACCGTATTAGCCTGACGAATTTCAATCAGTAAGCTATTCCATACTTTAGGTGCATAACAGCAGAAGGCCGCCTCATCACTTCTTTTAAGTTTAGCTCATGGAATTATAAGCAGACGCTCATTTGAAGATCTAAGGTTACGATTTGGAATGTAAGGTGTCAGACATTCTGATATATAAGATGGAGTGAGATTATTTAAGGCTTTGTAAACCGTAAGTAGTATTTTAAAGTCAATTCTAAATGGCACAGGTAACCAGTGTAGTGACATCAAAACTGGAGAGATATGCTCAAATATTTTTTATCTCATTAAGATTCTAGCAGCTGCATTCTGCACCAGTTGCAACTGATTGATGTCTTTCTTGGGTGGTCCTGAGAGGAGTGTGTTACAGTAAAAACGAGACTTTGAATTCCAGGGATCAGATCAGATCCTTGTGTTTGTTCAGGTTATTCACAGATTTGCTGACGTCTTCAGAAAAACTTATTCAGAGTGCAGGGTGAGTAGAAATTACTTTACAAGTAATGTAGTGTGAGGATCCTGAAGGATGGGAGGAGAGCAAAGGACACAGAAGAGCCACCAAATCAATGTGACTTCTGCAAGTGGAGGTCACACAGTCTCCAACGTTTTAAAGAGTAGTGGGTTGGGTACTTTGTCAGCCTCTCTCATGGTCTGGAGTATTCATTTGGGTTTGTTCTCACACTGAAATGACTCAAGTGTACTTCAGCCCTAGATGGTGATCTTTCTATGCTACTTTATTTTGCTAATTTCCAGGTAGTGCTCTTTGTTTAATTTTTTATAGTTCTTTGTAGAATCCCTTTCTTAAAAGTAAAATTAAAAATAGACATTATGTTCACCCTTAAGCTGTAAGAATTTTTGGAACAATTTCATGCTTTTGTTAAAAATGTTGCTGCTTTTCCAAACACTAAACAGAGCAGTCTCTTGTGTGTCTCTTGCACTTCCACAATATTTGTTTACTTTAGCATCAAATATTCTGGCACTTTTATCGTTCATGCAGGAGTTGATAAATAAATGTAGCTCTCAGATATGTTACACACACACATAATCACATAACCATTCTAAGCCTCTTTCTCTTTTTGGTTTTTCTTCCTGCTCTTTCTTTGTGCTGCTTTTTCCAAGGTATTCTCAAGACTGGCCTAAACTTTTTTTTTCCTTAAGTGATGGTAATTTAAGATTTTTATCTTACATTGACAACATTTACTCTAATTTCAGAATCACTATGTATAAGAAATATCACATTTTCTGCATAAACCCTCTTGGTCTAACCCCAAGGTTGGAATTCAGAATATAATTTCAAGTTTATCTATGGTTGAACACTGGACTTTATCTTCTCCCAGCTGCATGTTTAGGTTTTTTTACTTCTTCATTGCAGTGGTGCGAGTAAGAGCCTCATCCAGCTCTGATACCACACCAGAGAGGTTTCCTTTGGCTGTAATGTTGTACAGCTAACACTTGCTTCACCATTCCTGCTGTACTGGTCTTGGCATTATAAGCCTTTTAAACCTGAAAGGCAGGTGGCATTACATAAATATTCTTTACTGTTTAATTCTATTCAATGCACAGCAAACATCATAAATTTGAAACATCTAATTGGTCATAGTCCTCTACATTCAGAAGAACAGTACTGCCTCTCTCTGGGTTAATTTCTCCAAATTTTCTTGGTTTGCTTTCTACAATATTCAGAAACGAGTGAACGTCATTCTTTAGTCTTGACAGTTCAGTTGAATTACTTCATTTCTTACTCCCTTAAATTTGCAGCGATGCAAGCGTAGAACCTGCATTATTCCAATAACGCTTCCTTTGGCAGTTCATACAGAGTTATGGTAATTGGTAAGGTATCAAGAAGTGTCTGAAAGATTCTTTTTATTGGTCCATTTGATCCCAGCGCAACCAACACTATTTCTCTTGTTTTGTTGCACATTTGACAAATTTCTTTTTGCATCCATTGTACCGTTTGATGTGTGCCCGGAGACTGTTACTATAAGAGTACCGTTTGCCACATTTAGAACATGAAAACGGTTTTTCTCCAATATGAATTCTTGCATGGCTACGAAGACTGCTCCTGTCATAGAATGGTTTGCTACATTCAGAACAACAATATGGCTTCTCTCCAGTGTGAATTCTTAAGTGGATCTGAAGATTAGGTTTGTGAAAAAAACGTTTGTCACATTCAGAACAGCAATATGGCTTCTCTCCAGTGTGACGTCTGATGTGTGCGCGGAAACTGCTACTCTGAGCAAATAATTTACCACATTCAGGACAACAAAATGGTTTGTGTCCAGTGTGAATTTTTGCATGACTTCGAAGACAGCTCTTATCAGAGAATCGTTTATCACATTCAGGACAGGAAAATGGTTTGTCTCCAGTGTGAATTCTTATGTGGATCCGAAGGCTTTTGCTCTCAGAGAATAGTTTGCCACATTCAGAACAACTATACGGCTTCTCTCCAGTGTGAAATCTCTTGTGTGACTGTAAAGCACTACTGTGGGAGAATTGTTTTCCACATTCAGAACAGCTAAATGGCTTCTCACCAGTGTGAACTCGTGTGTGGCTAATAAGATGGCATTTCTGGTAGAATCGTTTGCCACATTCTAGACAGCAATAGGGCTTTTCTCCAGTGTGAATTCTTTTGTGTCTCTCAAGATTTCTATTGCTGACAAATTGTTTCCCACATTCAGGGCAGAAGTGTCGCTTCCGTCTGTCTTTTGTATGGTTTTTATCTTTAGATTTCCTGTTACAATGTTTCTCACTCTCTTTGCACAAACTTGATATCACAGATTCTTTATTCTCCGGCATCCCACCAATGTGAACTCTTGAGTGGCTAACAAGTTGCCTTTTCCGGTAGAATCGTTTACCACATTCTCGACAGCAATATGGCTTTTCTCCAGTGTGAATTTGTTTGTGTCTCTGAAGAGTGCTCCTGTTGGTGTATTGTTTACCACATTCAGAGCTGCAGTTTGGGTTCGGTTGGCCTTTTCTACAATTTGTATCCTTAGATTTGCTGTGACAACTTTTCTCACTCTCTTTGCATAAATTTGATATCATAGATTTTGTATTCTTCCCCTGCTGATGAGTGCTCATATCATTAATCCTGATTAGTTTCACAACAGGTTGGAAATTATACTGCAAAGAGGCCAGTGTGGAACTGTCTAAATCAGATGTTGATATCTTCAGATTTTCATTGTGCTGTGTCTGCTGTGGTCTCTTGTGCTGAGGTGACGGATATGAGGTCAAATGATTGCTCTGTTGTAAATCTGTAGAAACACATAAATAAGCATGATGTTCATAATGAGATATAAATACCGGAGGTGCATCCATAATGACTTACAGTATATAGATGATACTGAGGTGTTGCTGTTTTGCGTGATTCCCAAACTGTTTACCAATTTTAAGGTGCTATAGTGTCAACAATTATCACATTCAAAACATAATAGCCAAATTTCAGCACTTAATGCTTCACTTACACCACAGAAACTGTTGCACAGATCAAAAACAACAATCTACAAATTAGTTTTTTTTTCCTTACGGCATTCAGTTGAATCCAAAACACTCACTTCAAAGTAGATTGTTTGAAGTTTTTAGTTTAGCACACAAGAAGACTCAAATAATATTTGTTATGAGAAAAAAACACAGTTATAATAGTATATAATGCTTATATTATATATATATAAATATATAATACATTAAATATATAATACATATATATATATATATACATACAGGGCGACACACAAAAATGGGAACTTTTGAAATGCGTAGTGGCAGCCATGTACAGTTGGCAGCACTGCGGAACAGGGACCTTGAGCTGTAAACAATCTCGCCATTTAGTAATTTAGTAATCAATTGCAAGGCAATCAATGGCAGCTGTGCGAGGATTGTTCGGTAACCGTGTCATCTCAAGATTCGGTGACATTCCCTGGCCCTCAAGATCACCGGATTTATCCATTTGTGATTTTTTCTTGTGGGGCTACCTTAAGAGTAGGGTCTACATGACTCAGCCAAGGACACTGAATGAATTGAAACAAAGAATTCAAGATGAAATTTGTGGTATCCCAGCTGAGATGTTGCAGCGATCAATGGGGAACCTCAACAGCAGATTGGAAGAATGCATACGTACAGGAGGACGCCATCAACAGGACGTAATTTTCAGACATTGATAATTTGGATTACTGTCTCTTAAAAGGCAAGTTGTAGTGGTTCAATTGCTGTCAATAAATTTTTTTTGTTGGATTTCTTCTATTTTTATTGGGTTTTTCAAAAGTTCCCGTTTTTCTGTGTCACCCTGTATATATATAATTTTGGGGAGAGTGCTCCTTTATGGAATGAAAACACTTTAACCACTAATAGTGCAATGTTAACTTTTTTATATGAATTCCAACTGTTATTCATAATTACAATTGTTCAGCAGCTTTTTTGTGATCAGTCTCACTTTAACTTGGTTCCTTACCACACAAATTTCCATCAGATTTTTTAGAGGTTTCTGATTCAAGTGGCTCCTTAAACAGGTGTTTTCGTCTTTTTAGTTCATGTCATTTCCTTTCACATTCAGCTGCGCTCACGTGTGTGACCCACCTAAAATTTTTAGCTCAGAAATTACTGCCAAATATTAACATTTGCTTTAGATGTAGGGTTTTTGCATAATTCTTTTAAACAATTTTAACACAACTGCTAATACATTTTCTAGTATATTCAGGGTTTAAAACTGCAGCACTACAATTTTCATTATAATCAAAAATAAATCTCTGCATCCTTACTTTTTCTGCATTGACAAAGCAGGCAATAATTTGGATATCAGGAAGAAATCTTACAGCTAGGTGTGCCTGTGTGTTTATCGTAAACTGTAGTCTTTTTTTTAATCTTTTATTGAATTTATTAAAAGCACGTAACATTCCATACAATCAATTCAAACTTAACAAAACCAAATTCAACTCAACCCCCAAACATGAGAAAGAGAGGAAGGCCAACAGCCAGAGTAAAACCTTTGAGATTAGTACAGAGAGAAAAGGAGTCCTTCTCCCCAATATAAATGCTTATTCTAAAATGTTATTGATTAGCTCCTGCCAGGTTTTAAAAAACGTTTTTGCACAGATTCTCTGAGTTAGAATTTGTTTGTTTTTTTCAATTTCAAATAGTATATAATATCAGTTACCCATTGACTTAGAATAGGAGAGTTAGGATTTTTCCACTTGACCAAGATAAGTCTATGTGCCAGTAGTGTAGTAAAGGCAATTACAGTTTGTTTGTCCTTCTCCATTTTAAGCCCCTCTGTGAGCCCACCAAACACAGCTGTTAGTGGATTAGGAGGGATTGTCACACCAAGGCTGTCTAATAGGCATTTAAAGATTTTGTTCGAGAATTATGTTAACTTGGTGCAGGCCCAAAACATGTGGTCCAGTGAAGTTGGAACTTGATTGCAACGTTCAGAAGTTGGATTTTGTCCTGGAAACATTTTGGACAATTTTAAATGAGACAGATGTGCTTGATAAAAGATTTTAAATTGAATAATTGTATGCTTTGAGGATATGGAGCTCGAGTGAATTCTGTGCGTGGCAGCCTTCCACTCCTTTTCTGAAATGTTGAGTGAGGGATCCTTTTCCCACTGTACTCTTGGATTTTTTAAAGAAAGGGACTTTAAAATTATTTTATATGTTATGGAAATGCTGTCTGAGTCCTCAAGACTGATCAATATTTCCTCTGGAATAGAAATAGGTGGAAAGTGAGGAAATTATGGCAGTTTTGTTTAGCAAAGTTTCTAATTTGGAGAGAGTGGAAAGATTGTGTTGATGGGAAGCTAAATTTGGAATGTAATAGTTCATAGGATGCAAAGACATTATTTATATACAAATCTTTATATACAAAGGTTTGTGCTTTTTGTCTCTTGAACTGATGCTCAAGGCCGCCTGCATTCACTCTGAGCGGCTTGGCCTTGGTGCTGACAGATAGGTAATAATGTGAGGCTGCACACAGGTGGGTAGCTGCCCACTACTGCAGGCTTTCACATTAGCATGTTTACATGTTTTATTTAGCATTTAAGTCTATGTGTCTACAATATTTCATGAATCAATATCATAATTAATCAAGTTACAGCAAGATGTATTATATAAGCTAGCTTTACTATGTAGGAGTTAATTGTTAAAGGCTTGCATTTTTTCTTTCTTCCAATTAGCCAGGAAGCAAAATGCTTGACTGCTCAAGGCCGTCTGCAGCTCAGTCCTTATCAATGAAGCTGCACGTTGTTGCCTGACCCCACACACGTGCCTATGATTTTAGCTTTATGGGATGCTGGTGCAACAAGCAACTATTAACTGAGCGGTTCAATTTCTCAAATGTGGGTCATCCTGATCCCAACTTAATGATGATCATTGATTAATTAAAAGACCACCATTTTTTATTAGCTAGCTCAAGATTAGGAATGTGAGAAATGTAAAAGATGATCAGGTGATGGTGATATCCAGGCCAGGTGGCAAGTCAAAATGACTGTTATGACACAATTTATGATTATTAGGCAATTGCTATGGAAAAAGAAATAGAATGAGGTAATTCTTATGAAGATAATATGTGAAATGGATGACAAGAAAAATGTATGAAGATGGAGATGTTTTGTGATTAGAATTGAAATAAATGTATAAGTGCCAACATAACAATAGGCTTCATGGCAATAACTACTGGGATTACATTGATTACATTGACAATCATGTTACGTTATTCTTAAAATGTAACTGTTACTGACAGTTATATCAAAAGTATGTTTTCGCTATATCAAATGTAACCATTTGAAAATGAAACACGCAAACACGCGTCTTAATATGAAAACTATATTTGGACTTCATATTCACAGTAACAAAACAATCTGGCTTGCTGTGACTGTGTAAAAGACTGTGACTTTTGATCCGAGTCAGTAACAGTCTGTGTCAGGAGCTCTCAAAACCGGCCTGGGCATCCTCCAACAAGTGAGGTGACAAGGTCGACCCACTCGGCCCATTATTCATTGTCATTTTCTTAAAATTTGTGATGAGTATGCGGCTCGCTATGTCCTATGAGAAAAATGACATGAACTCTAGCTAAACTGTTGCCAAGCTTAATCTGTACACTGTTGTTTCAATACAACTTAAAATTTGACGACATGCTTAGAAATAAAATTTAATGAGAAATAAAAATTTAGTAACACAGCTTACACGTTATCAGAGTACATGTCAAATGTCAATGACATGTCCAAGTGCCAGTACCCTAGTAGGGTAGTAGCTGCTCATTTACAATGGAATAAATAATAACCAAGGATATAATGAAAACCTCACATGATTGTAAGGTTCCATTAACTTAATGATAAACTATAAATGTTCCGTGCTAATATGAAAAATTCCTATCCTGTGCTTTATAACTTTATTTCATCATAATAATAATTGCAGCTGAAAACCACTAATTATCACTCACGCTGATGACCAGAGAACAATAAAATGCATAATACATAATCTAAACTAATTATTAGTACTGAAGAATTTAAATATTTGATATGAGATAAAATAAATTGCAATAATGTATATGCTAACCAAAATGTAGCGGTATCGAAACAGAAATCGGCAAAAGGTAGTTTGGACCAAATTTTTCGCTGCAATGTTGTGTACTGACAACTAAAACAACTTGATGACGTAATACAGTATATTATATAGGACTATATAAATCGCAGTACCGGTCAGATAATGTTTAGTAGTTTAGAAAATTAATTTTAATGTCAAACAGTAACCAGTACATAAAATTTATTTCATGAAATGGCCTGCCCATGACCAGACCAGACTCTGCGGCCCACTGGGCATTGCCCAAATACCCTAATGGCCAGTCCGCCCCTGGTCTGTGTAAATTTATGAAACTTGTATCAGTCAGCACTACAAAGACAAATTTTTTATCAGTGCCATTATAATTACCCTAACGTAACATAAGCTTGACATATGGAAACGCTTCTGAACAAATAATACTAGTAGTGTCAGATCGAGGGGAACGTGAATGTGTTTCGTGAACGTTGCAGCAGTCCATTAATCAGAGACAGCTATTATTGTTGTTATAATAAATCGATACAGGTTGTGATAAATTTATGGGCAAGTTTCTCAGTATTCTGAAAGGAGAGGAATGAGCAAACACGGGATATGTTGTGAAGGTGGAGGTAAGAAAGATGTGGGTGGAATAAGAAAGGGAAGAATCAAAAATGACACCAAGATTCCCAGCAGAAGAAGAAGGTCTAATGAGATCACCGTCAAGATCGACTGAGAAGGAGCTCATTTTCTTAAGTTGTGCATTAGTGCCAATTTGCAGGAGTTCAGTTTTGTTTGAATTTGAAAGAGTTCTGCTCCATCCAGACTTTAATTTCACTGAGGCAAGCTGTGAGCTGAGAAAGCTCTGATGAAGTTTCATTTTTAATACTGAAATAGAGTTGAGTATCATTTGAATAATAATGATAACTCAGTCCATAGCTACGAATGATATGGCCAAGGGGAAGCATATAAATACAGAAGAGCAGAGGGCCGAGGACAGAGCCCTGAGCAATTCCTTGTGTGACCAGCGCTGAGCTGAATCTGCTGTTGTCACAACTAACAAACTCTTGTCTATCAGTCAGATAGGACTTGAACCACTGGAGGGCAGTGTCAGAGATACCCAGCATGTTCTCCATTCTGGAAAGTAGAATGTCATGTCTGACAGTGTCAAATGCTGCACTGAGATCTAGCAGAATTAATATGCTGGTTTGTCCAGCATCTGCCGCCATAAGCAAATCATTAGTTACCTGAAGCAGAGCAGTTTCAGAGCTGTGCTATGCCCTGAAACGAGACTGAAAGAGTTCATCAATTTATCAGAAGTTAAGTAATTGGTGATTTGGGAGGCTACAACATGCTCAAGAACTTTTAACAGAAACAGTACATAAGAAAATTGTTAAGACTGTCACCATCAAGACCTGACTTTTTAACAGTGGGGTTACAGAAGCGATTTTTAAAGTGGCTGGCACAGAGCCGGTGTCATTGGATGTGTTTATTATTGTCATAACAGTCGTGATTACAGCATGAAGGCAGAACTTAAGTAGTGTGGTGGGGACGAGGTCCAGTACACAGGTAGTCGGCCTCATCTTACAAGGCAGGTCACTAACAAATGCAGATGTGTCTGGTGAAAATTTAGAAAAGTAGTGGATGGAGTGGGAAGACGGGGAAAAATATAAATGGATGATGGATTTGTGTTAGTTCAATTATTTAGATTATTAATTTTATTACAAAAAAAAGTCTAGGGATTTTTCACAGACTTCAGTAGAGGAGGTAAACTGGGCAGATGCAGGCTGAAGTAGTTCATCAACCACAGAGAAAAATAACCCTCAGGTTACCATGACTACTATCCTTTATTCTGCCATAATGCGTGTTCTTGGCTGCAGTTAATGCATCTCTAATGGTCGGAGAAAGCCTGGATGTGCACAGGCGCCCAATTTGTAGATTCCACAAAGACCTGAAGACACTCTAAGGAATCTTCATAATGGTGATGTGCCTTCTTTAGGTTGTAATGCTATTTAATAGTCTATTTTATTACAAATTTACAAGTATCTTATCTACATGTACATTTTTTCTTGATATACAAAAGTAGGCACCGAGTGAAAAGTGTGTTAGTTAGGGGTTAAAGCTACAGCTGACATTAGAACCTTCTTAAAACTTTTTTTTTTTTTTTTTTTAACTTCATAATGTGTGCGCTTTGCACTGATGACCGATTCTTTAAGAGGTCTGTTTGTTTTCTGACTATTCTCAGTATTCTTAACCTCAGTTCTCTCTGTGTTTCTCTCTGGTGTGTCCACCCCCTACTCCCCAACCCATCATGGCCGCCTGCAGGCTCGCTCTCGCTCTCTCTCTCTCTCTCTCTCTCTCTCTCTCTCTCTCTCTCTCTCCTTCTTTTATTAGTACAGATGAAGCTAAAAGGCATTTCAAACAAGACATTAGTGACAGAGCTCTTTGTCCCGTTTTCACTTCATTTTCTGGTTGCTACGTTCAAGATAATTATTTTTTTTGAAAATGAAGTACTTAAACAACGACTAAGATTTCATCACAACCAATCTATGTTACTTCCAGGTTCAGAACAATGCACCCTTTAGGAGAAAGAAAAAAAAACCCAAAATGATTCTAGCATTCAATATTTAAAAATATAATAATAATAATAATAATAATAATAATAATAATAATAATAATAAT
>JANRMT010062791.1:231881294-231920634 GCA_026402145.1 Polypterus bichir lapradei | reverse complement strand
ATAATAATAATAATAATAATAATAATAATAATAATAATAATAATAATAAACCTACTTTCTTCAGAACTTGACGTTTCCTCCTTTTTCATCTTGTTAGATTCTAATAATTCTGACTTCACTTGGCTCAAATGATCCTCTAAGGGACAGCTCCTCTTTGGAGTAGAGCTCAATGCAGTCACCTCTTCATTTGCACAGATATACTGTGAGTCCTGCTCAGATTTAAGGTCTTCTTTCTTGACACTGCTAATATTTTCATTGTTTTGTGTGTCAGTCTCTTTTTTAATGCTTGTAATCTCCCGTTCACAATCTTCCTCCTTAACAATGGATCTCTGCTGCTGATGGTAGACAGTTTCCCATTCACAGTTCTCTTGCTTAATGTCCACACTGGGACTGGTGAGCAGGTTACCTGGCCATTTCTCCTCTTTACTCCACTCTTCAGTAATCCCCCCTTCACTTGTATGTGTCTTCTCCTCCATTCCTTAAATTTGTGTTCCTGGAAATGGTAGCTCTTTCTTGTGCTGTAGAGAGATCACCGTAGAAGGCATTCAGAGGTGAACCATAAGAAGCTGCTAAACACATACAAGTTTCACCTTTTCAAACCAAATGCATTAACTTAAAGTGTAAGTGTTGCTAGCAATACATCTGCTATTCTAATAAGATGGGGCAGATTAGATTGTTCCAGCGACATCTATGGAACTTAATTCATTCCCTTCAAATGAAATGGTGGACTTAGAAGTTTACAAATGCCACACTACACCACGGGCATAAATAGCAGCTCTTACAACTCTCTACTGCCAGTTATGACTACAGGGCAGGCATGATGCCTTGAACATGTATTAAGCCCCCTACACGTTAAATATTTTATTGCTATGCATTTCTTGAGATCTTCACAATGGTGACCTACGTGGTCAGAATACAGATTTGTTTTAACAGCTGGAATAAAGGCCATTCAGCCCAACAAAGCTCTGCAGTCCTGTCCACATAAATCTTCTAAAATAACATCAAGTCATGTTTTCAAAGTCCCTAACGTCTTACTGTCTACCACACTACTTGGTAGCTTATTCCAAGTGTCTATGGTTCTTTGTGTAAAGATAAACTTCCCAATGTTTGTGTAAAATTTCCCTTAACAAGTTTCCAACTGTGTCCCCATGTTCTTGATGAACTCATTTTAAAATCACAGTCACAGTGCACAGTCACTGCACTAATTTCCTTAATAGTTAGTACATTTGTGAAGTGTAATGCATGTGTGATGTCCAGCTACAATGCTCCTTCATGAGTCGGCCATAGCTTTGGTGTCATGCAGAAACACTACATTTCTCTATGGCAGGGTGGTGTGTTACCTTCTTTTCATTTTTTTGTGCTGGGTCATTACCAGCAGATGGTTTACAGCCTCAATGCAAATGAGTAGCTGCAGTGACATACTAAAAAATGTAAGAGACTACCAGACCTCACACAATGAGTGCTGTGCACATTTGGGGGGTCCTCTCTACCTGACTTCTATCTGGACACAGTGCAGACGCTGGAGGCGTATCTTAATGCCAGGTATTAATGTCATCCGGCCAAACCATACACAGATATAATCTAAATATGAAATAAATGTTAATTTCGGGTGTAAATTACCAAGAAGCCGAGGCTTGCTTATCAACTGTAGTCAGTAGCCCTATCTCTGTACAGTATATATAAAATCCAATGTCTGTCTGTCTGTCTGTCTGCTTTTCACAAGATAACTACTTAATGAATTTAGACTGGGTTTTTCTCTAGAATTTGCTTGAACATTCTGATTGATTTTGTGACTTCTTACATTGCGCTAAGAATCATAGTTCGCTTGCAGGAGTGATATATTCGCGCCAATCCGAGACAGGGGAGGAGGAAGCGTGATGTCAGGAGTGGGGAGCTGGGCCGGGCCCTCCTCACTGTCCTATTTCACTATTATGCGGGTGAAGCCATGGGGAACAGCTAATCTAAAATATAATTACAGGTATAATACATTACATTTGCAGCAAACAGTGTGTAGGAGGTTAGAACAGGCATCCCGGGTGAGATGGGGAAATACACATTACCCAGACGGGGGGTCAGAGTGATGATGAAACTATACTGGCCAAAGAACCAGAGAAAACTTTGTGTCCAGCCGGCAGAAAATAATGGACAGACCAGCAACAGCCGGGAATGAGGAGTTGTTCCATTCCCTGGATGCTAGGTGGCAGTGGTCCTCATATGGGAGCCCAATTGGGACACCCGCAGGGATGCTTGGGATTCAGAGTATGGGAGTGCAGCCCGGTCAGGGTCCCTAAATATCACTAGAGGGCGCTGTCACGGGAAGTCCTCCCTGCTTTTCATATGACTCAGAAGTGTTTCTCAGAGGATATGACGTAATACCGGAAACACTCCTGGGTCTGACATAAAAGGGAGCCCGCTGCCACACATGGTTGAGTCACAGTTGGGAGGCAGCAACACTCAACTGGAGGTCAGAGAGCCTGCACTGATAGTGTGTTGCCACACCTACCACATGACAACCCACCAGAATTGTACTTATTATTCATTTATTGTATTTTTGGGGCTGATGACTGTAGAGAAGATTGGGATGAAGTGCCTGGAGAGAATTAAAAGCCTTTAATTGATTCCTAATAAGGTGTGGTGCTTTACTGTGTCTGTGGTTTGGGGCTCTCCTGTGCCCCCTTGTGGTTACGATTACAAGTCCTTATCTAACACCTTTACCTAGACAGTAGGGAGCAACTTCAACCACCACAATTGTGAAGCATCCACCTGGAAGATGTGACGGCGGCCATTTGTGCACCAGGACACTCAACACATATTAGCTATTTAGTGGCAAAGAGGTGAGACGGGGTGATTAGGGTGGCATAAAATACAGCAGAACAATGACCCAAAACACACATTCAAAGGTACAAAGAACTAGTTTAAAAGGAAATAAATAATCTGGTCAGCAAGGAGTTTTGATATTAGTCCAAATAAAAACCTCTGGGATGAGCTGAAGTCTGCCATTGGTGAAGGGAACCCTGCGAGCATTTAAGAGCAGCGGAAGAGTGGCAGGAATGATCAGCAGACAGGAGCAAGAAGCTTCTAGATGGCTACAGAAACAGAGGGGGGCTGTCATCATTACCAGTCTTAGGGAAGGGGGTCTTTAATACTGATGTTACATTTTTTTTTATTATTTTCTGGGAAACATATTGTACATACAAGTTAAACAGATTTGTTTTTCATTGTGTAACTTTTAATCATAAGTGTATTTTAATAGGGTGTCAAAAGTCAGTACATTTCTAATTGTTTTTGAAGATATTACACAAGATATACAGTAACTGAAATCCAAGGGTCCCAATAATGTTGTTCACCAGTATATTCACTGAAGTCCTTGTCCAACTGCATTCTGAACTGCACCGACAAACTATGACGTTTAATGGGCCATGAGATGCTTAAATCACATTTCACCATTTCTGTTCTAACAATAATTCTATTGTTGAAAGGTAGCTGATACTTGTCTTCGCTGGCTGAAACTGGCCCTAAATTGTAGTGGTACCACACATAAAGGAGCAGCCATTATTAATATCGAGAAGGTAATGACTGAATTACAATGACTGAATAGCTTCTTAAACACACAAAGAACAGATGTGTGCAACTTCACCGTCCTTGTAAGTTACTGATAAACGGACCCCCAAGGACAAAATGTTTTGTCAATCCTTTCAGCAATTTCCTTTTTTTGTTTTAGTTTCTTTGCAGACTGCAGTGTGATCGCCGTAAACCATTTGTCGTAAAGCTGTAACCAACACTTCAGGGACGCCTATCATTACACCATATTTGATAACAGACACCCTTCATGTCAGGGGTCCTCAGTCATGGTCCTGGAGGGCTGCAGTGGCTGCAGGTTTTTATCCCAACTAGTTTCCTAATTAGAAGACAGGCCTTGCTGATAATGACTTGGTATTGAACTGTTTGGCTTGTTTATTTATTTATAAAGCACTTTAAAAACAACATCAAGGCTGACCAAAGTGCTGTACGATAAAAACCCAACATATCAGACACACAATAACCAAAGGGAAAAAGAAACAGAAACACATAAGAGCTGAAGAAATTCATAATAAAAAGTACACAGATAGTCAACATGTCACAGTGGGTCAAAGGTCAGGGAGTACAAGTGTGTTTTTAAATATGATTTAAAGACAGCAAGTGAAGGAGCCTACCTGTTCCAGAGTTTTGGAGGTGCAACTGAAAAAGCCTGATCACCTCGGAGATTGCATCGTGTCTTAGGAACAAGTAAAAGCGTCTGGTCTGCTGACCTGAGAGGGCGAGATGGTACATAAGGGTGCAGCAGTTGTGACAGATAAAATGGGGAACAACCATTAAAGGATTTAAAACCAAATACAAGGATCTGAAAATGAACTGGAAGCCAGTGAAGGGAAGCCAAAATTGGGGTAATGTGCTCATGCTTGCTTGTACCAGTTAAACATGGCTCCTTAACTAATAACCTCCATAACAATCGACCTTCTCTTTGCTTTTGTTTGTTATCCATCCCTGGACGTATTTGTATTCTCTGTAACAGAGCTCTAACATTTGTCAGTCAGTCAGTCATTGCCCAACCCGCTATATCCTAACTACAGGGTCAAGGGGGTCTGCTGGAGCCAATCCCAGCCAGCACAGGGCGCAAGGCAGGAACAAACCCCGGGCAGGACGCCAGCCCACCGCAGGGCACACACACCAAGCACACACTAGGGACAATTTAGGATCGCCAATGCACATAACCTGCATGTCTTTGGACTGTGGGAGGAAACCCATGCAGACACGGGGAGAACATGCAAACTCCAAGCAAGGAGGACCTGGGAAGCGAACCCAGGTCTCTGAACTGCGAGGCAGCAGCGCTACCCACTGTGACACCGTGCCGCTATTGTGTCAACATAAACCTCTAAATCCTTTTCACAGGTTACTTCTTGCATGCCAGTGTCTCCCATCTTGTATTTATAGTTGATGTTCCTGTTGCCTTAACATAGCACTTTTCTACATTAAGTTGCATTTTCCAAGTGTTCACCCAGTTCTGAAGCTTGTTGAGGTCTTTCTTAATTGTTTTGCTGCCTCCTTAATGTCCACAAAAGCTCCAATTTTAGTGTCATCTGCAAATTTCACGAGTTTACTAACTTTACCAGAATTAATGGCATTAACACGAATGACAAAAACTAACAGACTTTCGTCCGACCTGTGAGGGGCTCCTCTGATGGCTTCTGATTTCTGCTGAGTTGTGCTGGAACTACAACTAGATACCCATTTTCAGCTAGAAATGGGACAGGCATGCAGTTTTCTGATCGTTCATAAATGGTTCAGAAACGGTTAGAAGTGACTTTGTAATGATTAGAATTGAAACAAGATTTAAGCTTTGAACAGAACTTCTCTTAAATAACAACTGTTCTAATTTTTGCTATTTTAATATTTCTTTTTGTGTGACCTGTTTTACTTTGAATTTTAAGTAAAACTTCCATCCATCCATCCATTATCCAACCCGCTATATCCTAACTACAGGGTTACGGGGGTCTGCTGGAGCCAATCCCAGCCACCACAGGGTGCAAGGCAGGAAACAAACCCCGGGCAGGGCACACCCACTCACCAAGCACACACTTGGGACAATTTAGGATCGCCAATCCACCTAACCTGCATGTCTTTGAACTGTGGGAGGAATCCGGAGCGCCCGGAGGAAACGCACACAGACACGGGGAGAACATGCAAACTCCAGGCAGGGAGGACCCGGGAAGTGAACCCGGGTCTCCTACCCACTGTGCCACTCTGCCACCCTAAATAAAACTTTTAAAAACAAAATATTTTGTCTTTGGAATCATTTCGACATGTCAGGCTTTTGTTGAATCCCATTTTTTATGTTAGAGCTGCAGAACTTTGGTAATTTTGGGAAAATGCAGCTACATTTTTGTCAATAACTGCCAAGAAGTTCACATGAAAGTTCAGCTCTGCTGAAAAAATCCAAAATTCAACACACAAAAATAGCAAAATGAGAAACTTCACACTTTCATATCTGTGTTACACCTTCCTCAATACAATACAATACAATTTATTTTTGTATAGCCCAAAATCACACAAGAAGTGCTGCAATGGGCTTTAACAGGCCCTGCCTCTTGACAGCCCCCAGCCTTAACTCTCTAAGAAGACAAGAAAAAATCCCCCCCCAAAAAAAACCCTAGTAGGGAAATAAAAATGGAAGAAACCTTGGGAAAGGTAGTTCAAAGAGAGACCCCTTTTCCAGGTAGGTTGGGCGTGCAGTGGGTGTCAAAAGAGAAGGGGGTCAGTACAATACAATACACAGATCAGAACAAATCCTTAATACAGTATAAAAATAAAAATCCTCCTCTTCTGTTTTTCAAATGTGACAGTTTAATGAAAAGATACTGAAAACTGTAACTTAAGACGTAAGAAAAAGATGACAGGGAGTGCAACATTTTTACTTAAAAATACAGAGACAAAAAAAATAATAAAAACGTTAAATTAAATTGAAGAGAAACACATTTGGCACATCATAAAATAAATGAGTGGTTTCACATTTTGATTTTTAATAAATTAGCAAATTAATTTTGTCATTTTGGGCTATTCAGATTGATGGAAAAAAAATGGTAAATATATCCGTTTTAAATTAAACCTATAAAACAATGAAGTGTACAGAAAGTAAAGTGGTCTGAATACTGTGTAAACTCAGAGCACAGTGAGTAACAACATCAGAAGCGTAATATAAAATACTGAAAGTGAGAACATCAGACACTTAATAGAAAGCTATGGTGTAGCTAGGAGAGGGTGGTCCGCCCCGGGCTGCACATTTTTGGGGGCGGCTTTATTGGCTAAATTGCTCAGTACAACTTGTGTGTAAGCAGCAGGATTCGAAAAAAAAAAATATCACTCGCGAATGAAAAAAGTAGAATTCTCTGATTTGTATCCAGAAATGCTTCAAAAATAATTTTCAGACTGTCCTTCTGGGACGGCATCAGACACAGCAGTTGAAATTTATGAAACAATAACAAACATAAACATTACACCGATAATTTCTAGGAAGATAAACAACTAATTTACAATTTATAATTTTGTTATCAATCCAAATGCGTTCTCGCAGAAAACATCCCCACCTATCACTTGTGCACTGTACTGGTTCTGGTTTTCGCAGCGTAATGATATTAAATTAATAATAATTATAACACGGCTTATCAGTGTGTCTATACCATATTCTTGTCTAATTGAAGCTTATAAATAAGTATATGTGAAAATGTATTGATGTTTCCTTGTTAATGGATAAATATATGCAAATTTTATCTTAATTTTTCTCTATACGTTATTATAATTTTCTATTTAAATAGGTTAACATATTCAGATATGATGAGGGCGGCAAATTGAAGCACCGCCCTGAGTTGCACGGACTAGCCACGCCACTGTGGAGAAGTAAACTCCAATACTCAATATAAGGATACTGGGAGGGCCAACGACTTAAACAGGCTTCATCTACTAGATGCATATTTCCTACTCCATTGATACTGGATGGATACAATTTTTGTGGAAAGAAAGTACAATAACAAGCAGCACGAGTGATATTTGCATATAATTAAAATGCGTATAACACTGGAGTTCCACAACTGTCTACTAGATTTATAGTCTTCTAATTCACTGCTAAAGGTTTGCTAAAACTCTGCGTAAATGATGCAGTAACGAGCAGCACTAACGAGATATGCAATTGAAGTTCCGGAGCGGCCCCGAGCGCCGGCCTCTTTAGTGATGTCCTTCATAAAGATACTCTGCTCTTACCTCCTGTACAGTTTTCTAATTAACTCATTTGTTAAAGAGGAACATTACTTCGGGTTAACCTTTGCAAAAGCCGGCACTTTTAACATAAACAAACATTTTCTTTAACAAAAAGTACTTGTGTGGCTTGAAATGAAAAGTTCCATTTTAATTTACTTAGGGTTGACATGGAAACCTCATCCTATACAGTCAGACGGTGTGCTTGATGAACACACGTATCAATAGCGGAGCTGACGAGGTCTGCAGCCCCAAGATGGAGGTTCTGTTAACGTTCCTGCCAGAATCGAATGTGTGTGGATGAAAAAGACCTCCTAGCCGCAGCCTGGTAACGTCATGACCCCCTGAATATCATTCAAATGCCGCGGCATTTCTACATTTTTAGGATTTATTCCAGTTCGAATATTTGCTATCGACAGTGCGTTCAACATAACATTGTGGTAATTCGACTTGATACTCCGGGAGATTTTGATCCTGCAAAATGTATTGAATAATGCCATAAGATGGATAGAAAGGAAACAGAGTGAGAAATGCAAGCTTCGTTGTAAATCTGGGGTAACACACGCAAGATCATCTCGATGTTAGCGATCCACTCGAATGTCCAGATTAAATACGAGAAGCACAAAAAGCAAGGCGGCGGGGCTACTGCACAAGCGGATACCGCAAATGTATTTCTCAAAGTGTTTTAGAGAAAGCTACACAAAGCCTTTACAAGCAATAAAATCATAGGGGCGAAAGCCTTCACATCGAAGTACAATTTGATTCAATAGGGAAACATTAAGCACAGCACAGCACAGATAGCGGAGCTGCTTTCCACCTGAATCTCAAATCAGTCATCAGCTGCTCCAAACATCTGACTCTCCCGTCTATTTTACTGGCTATAACATTTTGGTTATATTTTAATACATTAACATTTTTTTTATAATGTAGTATTTGATCATATTTAAAGCGATAACGTCTTGCCCGTGTTTGTGGCACTTCACAGGAAACTTGTCATCCCCTCACTTCTGAATATTGATTTGTCCAGGCGGATGAAAACTTCTCACGACTTTTCCAACGAGTAAGGCACAGCTTCATTCTCTCATTTGCCGTATACTTTGTAAGATGGGGATGTGCGTCGTAGGTCACGATACTATAAAGTAATAATTACCAATCAATCGGAATAATAACAGCTCCTATAAAAGCTGTAGTCGGACACATTCTTATCAATGACTCCACGACACTAATGACAACATGTGCTGCTTGTCTTGGGCCCTCCGAGACTTTTGTCATATCGGACAATGCCGGGGAAATGGTCAACACGTCCTGAGCTCAGGGGCTACAGTCTGTTCATTTAAAGGCGATACTCTCAGTCACAATTGCTATTTTCACTTCGTTCCCGCTCGCTCTCGTTTATCAAGTAAGAGTACGTACCTTTTCTTTTCGCGGGCTCTGCTTCTTTCTTCTGACTTCACGCAGTAAGCTCACTTGTAACACAGTCCATTCCCTATCTCGAAGATAGTTAACTAATACTTCCTTAGCTTCAGTTTTTAATAGCAGTTTTTACAGTCTGTGGCACATTGCTGCCATCTGCTGTACTGGGGGATGTTCAGTGTTATTAGACTTATAATCAGACCTGTTCTTTTTGAAAAATACAAGTGCTGTGCTTTGTTATATGCAGTACTAGCAGCGAATATTCGTGAGACAATCAGGGCCGGATTAAAACGAAATTGGGCCTGATGCTGCAGCGCGAAAAAGGCCTATTTTTTCTCAGCATTGGTGCATGTGCATTCGACACTCACCATACATGCACACTCAGACCGACCAAGGAGCCTTAATTGCTTGCGATGCAACCAGCCAGCCTTTATTGAACATAAATAATAATAACGACGTAGTATCATAACAACTCGAGATTAACATCAAAATATGTAACAACAGCAAAATACCCGCGCTTCGCAGTGGACAAGTAGTGTGTTAAAGAAGTAATGAAAAAGAAAAGGAAACATATATATATATACATATACACATATACATATGTACATATATACATATACACAGACATATATATATACACATACATATATATACACACACATACATCCACATATATATACATATCTACACACATACATATACACACACATACATACAGACATATATATATACACACATACATATATATATATATATACACACACACATAAAAACATATATATATACATATACACATATATACATATATATATATACATATCTACATATATTCACACATACATATACACACACACACACACACATATATATATATATATATATATATAGTGGTGGATTGTCGGCATTTTACTCCGGCCCTCACCCCCAGGCCGCCAGGAGGAGCTCTCCTGACAGCATGATCATGCCCCGAGTCCCAGCAGGGCATCATGGACTATGTAGTGTTTATACACAGCCCTGCTGGATACCTTGGGGGCCACCAGGCGTCGCTGTAGGGGGGCTTGTAGGCTCGCATGTGCCCTATAACCCGGGAGTACGTCATAGTCATGTGACGGGAAGAAACGACGTGCTCCTGGGGTGAAGAAAAGGACTGTTTGCCCTGACCCGGAAGGAATAAGGAACTGTGGACTGATGGGGCAGGAACACCTCCGGGTCAGGGTGTATAAAAGGATTGTGGGAAGGCCCAGACAGTGAGCTGAGCTGGGAGGTAGGAGGGCGAAGTGTCTGGGCGAGGAGGAAAGAGTATTGACAGAAGATTTATCGGTGATTTATGAGTGTAGAGTGGAGGGTGCTTTGTGCACTGTATAATAATAAAACTAATAGTTATTATACTCTCACTTGGTGTTCAGAGTGGTACCTGAGGGTGTTATAGGCGGACCACGCCTCTATCTGCTACTATATATATATATATATATATATATATATATATATATATATATATATATCCTTTGGGGGGCGTGCAGCTGTTGATGGGCGTGCCAGAATCCATCAAGGAAGAAAAATGAAAAACATTATTTGTACAAAATCTTAATTTATCTATTCATTCCTAAATAATTAAATGGGCAGGCTATTTCGTATCAGTGCAATACGCTGCTTGTTAAAACGGATGACTTCCGCTCTTACGTGCACTTAGTGAACTATCGTATCTTTTCAAGTTCTATTTAAATTTTAAATATAAGTCATTTTTATTTAGTCGACAGAAATATCTTTGGTAGGAATGTAAGTTAAATTTAGTCATCATTGCATAAATTTTTCTTCACCATAGAAATGTAAAGACTAAATTCAACTTACATTCCTACCAAAGATACTTCTGTTGACTAAATAGAACCTCCTTATATCCAAATAGAACTTGAAAAGATATATTCTGTCGAATCTGATCGCGCATTTTAGATCGACTTAACGCGCACTACATCAAGCCCCGTGCTATTGTGGTCTGGCCTGCCTGCCTCAATAAGTCACCGTCGCTTCGCTCTTACTTTTTTACCGTTCATTTAATCATGGGCCTCTCTACAGTTTTGTTTATTTTCGGGTTGTAATGTTCATTAAATTTACATATCATCTGGTCCATTGGCGTACCGTGCATCTCAAACCTAGGCCTTCAGTACTGCTCCGTCTGAATCAACTCGCCCCTCAAAAACTAATTTATGGCTATAAAAACCATCTTAATATGCAGAAATACAGTATAAAGAGCCGCTGCATCGCAGATAGATAACTCCTGTAGCCACAATAAATGCCTTTATTGAATAGACAAACCAGGGGTGAACAAGTTCCTTTCTACTGCAGCCATAGCCGCGACACACATAAAAAATCATCAATAATAACTCATAAACTTGCAATATTATTTAGGAAAATCACCACATTTTACTCACCAAATATTTGGATTATTTGTAAACAAAATCCATCCTCCTCTCTTTCCTCAAAAACAGTTCAATCACTCTGTCGTACGGATTATCCGTGCGCCTCAGTTCCATTAAAAAGTCCCTTTCTATAGCCATTAAAACTAATGCTAAAAGTCGAACCTGCGGCTTCTATCCAATCAATGGGTCTGAATACGGTGACATCGCTGTACGCCTGCTAGAGGGCCCTACTGACACCAACTCAAAATCTGATTGGTTGAAGCAACAGGTTAATCGACATTTATTCTGTGTTAGAGTGCCTACACAACGGATTGTGAAGGCCTCTCTGCCTGGCAACAAATGATGGCTGAAATTTGATTGGTTAAATGCTTTAATACGAAAATACATGCCTGGAAGCAGCACAACCAACGGAAAAGCTATGAAAGGAAGCGAACAGACTATTTGGAATTATTTAATAAGTATTCATGGACAAAATATAATTAACATCAGTTTATGATTCAGATATTTTTACTTATGAATATGCTAAGCACAGTCCTTCACCCGCGTGTATTTACCTTATATGGACAGGCACTCAATTATGTGGGAGGCGTGACGATGCGAGATGCATCTCCGCCTCCCACAGCCATCGAGCTGCAGTCTATTACAGTATATAGATGAAAAAATAGTTTCCAGTTATGACCATTACGCGTAGAATTTCGAAATGAAACCTGCCCAACTTTTGTAAGTAAGCTGTATGGAATGAGCCTGCCAAATTTCAGCCTTCTACCTACACGGGAAGTTGGAGAATTAGTGATGAGTGAGTCAGTCAGTCAGTGAGGGCTTTGCCTTTTATTAGTATAGATCAACATTCAATAGCAATTGTCTGAAAAGTGCACTTAATGCAGAAAACCTAACAATGAAATACACAAAATTTCACAATTCTCTTACGAAACAGAGTAAGAAAAAATGAATTTGCAGAGATATTGGGTCAAAGTTACTCAGTTCAGGCTCTTGAGGGTAAAAATTTGTCCACGAAGCCGTGGGCTGGCTTTTAGTTTTACCTTTACAGATAACCATTTAAAGAGCCATCGATCTTTACTGTACAACTAACTTTCAAGGTGAAAAATTTACTACGTGGCACTTACCGAACATTAAGAAAGTGGCAAGAATCCCCAAGATATTGCAAAAAACGCAGCTATTACTAAGTAAACTGTTTAATGTAAAATTGATAGCATTAACTTGAAATCTTCGGTTAATAATAAACACAACTTTATAGTTACGTCACAGCACAAAGAACAATAGTAACTATATAATAAGTAATGCTGTGTCTAGGCGTCCGAAAGTCGGACTCCAAATTTCATTCTAATAATTATTTTGAGGTTAATATAGCAAAGGAAAACTGTTCAGCTTCGAGAAAATTCTCGTCTGTTTTCATCTGGGCCTATTTCGGGAATGGGCCTAATGCTGCAGCATCAATAGCACCCACCTTAATCCGGCCCTGGAGATAATGGGCCACAGTTATAGTGCTGTTGGTTAATAGGCTGTATTAGAAGCATTGTGTAACTCACTAAGTTTTTTTCTTTTTTTTTAATCTATTAAGCATGTAACATTCCATACACTCAAGTCAAACTTAAAACTAAATTCAATACAACCCCACGCATAAGAAAGAGAGGAAGGCCAACAGCCAGAGTAAAACCTTTGAGAGTAGTAAAGAGATAAAGGAGTCTTTCTCCCTAATATAAATGATTATTCTAAAATGTTATTGATTAGATCCTGCCGGGTTTTAAAAAAGATTTGAACTGATCCCCTAAGTGAGAATTTGTTTTTTTTTTCCAATTTCAAACAGTATATAACATCAGTTACCCATTGACTTAGAATAGGAGATTTCCGATTCTTCCACTTGACCAAGATACTGTAAGTCTACGTGCAAATAGTGAAGTAAAGGCAATTACAGTTTGTTTGTCCTTCTCCACTCTAAGCCCCTCTGTGAGCGCACCAAACACAGCTATTTGTGGATTAGGAGGGATTGTGACATCAAGGCTGTCTGAAAGACATTTAAAGATTTTGGTCCAGAATGATGTTAATTTGGTGCAGGCCCAAAACATGTGACCCAGTGAAGCTGGAGCTTGATTGCAGTGTTTGCAGGTTGGATCTTGCCCTGGAAACATTTTGGACAATTTTAAATGCGATAGATGTGCCTGATAAAAGATTTTAAGTTGAATAGTTGAATGCTTTGCGCATATGGAGCTCGAGTGAATTCTCTGCATGGCTGCCTTCCACTCCTTTTCTGAAATGTTGAGTGAGAGATTCTGTTTCCACTGAAAGAAAGGGACTTTAAAATGGCTTTATGTATTACAGAAATGATGTCTGGGTCTTCAAGACTGACCAATATATCTTCTGGAATAGAAGTAGGTGGGAGGTGAGGACAATTGGGCAGATTTTGTTTAGCAAAGTTTCTAATTTGGACATTATGGAAAAATTGTGTTGATGGGAGATTAAATTTGGAGTGTAATTGTTCATAGGATGCAGAGACATTATTTATATACATATCTCTAAATGATTTAATCCCCTACATTTTCCAAGCATTAAAAGCTGCGTATGTTTGAGATGGTGGAAAAAGGTTGTTATTATGTAGAGGTGCCACAGATAAAAGCTTCTCTAACTTGAAGTTCTTCTTACATTGGTTTCATATTCTGAGTGAGTGAAGGTACAAAGCAAGGAATATAAAGAAGTAATGCAGGATTTTATTTCTATTGCAGACCAAACCAGTGTATGTTCATCTATTTGTGTTAATGTTCTGGTTTTTACAGCTTGTATGTTTGCCACCCAGTAATAAAACTGAACATTAGGTAGAGCCGTGACACCTTCTGATTTAAGTCGTTGTAGGGTCACCTTTTAGATGTGTGGATTTTTCGAATTCCAAATAAAAGATGTTATGATTGAATCTAATTTCTTAAAAAATGATTTGTTAATGTATAAGGGGATATTTTGAAATATAGTTGTGCTTGAAAGTTTGTGAACCCTTTAGAATTTTCTATATTTCTGCATAAATATGACCTAAAACATCATCAGATTTTCACTCTAGTCCTAAAAGTAGATAAAGAGAAACCAGTTAAACAAATGAGACAAAAATATTATACTTGGTCATTTATTTATTAAGGAAAATGATCGAATATTACATATTTGTGAGTGGCAAAAGTATGTGAACCTTTGCTTTCAGTATCTGGTGTGACCCCCCCTTTGCAGCAATAACTGCAACTAAACATTTCCGGTAACTTTTGATCATTCCTGCACATCAGCTTGGAGGAATTTTAGCCCATTCCTCTGTATAGAACAGCTTCAACTCTGGGATGTTGGTGGGTTTCCTCACATTAACTGCTCGCTTCAGATCCTTCCACAACATTTCGATTGGATTAAGGTCAGGACATTAACTTGGCCATTCCAAAACATTAACTTTATTCTTCTTTAACCATTCTTTGGTAGAACAACTTGTGTGCTTAGGGTCGTTGTCTTGCTGCATGACCCACCTTCTCTTGAGATTCAGTTCATGGACAGATGTCCTGACATTTTCCTTTAGAATTCTCTGATATAATTCATAATTCATTGTTCCATCAATGAAAGGAAGCCGTCCTGGCCCAGATGCAGCAAAACAGGCCCAAACCATGATACTACCACCACCATGTTTCACAGATGGGATAAGGTTCTTATGCTGGAATGCAGTGTTTTCCTTTCTCCAAACATAACGCTTTTCATTTAAACCAAAAAGTTCTATTTTGGTCTCATCCATCCACAAAACATTCTTCCAATAGCCTTCTGGTTTGTCCACGTGATCTTTAGCAAACTGCAGACAAGGAGCAATGTTTTTTTGGAGAGCAGTGGCTTTCTCCTTGCAACCCTGCCATGCACACCATTGTTGTTCAGTGTTCTCCTGAAGGTGGACTCATGAACATGAACATTAGCCAATGTGAGAGAGGCCTTCAGTTGCTTAGAAGTTACCCTGGGGTCCTTTGTGACCTCGCCGACTATTACACGCCTTGCTCTTGGAGTGATCTTTGTTGGTCGACCACTCCTGGGGAGGATAACAATGGTCTTGAATTTCCTCCATTTGTACACAATCTGTCTGACTGTGGATTGGTGGAGTCCAAACTCTTTAGAGATGGTTTTGTAACCTTTTCCAGCCTGGTGAGCATCAACAACTCTTTTTCTGAGGTCCTCAGAAATCTCCTTTGTTCGTGCCATGATACACTTCCACAAACATGTGTTGTGAAGAGCAGACTTTGATAGATCCCTGTTCTTTAAATAACACAGGGTGCCCACTCAGACCTGATTGTCATCCCATTGATTGAAAACACCTGACTCTAATTTCACCTTCAAACTAACTGCTAATCCTACAGGTTCACATACTTTTGCCACTCACAAATATGTAATATTCGATCATTTTTCTCAATAAATAAATGACCAAGTATAACATTTTTGTCTCATTTGTTTAACTGGTTTCTCTTTATCTACTTCTAGGACTTGAGTGAAAATCTGATGATGTTTTAGGTCATATTTATGCAGAAATATAGAAAATTCTAAAGGGTTCACAAACTTTCAAGCACAGCTGTAGGACAAAAGCTTAGGGAGGATAGTGTTAATTCTTCCTGCCAAAGTAAGATAGAGGGTAGACCATCTATGCATGTGTTGTTTAACTTTGTCCATGCAAACAAAAAAATTGTGTTGATAAAGAGCTTTATATTTACTTGTGATGTTGACCCCTAGGTATTTAAATTGCTCTGCAATGATTAAAGGGAAGGTGTCCAGTTTAATGTTGTTTGCTAGAGAATTCACTGGAAACAGCACACGTTTGTTCAAATTAATTCTGAGTCCAGATATCTTTTGAAATTCTACTAGAACAGTTAGGGCTGCAGGTGTTGTGGAGAAATCTTCCGAAAAAACAACAAGAGTCTTCAGAAAGGTAGTCAGAATTTAAGACTTTATTGCACAGCATAGAAAACAATTGCAGAGCACATAAAGCCTGTCTCAGTTCATGAAGTGAGTCCCGAGTGTCCAGAGAGCCCCAAATATATTACAATTCTTATCATAAAATGCCCCCTTCCAGACTCGTTTCCCAACATCTACTGTATAGAGTTTCCCATGATGTTTTCCCCACTCAGCACCTTTACCCGTAACAATCACCTGGTGTTCTAGACCTTCTCATAATAATATTCTTGCCCCAGAAGACATCCCCATAATAGTCTTCTTCCCGATAAACCTTCTCATAACAATATTTTTGCTGGCAGGACATATTTGCCACCCGGAGGTGAGCATCACCTGATTACCCCTCCCTTCATTCTCACAACCTAATCCTGAACTGTTAAAATTGATGGCCTTTCAGTTGTTAATCAATTCTTAACAATTAAGTTGGGATCAGAAGGACCCATATATGAAAACTGGACTGCCTAATTATAATTCAATAAATGCTTACTTGTTGCACTAGCACCCTGTAAGGCTAAGGCTAACATAATAGGTGACTGTGCCAGTGAACGGCAGCGCACAGCTTCATTGATAACAGCCAAGCTGCAGACAGCCTTGACATGGCCTTCATGCTTAAGACAAAGAAGGAAAAAGACAAGCCTTTAGCAATTGCTTCTTTAAGCTAACTAATATGTGCTACTGTATCTTTTCATAATACATTGTATTTTAATTTTTTTGCCTAAGGTATAGATGAGCCCTAATACTTCTAAATGTAATTTAACTGTTTATATGTTTTATATGCTAGCTTGAGAGCTTGCCTTTTACTCACACAGGCAAAGGCCCTGAATGCAGTTTGTTTGATTTTCTGTCAGTAAGAAGCTCTGCATCTGCATTTCTCAAAACAATGTTTGCCTGCCTGCTTCCTCTGAGCGCATGATGATCTTGTTTCACAACTTGACTCACAGAAACACAAACCAAAGCAAGTAAGAAGGACAGGTGGGCAAGAGGCCTCTCTAAAAAAACTAATGGTGTCCTTTTAAAGTTGTTTCAGGCTTAGACTTTTCATAGCTAAGAACACTAAAACTAATAATGCAGAGCACTGATGCTTGATCAAAATTCTCAACACAGGCACAGAGTTTTGTGGATCTGATATATATAGTACCATATCATCTGCATATACTGATATTTTCTGTTCAAGTCCTTCTCTGAAAATCCCCTTTATCTCTGATGCATTTTGAAAGTGAACAGCCAATGGCAATTTACAAATAGCAGTGGTGACAGGGGGCAGCCTTGTCTAGTACTGCATTCTAGTTTGAAGTAGTCTGAAATAATATTGTTAATACAAACTGAAGCTTTTGGACTGGTATACAGTAGTTTGATCCATACACACATGTTCGGGTCAAACCTAAATTTATGCAATGTGGTGAATAGGTAAACCCAAAGATAACATGATCTCCAGAGTGTTAGACTATATGGGTGAATATATTACATTAAACAGGCGTTGAAGACTGGAAGCCAAATGTCTACCTTTAATAAATCCAGATTGGTCTTGTGATTTTACTGAAGGGAGCTTTTCTCAATCTTTCTAGCTAGGACTTTGGAGAGTATCTTAAAACCATTATTCAGAAGTGAGGTTGGTTTGTATGATGCACATTGTAATAATTCCTTATTTTTCTTAGGAAAAACAGTAATTAATGCGGAAGGAAGAATTGTTTTGTCTGTGGCTTCTATAAATGTTGGTAATAAAAAGGGAGCTATCTTAAATGCATGTTTTTATAAAATTCAGCAGGGTAGCCTTCAGGACCTGGTGCTTTCCCACTCTGAAGTGAGTTTAAAGCGTTTAGTAATTCTGACAGTGTCACAGGTTTATCTAATTCCTCTGCACTTAGAGTATCTAATTGTGGTTTCCATAATGTATCAAAAAACGCATTAGATTGTGTCTTGTTTTCTTTAGCCTGAGTAGAATATAAGGCCTTAGTCTCTAAATGTGTGCATTATATTTTTATGACCAATGATTTTATTACTGTCTGCGTTGGTGATTACTGATATTGCATTGCAAACTTCTTGGTTGGGAATTTGTTGAGCTAATATCTTATTAGCCTTCTGTCCATGTTCATCATAATGAAGTTGTGATTGAAAAAAAATGAGTTGTCCAGTTTCTTTTGTTGTCAAGATTGAAAAGCCTGTCTTTTCCTATAAAGTGCCTCATTTGCAGACCTGGCATGTTCTTGATCTATTCTGATAATTTCACTGATTAGCTCTGAGGCCTTCTTGGTTTCCAATTTATTTTTGTGGGAAAGATATGAGATAATGATGAGATAATCTGTCCACTTAAAAATGTCTTCAGTGTTTTCCAGAGTATTCCTGCAGGAAACTCAGAGGATGTATTTGTTTCTAAAAAAATCAATTTGCTTGGAAATAAATTCTGTACAGTTCTCATCAGCTAATGACAGGGGGTTAAGATAGCAGTTGCAAGATGAATATGTGGGACATAGTGATATGAGCTCCATGATGACAGGGGCATGGTTGGAGATAACAATAGCATCATATTTGCAAGATTTGATCATGGGCAAGAAATTGTTATCTATAAAGAAATAATCAATTCTTGAGTAACAATGATGTACCGATGAAGGAATATGCTCTTAAGTATGGATTTAAAAATCTCCATGGGTCTGATAAGTTATGATCATTTAAAAACTGTGTGATTATTTTTGCAGTGTTAGATGTTATCACCCCTGTAGCTGAAGACCTATCCAGGTCTAGATTTAAAACACAATTAAAGTCTCTGGCCATTATATATTTGTGAATGGTCAAGTTAGGAATGGATGCAAATATGTTTTGGATGAAGTCTGTATCATCCCCATTGGGAGCATAGATATTTATCAAAATCACTTTACAATTAGATAAATTATGCATAACCATCACATAACGCCCTTCAGGATCTGATACTACAAATTAAATTGACACCTTTGACTTTACAACTCACAAAGTTTACTCTTTGGTCATAGAGACATTGCTTCTGAACTATGGAGCCTGTTGTTCTTGTGGCACTTACAATTGTGAGCATGAAAAGGATAGATCAGAAATAGTTTGCTCTCTTTCTCTTTTGCCTCCTCAAGTCAGGCTAGGCCACACTTTACAAAGTCCCAGTCCTCTGACATGCCTAGAGACAGAGCATGTCCAGAACAAAACAAGCCCCCAAGCAGCACTGTAGAAGAAATAGAGAGCAGAGATATCTGTTGGCAATACAGTCCAAATACTATAAGCCTAGAATATGATCTTGAACAGGCTCGAAAGAATAAACCCAGGGTATAATGTTAAACATTAACTATGGAGATATAGATAATGTATGATAGTACAATCCTAATACAATAAACCAAGAGTGTGAGGTTTTTCCATTTGGAAAAAAAAAATTATATATGCATATATACTAGCCATGTGCGCCCAACTACGTTGCGCGTGTTAAAGTTGTCTGTGAAGGGCTCCCTGTTTAAGCCTGGCTGCCAGTCGTGAACTGGGCCCTTCTTTCCACAGCATTATGATCTTTTATAAGGGAAACAAAATTACAAAAGAAAACCCTTGGACATTGATTCAATAGGAACAACCTACTCTGAATCACTGTCCGAATAGTAATTATGTGGTGGTGTAGGAGCATTTCTGCTTCTGTCCGTTCACAGTCCATCTCGTTTTCACGACGCTGTCGTTTCCTCTCACGATCTCTTCTCAACCTTTCTCTAATCTAAGGTTGCTTTGTGGCAATCCAAAGGGTAAGGCAATGTACACGGAGCAATGGTTATAAAAGGGGGACACATAGGTATCCAGGCTCTTTAAAGCATAAATAGGGATCACTTCACTGACATGTAAGCAAGCCACGGTACAACTGTGAGACGCGCAGCACTCGCTGGCTACAACGTAACAATAATAATTTCCGGAACATGCTGTTACATTGTCATTCATTTTACCCACTGTCTTTCTTTCATTTATATGTTATGTAGGCACATACCTTTTATCTTCGGCAATCTCATTCTCTAACCAGGCCTCAGGAGCTAACCAGCATAACAATGTCCACCACCCCTTTCGTTATTCCAGCACATTGTTGACATCCGTGAGTAACAACAACATACTAAACTGGAAGGTGGTCTACGCATGCGTGGAATTTGCGGACAAACAAAGATCAAGGTCTAAATGAAGATCTCTTTAGTTAATTTAAAGCACAACAATTTGTTTAGTTTGAATGTCTGTGTTTTGAGGTGTGACTGGCGTACTACAGTCTTCAGTAGTATAAGCCTGGAGGAGATTCTTAATGCAATGCCTATGTTTTATCTGTCTCTCTACTGCCATCTAGTGCTTCTTCTTCTAATTAATTCGCAGACAAACAAAGATCAAGATCCAAATGAAGATTATCTATACTAATAAACGGCAAAGCCCTCACTGACTCACTCACTCACTCACTGACTGACTGACTGGCTGACTGACTGACTGACTCATCACTAATTCTCCAACTTCCCGTGTAGGTAGAAGGCTGAAATTTGGCAGGCTCATTCCTTACAGCTTCCTTACAAAAGTTGGGCAGGTTTCATTTCGAAATTCTACGCATAATGGTCATAACTAGAAGCTATTTTTCTCCATTTACTGTAATGGAGTTCAGCTGGAGGGGCGGAGTTTCGTATGACATCATCACGCCTCTCACGTAATCACGCATTACGTAGAAAGCCAGGAAGAGCTACAAAACGCGCTTTAGAAAACATCCATTATATAATTAAGAAGGCAGCGAAACAATTAGAAGCGAGCGAGTGACATATAAAACCATATTCAGCGGCTCACGTGAACTGACGCAGTGCGCAGACAAAAAGTAACAGTTCCAAAGAGTGCTGAACATAAACCGAATTACACTGCTACGCTCAAATAGATAAACCACACGCCGTGGCGCGATAGTAAAGCATTCGCCTCTAGCGCCGGCATCCGAGGTTTGATTCCCGAGAGGGGATGCACTAAGTATGTACGCGCGCTTCTCGATTTATTTTAACCTCGCATCCCCTTAGTTTGAGACGTATGAAAACGCATACGGTTAACGCAGAAAGACAGATCACCTATTCACCTATTGAAGCTTCATGAATAATGGATACTTTATTCGCGATCAATGATTGTTTTGGTAAAGCCATACTCAGTGTATTCATTAGATGAACGGTAAAAAAGTAAGAGCGAAGGGACGGTAACTTACTGAAGCACACAAGCAAAACCACAATAGCACGCGGGCTCGATGTACTGACTTGCGCGATCACATTCCAAAAAATATTTCTTTTCAAGTTCTATTTAGTCCATATGAGTCAAACTCAAAGCCCACGGGCCACATCCGGCCCGGCGTGTAATTATATCCGGCCCGCGAGATCATTTTATATACTGTACTAGCAAAATACCCGCGCTTCGCAGCGGAGAAGTAGTGTGTTAATGAAGTAATGAAAAAGAAAAGGAAACATTTTGAAAATAACGTAACATGATTGTGAATGTAATTGTTTTGTCACTGTTGTGAGTGATGAGTGTTGCTGTCATATATATATATATATATATATATATATATAAATATATATATATATATTTACACACACACATATAAACATATATATATACATATCTATACATATACACATATATACACACACATATATACATATATATATATATCTACATATATACACATACATATACATACACACATACATACATACACACACATATATACACACAAATACATATATATATATACATACACACACACATATATAAACATACTAGCAGAATACCCGCGCTTCGCAGCGGAGAAGTAGTGTGTTAAAGAAGGTATGAAAAAGAAAAGGAAAAATTTTAAAAATAACGTAACATGATTGTTAATGTAATTGTTGTGTATATATATACAGTATATATATATAGCAAAATACATATCTATATACATATCTACATATACACATATATATATGCATACCTATCTACATCATATATACACACACATATACATACATACACAGACACACACATATATATAATTTGTGTGTGTGTATGTATGTATGTATGTGTGTGTGTGTGTGTGTGTGTGTGTGTGTGTATACACATACATACAAACATACACACAGGTATATATAAATATATGTGTATATATATATGTATGTGTCTATATGTGTGTGTATAGCTTTGATCACTGAGTGCAAGGGAAAAATAATAAAATGTATTCTATAAGTTATTAAACAGTAAAACATTAACGTTTTAAGAAGTAAAGGTACATTGAGCACTACTGGAGTGGTTGCGGGTAAACTACATTTTAAAGACGGTATAACAGAACAGGTAAGTAGTACTAATAGCAGCTAAAATGTATATGGATCATCTCTCGGTAGTAGATCCCTTTTGAAAGGCGCTACACGACGGCTGTGGTATAGAAATTACATTTTCTATGTGAAAGTCCAAATTTCTGCCTCTGGTAATGTGCCTTACCAGCAAATAAAGAAAATTAGTTTTGTGTCCTCTGCAGTGTTAAGAGAGAAAGGCTTTGGTTTGGGATAAAAGGAAAAAAGGTGTAAAGAAAGGAAAGTTGCCTTTTTCTTTTATATAGTATAGAGAGATGTGTTCGCTGACGATATGAGCGCCTTTTGGGGACAGTCGCGGTGGGTCTTGTGCAGACTGGTGAGACGTCCCAGCTATTAATCGGTTGTGATGGCACTGTCAGTCCTTCACTCCTGTGCGTGTCTTCATAATCCGAGCTGACGACCTCATAATCGTATACGTGCAAAATAAAGTGCGAAGCGCCTTAATATTATTTTGCCGCAGAAGCGCAGTCAGCGTCTCAAAGGCCGGCACAGCTATGCGCGCGCGCCGGCTGCTCGACTTTTGCTGGGCAGGAGACGCCAGTTTTTGCAGACACGTTCACATGATCAAAAGTCTCCGCGCTCTTTGGAGGTCATTCATATACAAAATACCCGCGCCTCGCAGCGGAGAAGTAGTGGGTTAAAGAAGTAATGAAAAAGAAAAGGAAACATTTTAATAATAACGTAACATGATTGTCATGAGTGTTGCTGTCATATATATGCCTGCCTAAATAAGTCACCCTCGCTTCGCTCTTACTTTTTTACCGTTCATTTAATCATGGCTAGTGGCGGAATAATTATAAAATGGAAGGAGGATTACACTGAGTATGGCTTTACCAAAACAATTATTGATGGCGAATCGATTATTCATAAAGCTTGAATTGGTGATCTGTTTTTGTGTGTTAACCTCATATCTTTTCATACTTCTTCTCAAACCAAGGTGGTGCGAGGCTAAAATGAATTGGGATGCGCTGATCAATGTTATCGGTGTACCAGGAAATCATGCATTGACAAAAGTTCCCCTTTGATTGTAATGCAAAGTGTGATTAAATGCATTATTTTTTAACGCGTTATGGAGCACATGCATCGAAGCTTCTCAGCTGTGCTTGTGCTAAGAAAATTAAACATTTTAAAAATAACGTAACACGATTGTCAATGTAACCTTTTGTAAGTAGTGCCTGGAAGATTCAGTGTGGAGAAAGTCTAGAGACAGCGTGTGTTTTAACTTGTGGATTTCTCTGTATTTGGTGGCAGTGTGACGAAGTTGCTTCGGAAGACGGCGTTAGCCGCGGAGCTCAGCTCAGAGTGAAATGAGGTAAATGGGAGGGGAGATGATGACGTGACTCCCCCACCCGCCTTAACTGTCAATCCCCCACAAACACAGTCTCTCGGAATTTGCATAAGCACACCCCTTCACCTGCAATTTTAACTTAGTTACAAAGTGATCAAAACTCTCGTTTATATCCTGCGTCCTCTCATTAAACTTGTATCCCGCATTACCCGTGGGCATGAAAAGCACCAGCGGCAGCCTGTCTATTAAGTTAATTTAAAGTTTAGGTTTATACCTTGCTTTGTTTCCGAAGTAGCTGTACTGATGAATATGGTAGTATGTCACTCGCTCGCTTCTTATTGTTTCGCTGCCCCGCTAACTTAAAAGCCTTGTGCAAGCGCCTGTCAGTTGAAAATTGATTGTTTGCTTGCTTTTATCGCTCTCTCTCTCTGCTCCTAGCGGAACTGTCATCTCTGACTTGCCATGGAGCACGTTTAAGCTCATGTGTTTGCAGTGTTTGAATAAAAATCCTTCTTGTTTCTACGACCTCCTGTGTCTCTGTGCAAATCTGTGACCCAAGCGTGACAATATATTCCGACGCTGACTTTATATATTCCAGCGCTGAGTTTATATATTCCGACGCTGACTTTATATATTTAAGTTTTGATTTTAGGTGGCAGTGTGACGAAGTTGCTTCGGAAGACGGCGTTAGCCGCGGAGCTCAGCTCAGAGCGAAATGAGGTAAATGGGAGGGGATATGATGACGTGACTCCTCCACCCGCCTTAACTGTCAATCCCCCACAAACACAGTCTCTCGGAATTTGCATAAGCACACCCCTTCACCTGCAATTTTAACTTAGTTACAAAGTGATCAAAACTCTCGTTTATATCCTGCGTTCTCTCATTAAACTTGTATCCCGCATTACCCGTGGGCATTAAAAACGCCAGCGGCAGCCTGTCTATTAACTTAATTTAAAGTTTAGGTTTATACCTTGCTTTGTTTCCGAAGTAGCTGCAATGATGAATATGGTAGTATATGCCACTCGCTCGCTTCTTATTGTTTCGCTGCCTTCTCAATTATATAATGCATGTTTTGTTCAGCGTATTTTGGAGCTCTTCCTGGTTTTCTACATAGTGCGTTGACAGTCAGTTCACGTGATTACGTGGGCGGCGTGATGATGTCACACGAAACTCCGCCCCCATGGCGGTCAAGCTCAACTCCATTACAGTAAATGGAGAAAAATACCTTCCAGTTATGACCATTACGCGTAGAATTTCGAAATGAAACCTGCCCAACTTCTGTAAGGAAGCTGTAAGGAATGAGCTTGCCAAATTTCAGCCTTCTACCTACACGGGAAGTTGGAGAATTAGTGATGAGTCAGTAAGTCAGTCAGTCAGTCAGTCAGTGAATGAGTGAGTGAGTCAGTGAGGGCTTTGCCTTTTATTAGTATAGATTATTGTTATTAATGGCCCGGGTATATGAAGCGCTGGTAACACAATAAACTACAGATCCCATAATGCAGCGCTTCAGCTGCCTTGCCGAACACTTACCGCGTTGCTGCAAGTTATTGCGAAGCTAGCCCACACGATGCCGAAGTGAAAAGTTGATTCTGAAAATAGAGCCTTTAAAAACCGATGGGAGGCTGAGTATATGTTTACTGACATTGCCGGTAAACCCGTGTGTCTCATTTGTGGAGCTAATGTGGCTGTAATTACAGAATTTCTTCTTTACAACGACTGACAAACACAGAATGTAACTTGAACACAACACATCGTACAAATACGACCCTGATTGAAACAAATAATGATAATCGAATCCTTGATCACAGCAACACTCACAAAATAATTACTGTATATTGACAATCATGTTACGTTATTTTTAAAATGTTCCCTTTTCTTTTTCATAGCTTCTTTAACACACTACGTCTCCGCTGCGAATATATATATATATATATATATATATACCCCGATCTACATACTCTCAAATAAATAAGCCACACACCGTGGCGCAATTCTCTATCGCCTACATCCGAGGTTCGATTCCCGAGAGGGGATGTACTGAGTATGTACGCGTGCTTCTCGGTTCATTTTAACCTTGCATCTCCTTGGTTTGAGACGTATGAAAAAATATGCGATTAACGCAGAATCATGTTACGTTATTTTTAAAATCTTTACTATTCTTAGCACAAGCACAGCTGAGAAGCTTCGATGCATGTACTCCATAACAAAAAATAACGCATTTAATCACACTTTCAATTCCAAGCAAAGGGGAACTTTTGTCAATGCATGATTTCCTGGTACATCGATTACACTGATGCACACATCACAGCTACAAAAATGTTACACTCGGAATGAAGCGCGTTCCTACGACTAATCGTAGGAAAATTTAATTTCAAAAAACTACCCGAGCGAAGCCTTGATAAAAGCATGGTTTTGTGCACAGTGAAAAGCAAGCAAAATTAGATGCATTATAGAAAGCGGACTTTGTGGCTCTTACTGGGGATCATTGGACTTCCGTGACCGTTAGTAATTCTAATTACATCTAATTACATAATGTTCAATGATCACACTGTTTTAGCCTAATGTACAAAATAATTTTGGCTAAGGTTACTCAGAGTTTAAAGATTAAGTTGGTCAAATTACCTTTTATGTTTCTGACTTATTTTTTTAAGAAGAAAAACTGCACTTTCTGTTGAAATTTTGGTTATTATTATTTAAAGACAATACCATTCTGAAAATGTACTTAAAGTACTTAAACTACCACTTTATTTTTAAGTCTGCCCAATTTTAACCAGGGATGATATTTTTGTTTCTGTTTTGAATTCAAATGCAGTTTAAAAGCATTTTTTTTTTTCAGAAATTAAAAGAGCTTGAGTTTACAATATTCATGTCCATGTCTATTATTTGATTCTATCGCCCACTAAAACCCTTTTAAATTAAAAAAACACATTTGCGATTTGGGGCAAATTTACGTGTGCGATTACATACGATTAATCAAGATTAATTATTACACAGCCTCTAATTAATTGGATTAATTTTTTTAATCGAGTCCCACCCCTAATATATATATGTAGTTATATATGTAGATTTGTATATATATATGTGTATATACAGTATATATGTAGATATGTATATGTGTATATATGTATATATGTGTTTGTGTGTATATATATTTATATGTATATGTATATATATATATATATATGATGTGTATATATATGTTTATATATGTGTGTGTGTGTGTGAGTGTATATATATATGCCAGCAACACTCATGACAATGACAAAACAATTATATTGTCAATCATGTTACGTTATTATTAAAATGTTTCCTTTTCTTTTTACTTCTCTGCTGCCAAACGCGGGTATTTTGCTATGTATATATATATATATATATATATATATATATATATATATATATATAGATAGAGAGAGAGAGAGAGAGAGAGAGAGAGAGAGATGACAACAACACTCATATCAATGACAAAACAATTACATTAACAATCATGTTACGTTATTTTTAAAATATTTCCTTTTCTTTTTCATAACTTCTTTAACACACTACTTCTCCGCTGCGAAGCGCGGGTATTCTGCTAGTATATATATATAGTGAGACTTGCCCGGACACCACCAGTCGGAGACCACATCTTTATAAATTTCACACGTTTATTAAACATAATAAACAAAGTCCCGAAACACCACACAATGCACAAAGCAATAATCACCCCAATAAAGTCCTTTCTCTCTCAGTCCTTAGACGCCAATCTCCTCCTGGGAGCTTCGTCCTGCTCCCACTCCCGACTCTAGCTCCCAGATTGCTGGAAGGCGGCGCCTTTTATTTCTGCCCGGGTATGCTCCAGGTGTCTGATGCCGTCCTTTCGGCAGCACTTCCTGGTGTGGCGGAAGTGCTGCCCTTTGCCCCGGAAGCACTCCGGGTGTCCCTGGCAGGTTCCTCCGCCATCTTGCTGAGTGTGGTGGAAGTAACTATTTCTGAGTCCTACAAGGCTTGAGGCACCTCCTGGCGGTGGCCACGGGTCCCAACAGGCCAGAAGCTCTTTGTTCTTCTCCCGTGGTCCTCTCCTGCTACAGGGCAGTTGCCCCCTCGTGGCCCGGAAGCTATTCTTGCGACTTTCCGGTCCTTTTAGGCGTCCCTGCCGGGTCAGAACCCCAGTCGTCTGTGACAATATATATATATTGTCAGAAACGCGACACAGAGTCATGGAACTGAGGGAATAGGGAAAAGGTGCAGGCTTTTAAAAGGGAAGACAGGAAGTGAGATCATAGGGGTCGGGCTCATTGAGGTCTTCAGCCATTGGTTCGAGCCTGGATGTGACATCACAGGGGCCAGAGCCAGCAAGGTCTCCTTCGATAGGCTCGGTCCCGGAAGTGACGTCAAGAGAGCCAGGTGGAATCTCCTGTGAATGGTCTGCAGGCAAGGGAGAAAAAGAGTCAGTGCACACATCCCAGTCTGATTTGGAACTGCCCTTACTCCAGCCCTTTAGATTTCTCCCATGAGCACATGTGTGACAAGGCCTCCCCCCACAGCCCAGACCTGTCGGGTTGGGCGACCCTGACTGAGAGGTCGTGAACCCGAGAAAGAGCATCAGTGTTGTCGTGAAGAGCGCCCCGGTGATGAACAAGTAAAAACTTGTACGGCTGGAGGTCAAGAAACCACTGGGTGACCCGCAGGTTCGACTCCTTGTGCAGGGCCATCCACTGTAAAGGTGCATGGTCCATTACAAGGGTGAATTCCTGGCCCAACAGGTAGTACCTCAGGTGAGTAATCGCCCATTTAATCGGCAAAGCCTCCCTCTCCACCGCTGCATACCTGGTCTCATGGTCCTACAGTTTCCGGCTCAGGAATATGATAGGGTGTTCCACACCATTGACACTTTGGCTCAGCATGCCCCCCCCCCAGGCCTGTGTCCGAAGCACCCTTCTGGAGGATGAAAGCCAAAAAAAGTTAGGTGCCTTCAAAATAGGTACGGACGTAAGGGCCTGCTTCAAGTCACTAAATGCAGCGCCTGTCTTCTCAGTCTATATCACAATGTTTGGGGCCCTCTTGTTTGTCAAATCAGTCAAGGGTGCCGCTCTCTCCGAGAACCGGGGCACAAACCGGCGGTAGTACCCCACTAACCCGAGAAAGGCTTGGACCTGCCGCTTGGTTCGCGGACGGGGCCATTTTAAAATGGCATCTACTTTGGAGCACTGTGGCTTCACGGTACCCCGACCCACCAGGTAGCCCAAATACTTGGCTTTGCTCAATCCAAAGAAACATTTCTTGGGATTAATCCAAAGCGCAGCCTCACCCAGCGTCCGCAATACCGCTTAGACATGCTCTAGGTGTTCCATCCATGTGTTGGAATAGATGACCACATCATCCAGGTAGATAGCACTGCATGAGTTATGAGGCTGCAGCACTTTGTCCACCAGACGCTGGAAGGTTGCTAGAGCCCCGTGTAACCCAAATGGAAGGACACGATACTGCCAGTCTCCACTAGGGGTGTTAAACGTGGTTTTAACCTTCGCGGAGTCCATTAAAGGAACCTGCCAGTACCCCTTTGTTATGTCCAGTGTGGTCAAATATCAAGCATGTCCAAGCCTCTCAAGGAGGTTGTCCACTCGTGGCATTGGATAGGTATCAAATTGGGAGACTTGATTAAGCCGACGGAATTCATTGCCAAACCTCCAACTCCCGTCAGGCTTAGCGACCAATACAATGGGGCTGGACCAGGGACTATGACTGTCCTCGATCACATCTAGTTCCAGCATGTGCTTGATCTCAAGCTCCACTTCAGCCCTTTATGCCTCGGGAAGACGATACGGGCGCTCTCGGACTATAACCCCAGGCTCTGTCACAATGTCGTGCTCAACCAGAGAGGTCCTTCTGGGGTTTTCACTCACTACCTCCAGGACAGACAGGATAACTGCTTCCAGCTCCCATCATTGTCTGGGACTTAAATCCGCACCGAAGTTAAGGCTAGCCGTGTGAGCAAAGAGTGAGCGGGGCTGACCAGAGGAGGGATCGGGATCCCTGCCCTTCCATTGTTTCAGCAGGTTTACATGATAAACCCGCTCCCTTGGCCGACGATTGGGTTGACTCACCAAATAGTCGACGAGTCCTTTCCTCTCCTTAACTTTGTAGGGGCCTTGCCAATGGGCAAGCAACTTAGACTGGGAGGTAGGTACTAGGACCATGACACGATCTCCTGGGCAGAACCCCCAGAGAGACGTGCCACGGTCGTAATATCGGACCTGTGCTGCTTGAGCCTCTTCCATGTGACTTTTAAGAAGGGGCCAAATCTTACCAAATCTATCGTGTAATATTGCGCGATATACTCCAGTATGTTTGTGGAGGGAAGAGCCTCTTCTCCCCATCCTTCTTTTAGAATATCTAATATGCCACGGGTTGTCACCCATACAATAATTCAAAAGGGGAGAACCTCATGTGCCGGGAGCGGAGCCCGTACCAGGTCACGCCGAACCACGGGACACCCTCCCCACCTCAAAACTCGGCCCCGGTACGCTGAAAGATCAACCAGGGAGCAAGCAGGAATTCCCAGGCCATTGGGCAGGCAACCTACCCGGGGATGAGCAGGAATGCAGGTAGAGAGGGAGGGGCGGTTTATGTGCAACCCCAGGTTTATCTTGCCAACCCCAGGACGCTATCCCATATGAGAAATGTAGTCGTTACTGGATTCAAAGTCGAAGCACTCCTTGATTCTGGCAGCAACATTTCCATTGCTGATTGCCAATATGTATTACCGCAACAATGGATTAAAGTAAAGACCAGTATTACGTGCATACACAGAGAAGTCCGTAAATATAAAACTGCCCTATGTTTCTTCATTCAAGAAGGATCGCTGAAAAAAATCTCATTGACGTTCTCCTCCAAACCACCTTTTCCAGTGATTCTAGGGCAGGACTGCTCTGAAAATAACTACAGTATACTACTGACTACTCCTGATCAACACTTAGGCCTAGTTATACATGGCAATGACCTGACTCAAGATGCCGCCATGCCGTGTAATTAGCTGGTGGAGAGAGATACAGAAGTCCAAGAAGGAGTCGGGGAGATTCCCGGTCCGTTGCATCAGACGTGTCATCAACCCATGCCTCAACGAGCCGGGAGGATTCCTCGCTCTTTGAGGTCCGAGATACAGTTTCAGTTTAGAGAAACACTGGCTTCTTTCAAGTGGGAGCAATGAAATGACAACTCCCTGAAATCTGCAAAAAATGCAGTTGTGCTTGTCAATGGCTAACGCACCCATCTGCCCACCGGGTCCTCATTTTGTAATAGAAAATAACCTATTATATCGAGTAACGGAACATGAGGGGGAGGTGAGGAAGCTGTTGTTATTCCCACGAACCTACCGGTGGCAGGTCTGTGAGTTAGCACACACCCATCTCCTAGGAGGCCGTCTGAGCACCAAAAACATGTTAGAGCGTATTAAGCTACGATTTTATTGGCCGGGAATTAATAAGGAGATTCGCCGTTTTCGCGTCTCTTGTCAAGAGTGTCAATTATGGGAAGGACCAAGCTCCTCTCATTCCCCTTCCCTTGTTGATGTCCCCTTTGAACACATTGGGGTCGATATCGTAGGACCCCTGGAGCCCTCAGCCCGAGGACATAAGTACATATTAGTCCTTGTGGATTATGCTACTCGATATTCTGAGGCTAATCCCTTGCGCTCAGCCACGTCTAAGGCAATCGCACGGGAACTTGTAGGGGTCTTCGTGTGTGTCAACATCCCTAAAGAAGTCCTTACAGACCAAGGGATGTTGTTTACCTCTGAGACGTTCAGGGAGACTGCCAAGATACTTAAAATAAAGCACTTAAAGACCGCAATGTATCATCCTCAAACTGACGTCTTGTTGAGAGATTTAATCAGACTCTCAAACAAATGCTTCGCAAGGTGGTCAGCGGGGATGGGAGGAACTGTGATAAGCTCCTCCCCCTTGTGCTCTTTGCCTATCGGGAAGTCCCAGAAGACTCTACGGGGTTCTCACCATTTGAATTATTATACGGACTACAACCCAGGGGAATATTGGATATTTTGAAAGAAAGATGGGAAGGAGGGGCTCTTCCGTCTACCAATATATTAGAATATATCTCGCAGTTACCAGATCGATTTGGGAAAATTTCACTTATTTTAAAAAGTCCTAATGAGAAGGCACAAGTAGCACAGGCCCACTACTGTATTATGATCGTGGTACGACTCTCTGATAGTTCCAACCAGGGGATTGTGTCATGGTTTTGGTTCCTACCTCCCATTTTAAATTACTTGCTCATTGGAGAGAAGGAGAGAAAAGGGCTAGTTGATTATTTGGTGAAACAACCCAAACATCAACCGAGCGAGCAGGTTTATCATGTAAACTTGCTGAAGCCTTGGAAAGAATGGAATCCTGATCCCTGCTCCTCTCAGCCCCGCTCATTCTTTGCTCAAACTAACACCCTTCATTTTGGAGCAGAGTTAAATTCCAGAGAGAGACCGGAGCTTGAAACAGTGATCCTGTCAGTCCCAGAGGTAGTGAGTGAAAAGCCCAGAAGGACCTCTCTGATTGCAAACAACATAGTAACAGAGCCCGGGGTTTTCATTCGAGAGCATCCCTATTGACTTCCCAAGGCAAAGAAAGTAGAAATGGAGCTGGAAATCACACAAATGCTGGAACTAGGCGTGATAGAGGAAAGTTATAGTTCCTGGTCCAGTCCGATCGTCTTGGTTAGTAAGCCAGATGGCAGTTGGAGGTTTTGCAATAACTTCCGTCGGCTTAATCAAGTCTCCCAATTTGATGCCTTGAGTGGACAACCTCCTTGAAAGACTCGGTCAGGAGAAATTTTTGACCACACTTCATATGACGAAGGGGTACTGGCAGATTCTTTATATGGACTCCGCTAAGGTCAAGACCGTGTTTAGCACCACTAGCAGACATTGGCAGTATCATGTCCTTCAATTCGGGTTACACAGGGCACCTGCGACTTTTCAACATCTGGTGGATAAAGTGCTCGTCCCCATAATGCGTATAGTGCTGCCTATCTGGATGACGTATTCATCAATTCCAGCACATGGAAAGAACACGTACGGCAGGTTATTGTAGTATTGTGGACGCTAAGAGAAGCCGGCCTTTGAATTAATCCAAAGAAATGTTACATTGGATTGAAAGGAGCTAAATATTTGGGCTACCTGGTGGGTCAGGGTACTGTAAATCCACAGTGTTCAAAGGTAGAAGCCATATTGCAATGGCCCTTTTCACGAACCAAGCGGCAAGTCCAGGCCTTTCTCAGATTAGCTGGGTATTACAGCCAGTTTGTACCCTGGTTTTCGGAGAAAGCGGAACCCTTGACTGATTTAACAAAAAGAGGGCTCCTAATAATGTGGTATGGACTGATAAGGCAGATGCTGCATTTTGTGACTTAAAACTGGTCCTTACATCAGCACCAATATTGAAAGCTCCTAATTTTTCTCTTCCTTTCATTCTCCAGACGGACGCTTTGGACAAGGCCTCGGTGCCATGCTGAGCCAAAACGCTGATGGTGTTGAACACCCCATTATGTACCTGAGCCGGAAACTATTGGATCAGGAGACCAGGTATGCGGCAGTGGAAAGAGAGGCACTTGCGATTAAATGAGTAATTACGCAGTTGAGGTACTACCTCTTAGGCCGGGAATTCACTGTTGTGACAGATCATGCGCCCCTACAGTGGATAGCTCTACACAAAGAGTTGAATCCCCAGGTCACCAGGTGGTTTCATGACCTCCAACCATACAAGTATTCACTTATTCATCGTAAGGGCTCTCTCCATACCAACGCCGATGCTCTTTCTGAAGCCTATGATCTCTCAGTGCAGATTGCCCATACCGATGGGTCAAGGCTTGGTCTTGTCACACATGTGCGAGCAGGAGGCAGCTAAAGGGCTTGATTAACTGTAATTCTACACCAGACTTAGGGGTGGTGGGTGCACAGACTATCTCACTCAGTTCCTTGTATGCGTATATCATTCTCGGGAAACCCCACGGGGTTCCGGTGCCTCTGAAGGCGTCACTTCTGGTCCTGGTGCTTGTGATGAAGTCACTTCCGGTCCCAGAGATGTCACTTACGGTTCCAGCATCAATGACATCATTTCCTCCACTGGCCTTTAAAGCCACCATCTTACCTCCACATAGTCAGTTCTGTTTTGGACTCAGTATTGTGAGCAGCTCTGTTAAAACTTCAACCTTTTGCAGCCAGGGCATATTAAACAGGTGGCTGCCACAAACCTTTACAATGTCTGTTGGTCGTATTTCTGACAATATATATATACTGTATATAATGTAAATAAAATGTATACATATACACATACATACACACACACATATATGCAAATATATATACAGTATACTAGCCATCCTCCGCGGCTTCACAGTGAGGACAGTGAGGAGGGCCCTGCCCAGCTCCCTACTCCTGACATCACTCTTCCCCTCTTCCCCTCCCCTCTGCCCACAGCCTTGGTCTTGGATTAACACAAATATATATCGCTTCTGCAAGCGAACTATGATTCTTAGCGCAATGAAAGAAGTCACAAAATCAACCGGAATGTTCAAGCAAATTATAGAAAAAAAAACAGATTTAAATCTGTTAAGTAGTTCTCTCGTTTGCTGACTAAGCAGAGTTAAGGTTACGCCCCAAGGCAGATGCGTGAGTGAGTAGGGCCCCGCCCCCTTCCCCATAGCTCAATGAGTCTCTCTCAGATTCGCACTAATAAATCGGTACCGCAAGTGAACTATGATACTTAGAGCGATGAGAAAGTCACAAAATCAATGGAATGTTCAGGCAAATTATAGAAAAAAACCCGATCTAAATCCATGAAGTAGTTCTCTCGTGAAAAGCGGACAGACATACAAACGGATCTAAAAACCTATAAGAAATTTCACACTTGGACCACAAAATATTTTAAACCGTTTCTTAGCAAGCACCTATGGGCCAAGGGTAACCTACATTCCAAATTTCAACTCCTCGTGATTTGGGAGATTTCGTGATGAGTGAATTAGTGGTATTTGGCTTTTATTTATATAGCTACACATACACATACACATACACACACATTCATATACAGTTATAATTATAATTGTAATTAAAACTTTAAAGTAGCAGGGAAGAAAATAATATGTATAATTATGGCAATAGTTTCACTGCAAATAGGCCAAATTGCAGGTAAAGTCTTCTTTGACTTGCCTGGACACGATGTGATTCACAATCATATTTCAAAAGTGTCGGGATCAGTTTTTTTAGCTCTTTTTCTGCTTCATCCGGAGAACTAAAAATGTAAAACTTGCCTTGATTATCCACTCTAAATTTAGCAAGAAACAAGAGGCTGTATCTGATTTTAGTTTTGCATAAACGCTGTTTAATGCTGTAAAATGCGGCAAGTTTAGCAGCTGTTGGAGGTGAAAAACCAGGGAAAATGTAAATAGGGTTATTTTCACATATAATCTCCTGTTTCAGTCTGAGAAGCAACATTAGATTCATCTTAAAGTAGATTGTAATTAATTGAAACAAACAGTGAAGCTTCTAGGTTTTGAGGCATTCAATCCACATATGCCGTATAAGCTGCTGATATCCTGGTTTCTGATTTGAATTCCTCTCAAATTATTCGAGATAATAGTTCAGCGATGAATTTCACTGGCTTTCACTGGTTTTCATGGAGATCTTTCAATTCTGATATAATTTCTTCTACATCAATCTTCCAGTCTGTCTCCAAGCACTTTACATTCAGATTTAGTAGTCGTTGCTTTTTCGTCAGCAGCGGAAGTTCAATTGTTCAACCATTTAAATATGTGTCGTGAATGCTTGCTTAACATCTTCAAGCTGAGCATCAAGTGCTCTAAACTTATTTTCAGACTTACTTGCATTTTCCTCTTTTTATCCTTTATTTTTTATAGCATAGCTTTAAAGGTTGCCGCAAAGTGATTACTTAAACATTTTTCCAAGTCTTTAATATCGTGAAACAGTTTCTCATTTGTTATGTTTATGTCCTTTATATCTTTCATATCTGTCCTTTGTAACGTTCTTTATATTGCTCTTTATCTCATTTATGTCCTCCTTAAGTGTGGTGGTTATTGCAGTAGTTATTACAGTGATCACTGTTGCAATCGTTACCTTCAGCTCGGACTGTTCGTTTTGGGCATTTCTGAGCTCCGCGGGTGGAGTAGCAAGCCCAGCCAGAGTCCGATGGCTTGTGGTGGGTAGTTGAGAGTGCAGAAAGTAAGGCCATTTTTAGTTTCAGTGAACCTTCTGGAATCGAGAAGGTCTCTTTGCCCGACTCACTTGCACATTCAATCTCGGCTGGAGGCGATGCTGTGGCATCTGGTCCTGGGAGATCCATTCTTTCACCTATCTGTTCCAGCTCAGTCTCTGCCAGGCCATATCTTGAGCGTGAGGCCTGTTTAGATTTAGATGTAGCTTTAGCTATCTTTTCTGTTTCTTTCTGAGCCTTTTTTCTCCCAGTCATGCTTATATGTATTTGCACATGCTGTAATGAAACCCCTCAGGTTGAGTAAATACAGGGTACCTTGGAATAAAAAAAGGAAAAATAACACTGCTACTAACAGAGTTTAGTCTCAGATGTCCATCTCCTAAACTGAACAAGACTTACGAGTATATCACTAAGTGCTTTCCTGTACAAACTCAACCTTGCAGTCTTCCTTTTTCAACTTCCACCATTTGTTTCTTGGCTCTGCCTTCACTCTCTTCCTCTTCTTGATCTCCAACGTCATCCTACAGTCCACCATCCTATGCTGTTTAACTACACTGTCCCCTGCCACAACTTTGCAGTCTTCAGTCTTCAGATTGACTCTTTTGCATAGGATGTAATCTACCTGTGTGCATCTTCCTCCACTCTTGTACGTCACCCTATGTTCCTCCGTCTTCTTAAAATATGTATTCACCACAGCCATGTCCATCCTTTTTGCAAAATTCACTATCCTCTGACCTTCTTCATTCCTCTCCTTGACTCCATACCTACCCATCACCTCCTCGTCTCCTCTGTTCCCTTCACCAACATGTCCATTGAAATCCGCTCCAATCACCACTTTCTGTCCTTTGGGTACACTGTTCATCACTTCATCCAACTCACTCCAGAAATCTTCTTACTCACTCATTGCACACCCAACTTGCCATGCATATGCACTAACAACATTCATCATCACACCTCCAATTTCCAGCTTCATAATCATTACTCTGTCTGACACTCGTTTCACCTCCAAAACACTCTTGACATACTGTTCCTTCAGAATAACTCTTACCCCATTTCTCCTCCCATCCACACCATGATAGAACAATTTGAATCCACCTCCGATCCACTTGGTCTTACTCCCCTTCCACTTAGTCTCTTGAACGCACAATATATCAACCTTCCTTTTCTCCATCATATCTGCTAACTCTCTCCCCTTACCAGTCATACTGACAACATTCAAAGTTCCTACCCTCAGTTCCACTCTCTTTACCTTCCTCCTCTCCTCCTGCACCAGACACGTCTTTCCCCTCTTCTTCTCCTTCTTCTTCTTCTTCGGCCAACAGTAGCCCAGTTTCCACCAGCATCCTGTTGGCTAACAGTACTAGTGGTGGTTGTTAACCCGGGGCTCAACCGATCCGGTATAGAAATTTTTATTGTTGTTCACATATTGATTTGACAAAATTGTGCGGCGGATGCCCTTCCTGATGTAACCCACCTCATTTATCCAGGCTTGGGACCAGCACGAAAAAAAAAACACTGTTTTGTGCATCCCCTGTGGCTGGGTTACAAAAACATTATCTACAAACTAAAAAAAAACACATGCTGGCTAATTTTCATTTTCTTACGATGTCCCCAAATTTCAATCAAATCAGTCAAAGCATTTGTGGGATTTGGGGCTATTTAGTTTTTCTGTTGTGGGTGATGATTTTCCCCTAAATATCAACATATCAAAATGTCCTTTCCTAGCAAATACTAGATGCACTATGCTGACAAATTTCACCTTTTTAACTAAACGAAAAAAACCTGCTTTTGTTGATGAGTGAGTGAGTGAATGAATGAGACTTTGCATTTTATATTAGATAGATACAGTGCATCCGGAAAGTATTCACAGCGCATCACTTTTTCCACATTTTGTTATGTTACAGCCTTATTCAAAAATTGATTAAATTAATTTTTTTCCTCAGAATTCTACACACAACACCCCAACATGACAACGTGAAAAAAGTTTACTTGAGGTTTTTGAAAATTTATTAAAAATAAAAAAACTTGACACCATTAAAAGGTTAAAAAGGTGAAATTTGCCAGCATAGTGCATGTAGAATTTGCTAGGAAAGGACATTTTGATACGTCGATATTTAGGGGAAAATCATCACCCACAACAGAACTCAGGATGGGCAAACAGAGTTTACAGCTTTATTGCAATAAAACAATGACACAGACTCCACCCAATTCGGCCAAATGATATTGAGCCCCGAACTCAAAACTTATATAGTAATTTCTTATCACTCCAACCTCGCTCAATTAGCTCATTTGCTGTTTTTCTCTGACTCCCTTCTGTACCTGTTGCTTATTTTTTATTGACCAAGGCCGGTACAGACGTTCCCTCTCTTCCATTTATGGGCTTCCTCTCGTCACTTCCTCTTTCTCAGCCTTCATGCTAGTTTATTTGGTGCCCAAAGCTAAGCTTTAATTAAAAGGAAATATGGCATGTGCCTTTAATTTAATCATTTGCTTGGTATGCTTGACTTGCCTTAATTTCTGCGCTAAAGTTAATCCTAATATATTTTTCTATATTTATTTATGCTGGTGTATTTTTTATACTCCATACATTACATCATCTTGACTTGTTAGTTTCAATGCCTTTTGCTGTTTCTGCTGATTCACTATTCCAGTTGGCTTCTTAAGTGCCTACCAGGGCCATTTCTCATTGATATTGTTCCATCCCCCCTTCTCCTGTCCTTGATAGTTTCTGTACGTCATTCTTTTTATTCTGTCCTTCCTTTCCCAAATCGGTAATTCTGCTATTTTATTTAATGCTAAATCTAATGCTTCACAAGCTGTTAATCACTTTTATGGCTATTTATGCTAATATGCTATTTATGCTAATATAACAATTTTTTTCTCTTCGATAATAGATAGATAGATAGATAGATAGATAGATAGATAGATAGATAGATA
>JANRMT010062791.1:231865120-231881284 GCA_026402145.1 Polypterus bichir lapradei | reverse complement strand
ATAGATAGATAGATAGATAGATAGATAGATAGATAGATAGATAGATAGATAGATAGATAGATAATATACTTTGACCCGATATAAAATTAAATACCACCTAGTGTATTTGACTGTTGTAATTCCACAGGGCTCACCAGCTAAGGGATGCCACCCATATAAAGCAGTATGGTGAGTGGGCACCTGCTTTGGTCATTGGCACAGGTGTATCCCAAGTCTGAAGACAGCTGTTTGGTCTACTTGTGCCAATGTGGTAATCCACTTTGTTGAAGCAGCTGTCCATATGTAAGTAAAGCTGTGTACGTGGGTACTATAAAGTGGATAAACCTAACCCTTAAACAAACATACAGCAGTTAACAGTAATTATAGCATAGCTGATATAAAATAACAAGGATAGGAATTTCCATGATAATTTGTTCAAGGTATAGTAACAAGAGCATATTCTGTGTGTTATGGCCATATTCTCATAGGAGTTAGTGTTAAAAACTTTGATTAAGGATCACTGTGCTTTATTATTAGTTTTAGTGCTATTAGCTATGAAAAGTGTTGGCCTAAGGCAGCTATAAAAGAACACCATTGATTTAAGCAGAAGGGCCCTAGCTTGCCTGCCTGCATGCCTTTTCATTTACGTTGTTTTGAACATCTGCGAATCAAGGTCGTTATGCTCTCTGAAGAAACAGGCAGGCAGATTTTATTTTGGGAATGCAGGGGCTGAGCCTTTGACTGACAGAAAACTAATCAAACTGCGTTCTGGGCCTCTGCCAGTGTGAGTACAGAACAAGCTCTCAAGCTAGTGCATACAAATTACAAGCACTCAAATGGCATTTAGATTTATTGGGGCTCATCAACACCTTAGGTAATAAAGTAAAAATAAAATGCATCATGGTACCTAGATAGTTTGAGCTGTATAGGGGCTTAAGAGTTAATTATCGAAGGTTAGGGACCTTTCCCTGCACATACAGTAGATGTCCATGAAATAAGCAGCAGCTTAGCCTCTGTCAGACCACTGTGCAGCTGTGTGCCATGACTTAACAGTGTCACTATCTTTGTTTGCAGGCTTTTATATTAGCACTCTTATATATATTTTAAATTAGCATTTAAGTTTATATGCCAATGCTTCTTTGTATATCCTAATGATAATAAATATAGTTACAGCAGGACATATGAGTTAGCTTAAATAATCAATTGCTAAAGGCCTGTCTTTTCTCCTTCTTTCAAGCATTCATTTCTATGTCAAGGCTGTCCACAGCTTGGCCCTTATCAGTGAAGCTGCGCACTGCCGCTCACTGGCACAGGTGCCTGTTATTTTAACCTTTATGGAAGATAAAAATTTATACATTAGTATAAATAGCATATATTAGCATAAATAGCCATAAAAGTAATTAATAGCTTCTTAAACATTAGATTTGGCATAAATTTGAATGTCAAACAAATAAGATATGTGAAGTTGATAGTTAAATAAAAGATATTAGTCATATTGCATTATTTTTAAGCTTGAAGCAAAATTACCAATATTGGGAAAAGAAGGACAGAATAAGAAGAGAATGACGCACAGAAACTATCGAGGACAAAAGCAAGGGGAATAAGAACACCTGTTGTTTGAAGGCTAAGAAGCAAGGAACATACCAATGACATAATACAGAAAAATGGTCATGGTAGGCACGTGAGAAGTCAGCTGGAATAGTGAGTCAGCAGAAACAGCAAAGGCATTGATACAACAAGGTCAAGATGATGTAATGTATGGAAAATAAAAATACACTAGCATAAATAAATATAGAAAAATATATTAGCTGTCAGGGATGCCAGGGACAACGACCCGGCTGGGACACCTTGTGGGACCGGAAGAGGGTCTATGCCCAACCTGGATCACGTGGGGGCCGCCATCCTGGTTGCTTTGGGGGCCACGGGTAGGGGGCTTGGAAGCCCAACCCTGTAGGGACTCATTGTCACCGTCAGGGGGCGCCCCAATGCCTTGGGGACCCTGGACCTCAGCACTTCCGCCACACCAGGAAGTGCTGGGGGGAAGAGGAGCAGGGACACCCGGAGAGCTTCCGGGAGAACAGCCGGCACTTCCGCCACACTGGGGCGTGTCCAGGGAGGAGTGCCGGGATACACCTGGAGCCCATCCGGGATGAAATAAAAGGGGCCGTCTCCCTTCATTCGAGGCTGGAGTCAGGTGGAAGCAGAACAAACCAAGAGAGGAGAGTGGAGGTGGCCCGAAGAGAAGGCATTGTGTGGCCAGGACTGTGTAGGGGTTTGTGTGTGCACTTTTGAAACTTGTAGATAATATTGTAAATAAACGTGTGGTGGTGTTTAACAACATGTCCGCCTGTCTGTGTCCGGGCCGCGTTCACATCTGGCGTAGTCGGCAGGATGCTCCGTCTGGTGCAAGACGGGGACCTGAAAGTATAAATCTCGTTGTGGACGGCCCGGCGCAGCAGGGGACCTCACCCACGTGCCGCGGGAGCGGTGTGCACACAGCCCCACGGGGTAAAAGTACCCCACGGACCGCCAGGGGAGAGCCGTTTTTCCCTGTTGCAGGCTGGCGGCGTGCATGGCATGAGTGCAGCGGTCTCCGAGGAGCGCGCCGTTGCTGGAGGCGTCCGGGACGACATTGCGTCCAGAGAGGCCACGTCGAGGACGTTTCCTCGGTTAGACGGGATCTGGGAGGTGAGTTCCCTGCCTATCGGCAGCTGGCCCTTGGGGGCCGGGCGTGTTTTCTGTTTTCCAGGCAGGGACTTCCCGGATCCTTGTCAGTGGCGGGCGCATGCTGGCATGGTGGCAGCTGTGGGAGCTGCGGAGAAGGAGACGCTGCAGCTCGAGAGGCGCTGGCAACAGCAAGCCTGCTGGCAAGCACGTCGCCGCCGCAGGAGGGGAGCCAAAATGGCCACGGGCCAGAAGTCCCTCCCCCTGACAGGCACGCGTTGGATGGTGTGTCTTGCGTGCCCGCCAATGACTGTATCGAGGCGGGACCAAGGAATGTCCATCACGTGCCGGGGGGAGACCCGATTGGGCCGGAGGAAGAGGCCCACAGAAAGTTGCCGGCGTCTGGGGCTGACGGACAGGTAGGCTCCGCGTCGGTTAACTTCCTGTCTTTGCCGGCTGCTCTGTCGGAGCTTGAGGCGTGCCTTCAGCCCGCGGAGCAGCGTGTGTCACAGGTGCTACGTGGCCTCCGGGCAGAGTTGTGGGTACTGGAGATGAAGGCTGTCACATCTATGGAGGAGCTTTTGACGGCGATCAGATGGCGCGATGCTGCATTCTTCAGCCAGAGGTGTACGGCGGGGAAGGTGAGTACAGCCATCCCCGTACAGCATGAAGGAGGGTCTGCTGAAAACGGCTTTGAGTGTAATGATCAGCAACAAGTAAGCAGTCCACCGACAGTGGATGCGGCGCAGGGGGCTGCGTGCACGATGAGGGGAGAGACACCGAGGGGGCTGGCAGGACACGGGCTGTTGAGTGCCCCAGGTCCTAGCGCCCTCCACCCCGAGTCGGCAGCAGTCTAATGCCGCGCTACAGGGAAGCAAACAGGAAGGAGGCTCTTTCTTTTCAATAAGGAGACTCAGACCGTCAGAGCGTCCCAGAGCGACAGGAGGAATCGGAGGGTGAATGCCGGTTCCTCCGATAGGATGGGACGTGGTGCTGGGTGCACACGTCTGGGTGCTGGCCGCCCTCTGCGGGGGCAGAGGGAATCCTTGAGGTCAGCGGAGAGGAAAGGAGTGCAGGCGGTTCGTCTATTCCAACGACAGGAGGGACACGGAACCCGTGGAGGGGGTGCCGAACAGGCAAGTGGCAGGGTTCCGGATTGAGGGGGGAATGCTGCCAGTGCGTGGCACAGAGGGACGCCAGGGAAGGGTGTCCAGGCAGCGGTTCTGCCCCTTTCTTTCTGTCTGTTTCAGGGCCGGACCCCGGAGAAGCAGTAGGACCCACTTCGTTGGGAACCTGCCCTCAGGAGACGGGCCATCTGCTGGAAGGACACTCCGCTGGCGTGCGGGTGCCGCCACAGCTGGAGGAGACTACGAGGGAGCGAGTGGCTCCAACCAAAGGGGCGCAAAAACCTCGGAGGGGTTTGCCGAAGGAGTGGGCCCCAGGGTGCCGGTAAGAGGGGGAGCGCAGCCTGTGCAAGGCACAGGAGGGCACCAAGTGGTGGTGTTCTGGTGGCGTCTCTGCCCCTATCCCTGTTAGGAGAACAGGGCCAGACCTCGGCTGCCCAGAAGTAGGACCCGCTTCGGGGGTAAGCTGCCCTCGTGGGATGTGTCGCTCCTCCCAAGTGGTCTTCGCTGGCTGTGGGGCACTGTCAGGGATGCCAGGGGCAACGACCCGGCCGGGACGCCTTGAGGGACCGGAAGAGGGTCTATGCCCACCCTGGATCACGTGGGGGCCGCCTTCCTGGTTGCTTTGGGGGCCACGGGTAGGGGGATTGGAAGCCCAACCCTGTAGGGACCCATGGTCACTGTCAGGGGGCGCCCCAATGCCTTGGGGACCCTGGACCTCAGCACTTCCGCCACACCAGGAAGTGCTGGGGGGAAGAGGAGCAGGGACACCCGGAGAGCTTCCGGGAGAACAGCCGGCACTTCCGCCACACTGGGGCGTGTCCAGGGAGGAGTGCCGGGATACACCTGGAGCCCATCCGGGATGAAATAAAAGGGGCCGTCTCCCTTCATTCGAGGCTGGTGTCGGGTGGAAGCAAGACAAAGCAAGAGAGGAGAGTGGAGGTGGCCCGAAGAGAAGGCATTGTGTGGCCAGGACTGTGTAGGGGTTTGTGTGTGCACTTTTGAAACTTGTAGATAATATTGTAAATAAACGTGTGGTGGTGTTTAACAACATGTCCGCCTGTCTGTGTCCGGGCCGAGTTCACATAGCATTAACCTTAGTGCAGAAATTAATGTAACTCAGGCATGCCAAGCAAATGATTAAATAAAGGTACATGCCATATTTCTTTTTAATTAAAGCTTAGCTTCAGCCACCAAATATGAAATAGCTTGAAAGCCAAGGAAGGGGAAATGATAAGAGAATGCCCAAAAATGGAAGAAGAGAACATCTGCTAAGCCTAGGCCAATCATAATAAGCAAAACAGAAAATAAAGATGGACAATAGACAGTAAAAATACCGGAGGCCAGCTGCAGAAGGAAGTCAGGAGATAATAATGGTTCCCATGAGAACTTAAAGTATCGACTGGACAGGTGCAGAGAGTAGTCAGAGAGAACAGCGAATGAGCTAATTTGAGCGAGGTCGGAGTGATAAGAAATTATTATATAAACTTTGAGTTCTGAACTGTTCTGGGCCTAATCTGATTTGGCCGAATTGGGTTGAGTCCATGTTATTGTTTTATTGCAATAAAGCTATAAACTCTGTTTGCCTATCCTCTGAGTTCCTAATATCAGGTAAAAGCCCTGTGGTGACAATTTTTCGCCACAACACTTTACAGGAATGCTAGTGCAACAACCCAGCCACAGGGGATGCACAATCCTGTGTGTTTCTTCGTGCCGGACCCAAGCCCGGATAAATGGGGAGGAATACGTCAGGAAGGGCATCCGGTGTAAAATTTTGCCAGATCATTATGTGGACAACAATGCAAATTTCCATACCGGATCAGTTTAGGCCTGGGTTAACAATGGCCGCCACCAGTACTGTTAGCCAACAGAGTGCTGGAGGAAATTGGGCTACTGTTGGCCAAAGAAGAAGAAGAAGAGGGGGTTGACTTGTCTGGGGGCAGGAGGAGAGGTGGAATGTAAAGAGAGTGAAACTGAGGGTAGGAACTTCGAATGTTGGCAGTACGACTGGTAAGGTGAGAGAGTTAGCCGATATGATAGAGGGTCAACTCTGGCTGGATGTCTGGGAGACAAAGTCAGAGAGGTGAGATTGCATTGGTTTGGACATGTGCAGAGGAGAGATGCTGGGTATATTAGGAGAAGGGTGTTAAGGACAGAGCTGCTAGATAAGAGGAAAAGAAGAAGGTCTAAGAGAAGGTTTATGGATGTGGTGAGAGAGAACATGCAAGTGATGGGTGTGACAGAGCAAGATGGAGAGGACAGGAAGAGATGGAAAAAGATGATCCGCTGTGGCGACTCCTAAGGGGAGCAGCTGAAACAAGAAGAAGAAGAAGGAATGCTAGTGCAACAAGTAACCATTAATTGAATTATTAATTAGGCAGTCCAGTTTTCATATGTGGGTCCTCCTGATCCCAACTTGATTGTAAGAATTGATTAACCGAAAGGCCATCGATCTTCAACAGCTCAGGATTAGGACTTGAGAATGAGGGTAGGGGTAATCAGATGATGCTCACCTGCAGGTGACAAATATGTCCTTTGAGCCAAAGTGGTTGTTATGAGAAGATGGACTGGGAAGGAAATTTGTTATGAGAGGTCTACTGGGAAGATGATTATTATGGGGATGTCCACCGGGGCAAGGGTATTATTATGAGAAAGTCTTCACCACCAAGTGATTGTTCTGAGAAAAGGTGCTGGGCAAGGTCATCATCAGGAGAAACCATGTACAGTAGATGTTGGGAAACTGGTGTGAAAGGGGGCATTTTGGGATAAGAACTGTAATAAATTTGGGGTGCACCGAAAGTTCAGGGCTCACTTCATGAACTGAGACAAGCTTTATGTTCTTTGTTGCAACTGTATTTTATACTGTGCAATAAAGTCTAAATTCTAACTACTTATTCTGAAGTCTCTGCTCGTTTTTCCTGAAGATTTCTCCACAACCTTAGCAGTCGAATAAAGATATTTTCAATGGAAAACAGCAAAGTGAGAGGGCATTTGGTTGCTTCTGAGATTCTTAATGTACAGCAACACCTGTGCCAAACGATAAAAAAGTCCATGTAACTGAAGACTCTTTGACCCATTTACGAGAGGGAGAAGTAGAACTTCAATCCAAAAGACCAGTTGCACATGAAGCTCCGGCCATTTACATCAACAGCTTTGTGGTGCATCAGAGGACAGTGACACGGGTCTCAAACTGGGAAGACGATGGATTTATCTAGTATAGTACTGTGTTGGCAGGAACAGAAATATAGGAGCTCTTCTGGGCAGAAGGAACTAAAGGTACACCAGGGCCATTGTATTGCTCTTGTAAAGGACAGCAGAGATCTAGCAATATCATATTATGCCAAAGTGAATGAGATTGACTCTGAGATCAAGTTCAGCTGGGGGCACAGCACTTCCAAAAAGTTGGGCATCAAAATATAGCTATTGGGGTGCATCTCACATGGACAGATTCACAGGAAAGAAGGATCCTGCACAGTGGACTATATATGACTGTTGTGTTGAGATTAAGGAAAGGATGTTTGATTACAATGGTCGACTATGTAGGCAGCAGTGAAGATTAATCATATTCATTGTGTTAGTGTGATCTCTGTATTAATAAACTTTGCAGATAGTTGGCTGATGAAAAAGGCTTCGGACATACACAATGTGCAGTATTTGTTTTACGACTGCTTATTATTACTATCGTCATCATTATATACAGTGCGCAAAAAAATTGAAGGAACACTCTATAATGAGAGTATAGCCTCAAGGCAATGAAACTTCTAGGATATTGATCTGGTCAGTTAAGTAGCAGAGGGGGTTGTTCATTTGTTTCAGCTGCTTTGGTGCACTAAAGGGGCAACAATGAGATGACCCCCAAATCAGGAATGGTTTAACAGTTGGAAGCCACTGACATTTTTCCCTTCTCATCTATTTTTCCACTCGTTTTGCATTTGGTTACGGTCAGTGTCACTACTTGTACCATGAGGTCATACCTGGACCCTACAGAGGCTGCACAGGTAGTCCAACTTCTCCAGGATGGCAGGCACATCAATACGTGTCATTGCCAGAAGGTCTGCTGTGTCTTCCAGCACAGTCCCAAGGGCATGGAGGAGATTCCAGGAGACAGGCAGTTACTCTAGGAGAGCTGGACAGGGCCCCTCATAGAAGGTCCTTAACCCATCAGCTGGACTGAACGCTATCTGCTCCTTTGGGCAAGGAGGAACAGGATGAGCACTGCCAGAGCCTACAAAATGACCTCCAGCAGGCTGGCCACTTCTGATGGTAGCCTAAAGGCCCGATGTCCTCTAGTGGACCCTGTGCTTACTGCCCAGCACTATGGAGCTTGATTGGCATTTGCCATAGAATACCAGAATTGGCAGGTCCACTACTGGTGCGCTGTGCTTTTCACAGATGAGAGCAGTTTCACCCTGAGCACATGTGACAGCCGTGAAAGGGTCTGGAGAAGCCGTGGAGAATGTTATGCTGCTTATAACATCGTTCAGCATGACCGGTTTGGTGGTGGGTCAGTGATGGTTGTCATTGCGAAAAATTGTCACCACAAGGCTTTTTACCTGAAATGAAGGCTATTAGGACTCAGGACTGGCAAACAGAGTTTATAGCTTTATTGCAATAAAACAATAACACAAACTCAGCCCAATTCAGCCAAATCAGATTGAGCCCCGAACAGTTCAGAACTCAAAACTTATATAGAAATTTCTTATCACCCCGACCTCGCTCAAATTAGCTCATTTGCTGTTTTTCTCTGACTCCTCTCTGCACCTGTTCGACCGATACCTCGAGTTCTCATGGGAACCATTATTATCTCCTGACTTCCCCCTGCAGCTGGCCTCCGGTATTTTTACTTTCTATTGTCCATTTTTAGTTTCTGTTTTGCTTAATTTTTATTGGCCAAGGCCGAGCAGATGTTTTCTTCTTCCATTTTTGGGCATTTTCTTATCATTTCCCCTTCCTTGGTTTTAACGTTATTTCATATTTGATGGCTGAAGCTAAGCTTTAATTAAAAAGAAATGTGGCATGTGCCTTTATTTAATCATTTGCTTGGCATGCTTGACTTGCCTTAATTTCTGCACTAAAGTTAATGCTAATATATTTTTCTATATTTATTTATGCTAGTGTATTTTTTATTCTCCATACATTACATCATCTTGACCTTGTTAGTTTCAATGCCTTTTGCTGTTTCTGCTGATTCACTATTCCAGCTGGCTTCTTACGTGCCTACCAGGACCATTTTTTATTGATATCGTTCCTCAGCTTCCTATCTTTTTGAACAACAGGTGCACATGTTCCCCCTTCTCCTGTCCTGAATTTATTCTGTGCGTCATTCTCTTTCTAGTCTGTCCTTCCTTTCCCAAATTGGTAATTCTGCTTCAAGCTTAAAAATAATGCGATATGACTAATGTTTTTTATTTAACTATTTGCTTGACCTATCTTATTTGCTTGACATTCTAATTTATGCTAAATCTAATGTTTTAGAAGCTGTTAACTGCTTTTATGGCTATTTATGCTAATATGCTATTTATGCTAATATATAAATTTTTCTCTTCCATATGGTCTGGGGAGGCATATCCATGGAGGGATGCACAGACCTCTACAGGCTAGACAACAGCACCTTGACTGCCATTAGGTATCAGGATGAAATCCTTGGACCCATTGTCAGACCCTATGCTGGTGCAGTGGGTCCATGGGTTCCTTCTGGTGCACTACAATGTCAGGCCTCATGTGGCGAAAGAATACAGGCAGTTCCTGGAGGATGAAGGAATTGATACCATTGACTGGCCCCCACGCTCACTTGCCTGACCTCAATCCAATAGAACACCTCTGGGTGTCACATTATGTTTCGCTCCATCCGATGATGCCAGGTTGCACCTCAGACTGTCCAGGAGCTCAGTGATGCCCTGGTCCAGATCTGGGAGGAGATCCCCCAGGACACCATCCGTCATCTCATTAGGACATTGTCAGGCATGCATACAAGCACGAGGGGGCCATACAAACTACTGAGTATGATTTGGAGTTGCTGCAATGAAATTTCGGCAAAATGGAATCGCCTGCCACATCACCTTTTCACTTTGATTTTCGGGGTGTCTTTGAATTCAGCCCTCTGTAGGTTGATAATTTTCATTTCCATCAAACGATGTGGCATCCTTTCGTTCTTAACACATTACCCAGTCCACATCAGTAGAGATAGCCAGCAAGATTTTTTTCCCATTGAGATCTGTTGTGTTTTCAAAGTATTCTTTTAATTTTTTTTGAGCAGTTTTAATATATACACATGCTAAAGTAAAAGCTTGTAAACACAGACAGCTAAACCATTGAGCATTGGTACACTTATCTGACTTCCCAGCACAGAGGCTGAGCTGCTGTTTACTTCACAGGCATCAATTTGCAAAGAAAAAGTTTCTAGCCTTCAATAATCATTTCTTAAGTACTGTACCTATAAAGCTCAGAGTAATAGGTATCATGATGCATTTTATTTTTACTTTATTACCTAAGGTGTTGATGAGCCCCAATAAATCTAAATGCCATTTGAGTGCTTGTAAATTGTATGCGCTAGCCTGAGAGCTTGTCCTGTACTCACACAGGCAGAGGCCCAGAATGCAGTTTGTTTAGTTTTCTGTCAGTCAAAGGCTCAGCCCCTGCATTCCCAAAACAAAATCTGACTGCTTGTTTCTTCAGAGAGCATAACGACCTTGACTCGCAGATGTTCAAAACAAAGCAAGTGAAAAGGCAGGCAGGCTGGGGCCCCTCTGCTAAAGTAAATGGTGTTCTTTTTAAGCTGCCTCAGGCCTAGACTTTTCATAATTAATAGCATTAAAACTAACGATAAAGCATATTGATCCTTAATCGAAATTCTCAACACCCTAAGTGTTGTGTCTGCAACGTAGCGATCACGGAGCTGCTTTTATAGCAGCATGTCCAGGCTGTCCTGTCCTCCTCAGACAGGCCTCGAACACCCGATGATGTCGTCCCTCTCAGGTTCAGACCCAGGTGCGCTACAGTATTATTTCCAAAGCACACTGGCTGAAAAACACTGGACTAGATGACTGTGGCTACTTTAATGCCGCTTGCACTTTTCGGAAAGATGTTTTAGGTGTCGTACCCCTGTCGCTGTCCACAACACTTTGAAATAAGAAACACTAAAAAGAAAAAAAATGACTTATTAAAAACCACATCCAGCTAGCCAACTCTGTTTTTCATAACAAGACCTGGAAAATGTCCATGAGTAAGCTCGTCCTCGATCACTTGCCAGCTGCTGAATTTGTACGTCGGTCCGGTCCAAGCTCCTTTATTTTCTTTTTATCCTCTTCAAGTGAACGATTTATGAAGGGGTATATCATGAAAGAAATTTTCTTTGATTTCTGAAAGTTCCACTTGAAGCTGCCATCGCCCTAAAGTTTTAGTTTCCAGTAATATCAATCCATCCATTTTCTAACCCGCTGAATCCGAACACAGGGTCACGGGGGTCTGCTGGAGCTGCTGGAGCCAATCCCAGCCAACACAGGGTACAAGGCAGGAACCAATCCCGGGCAGGGTGCCAACCCACCGCAGGACACACACACACACCAAGCACCTCCACCTAACCTGCATGTCTTTGGACTGTGGGAGGAAACCGGAGCGCCTGGAGGAAACCCACGCAGACACGGGGAGAACATGCAAACTCCACGCAGGGAGGACCCATGAAGTGAACCCAGGGCTCCTTACTGCGAGGCAGCAGCACTACTACTACGCCACCGTGCCGCCCTACCGGTAATAGCGGATGTGAAATGTGAACCATTCACGTGAACATGAAATACTGCATCGACGATGATTCACATCTATCACATTAGATTAAAAAAAGTGCGGAAACAATATTAATTCACTACCAAAAAATGTCGGAGTGTTCGCTGCGCGGAGAGATGAGTCCTCGGCAAAATCTGAAAGCAACAAATTAAAGGGCAGCTTCAGGTCACCTGCTTGCCAAAAGATCAACCGTCTGCTTTACAAACCACCACTGTATTAAATTAGTTTTCAGATATACGTACAATTATTTACTTTTAAGGAACGATGCCCTGTAGTTTACTTTGCCCCAAGATGCTAATATTAGCTTGTTTTAAGTGTACAAAAGTGTATTAAAAAGCATTGGAACACCGTGCATTTTTTCTGAAAGTAGAGTAGTAGTGCCATCTACTGGTTGGCTCAAAGAAAATCGCAAGCTTTGAGGAACTGACGTTTGGCGATTGCAATTGCTCTTCCTGAGTACTCTAGAACAGGGGTGTCAAACTCCAGGCCTGGAGGGCCGCAGTGGCTGCAGGTTTTCATTCTGACCCTTTTCCTAATCATTGACCAGTTTTCGCTTTTAATTAACTCCTTTTCCCTTCATTTTAATAGCCCTGTTTTTAAGGATTCAGTCCTCTGAATTGATTCGTTTCTTCATGAAATGGCAGCCATACAGAAATGAGACTTGAAACGAGCCAACAGATGAGCAGCTAAACTGGGATTTCAAATTCCAACCAATTTCACTCCATCTAATCTATTAATGAGAAGCCGATTCTTGCTGTTAATTAATTAAGCCCGATATTTAATTTTGTGGTCTGTTGCTGCTCTCATTCTACCACAGCAGACATTTCCAAAGCTGTTGATTTTCTGTTCGTCAAAATATTTTGGTGACCCGAGAGATCAACCTTACTGAGACCTTCACTTTTCTTTATCTTCATATATTGTATGATGGGCAGAGGTGAGCTAGTCATGTGGCAGCTCATTTTGTGTCTCATTATTGTTTGGCTGCTAATTAAAAAAAGAGACAACTAAGAGGCCTGAGTCAAGTTAATTAAAACTAAAGCAAAAGAAGTTAATTAGCAGCAAAAACTGGTCACTAATGAAGAAGATGGTTAGAATGAAAACCTGCAGCCACTGCGGCCCTCCAGCCTGGAGTTCGACACCTGTGCTCTAGAATGTTTCATTTTCACATTTGATCATTTATGTTTGTATTTGTACTCCACCTGTATTTGTGTACTAATTATATTTACTTATTTCTATATAGATTCCATACACACTTTCTAACCGAAGAATTAGGCCAGCAGATGTAAAAGCAGCCGAGTAACGTACAACTGTCCAGCACATTGACTCTTATCATTATCATCACAGTTATTATTGTAATTAATAAAGATACAGCTAAAGTAAATGTGCATCTTACTTCATGTGTATAACACAACAAAACATTTGACTGACATTTTGAATTGCTATTATGGGTAATGATTGTGAGTTTATGGGTTTGAATGATTAAATATTAAATTAATCTGGTGGAATTTGTTCTTTTACTCAGATTGTTAATGGACGGTGTACACGGTAAATGCGTTGAACTTGATTATGTTTGTGTAACGTTAATGCAAATGGCCAGGAGATGTCACTAGAGAGGCGAGTGTCAAATGCTTCGGCGCTTCAATACGATTTCTAACGCAATTGCTTCAGATGTTTTGGTGCTTCGTGAGGCTTCACTCCACATCACTACCTCATCTTGTTCTTCTTCTTCTTCACTATCATCTGAATAATGTCAGATTGGAATAATAATGATGTATTGCTGCCATCTGCTGGATGGACACTCTTGCTTTCGTTATCACATTTTTTTTAAATTACTAAAAATTATAATACATTTGTTTCTTATAATTATCTTGTAAAAAGACTTTTAAAGGGCAACTGTTCTCAGTTGTAACAGTATCTGTTTCTTTCAGGTTATCAAAAAGATGAGTCATTGTTCGCATTTATGTGTTTTATGCTTGCCAATATAACAAAAGATTAAGACTTAGGTAAGTTTGTTTAAATCAATACTATAACTTAATTTCTGCCTTTCTTTCTCGGGACACCATTTATTCTTGTCCCTTATGAGAAGTTTTAACCGAAACAAATGCCTTTCCATGCTCCCAAATGTTTTGATGTTCCCTGAAAACTGTCTTTTTAATTATACATTAAATTCACATTTGAGTAAAGGCATCACAAAGTCTAGTTAAGTTTTATACAGTGTTTAGCTAACTTACCTGCCCTTTCTTTTCCTTTATGTGCTGGTACTTGGGTGTAGTCATAACAATCTGGAGCTAAACACTCAAAACTGTGGAGATAACAGTGGATTTTAGGAAAGGTCCCACAATATTGACCCCCTTTTGCATACTTCTGGGAAAGTTGTGGAAACCTACACGTTTCTGGGATGTATAATCTCCCAGGACTTGGGAGGCCAATGTAAGATCCATTATAAAAAGGGCACAACAGCAAAAGTACTTCCGGCGACAGCTGAGAAAGTTCAGCCTTCCACATGAGCTGCTGATTGAGTTCTACATAGGAGTTTGGATCCGTGACTAAAAAAGATAAAAACAGGTTACAATGAATAGTCAAGTCTGCCGAAAATATTATTGGTGTCATTCTGCCCAAATTACAGAACCTGAATTATTCCAGAGTCATGAAACAGGCTGAGAAAATCATCACTGACCCATCACCGCCAGGCCACAACCTTTTTGAACTTCTTCCATCAGCCCGGTGTTAAAGATTAATAAATGCCAACACAAACAGATGTAAAATCAGTTTATTCCCACAGCCCATCAAGCTCACAAATGGTTAGTTTCATCCCCCCAGGGTTTTGCAGTACTGTTCAAATATTGATAATATTTTTTTTCTGTGTTTATTTCATTATTTCTTTCACTGAGTTGCACTTTGTAAGCATTATAGATGTCAAAGGGGCTGGACGGGTATCCCAGCCAGAAGATGGAGTGGTTCCTTACCCGGATGGGAGGCTTCTAATAGGCAAACAAGCATCCCAGCTGGGAAAGAGAAAGGGATCAGACCCAGAAGAGAGGGGCAAATAGGATGGACGAACCCCCCATCGGAATGGGAAGGTGTCACCGGGGACCATTTACTCCCGTAGCATGTTAAATGGCAGCAGCCCTGGATGGCGATGCCCAGTATGAAACCAGTAGGTCGTGCTGGAAAGTGTAGTCCTGCAACACAGCCCTGCTGAGCCCCTAGGTGCCGCAAGGGGGTGCTGCAGGAAGATGCGTCACCTAAAATGGGACTTCTATATAACCCGGAAGTAGTTCCATCAGGCAGTGGCCCTGGCATCGGAGGTACTCCCGGGTCCTTAATAAAGGGGACTGCAATCCCTTGTCCAGGTGAGTCGGAGCTGGGAGGAAGAAAGGCAACACTCAACTGGAGGACGGCAGTGCAGTGATAAGAATTGGAAGGAGACAGGAATTGTGTTATCGAAGAGAGAAACCTGTGCTGTTGTGCTACTTTGTGGTAATGTGGAAGGAATACGGCTGAATAAACCATCCTTTATTTTCATCACAGCATATGTGTATATACTGTATATATTTGTAAAAGTTTGAGAACCCCTCTCAGCCTGCATAATAATTTACTTTCAACAAAAAAGATAACAGTGGTATGTCTTTAATTTCCTAGGAACATCTGAGTACTGGGGTGTTTTCCGAACAAAGATTTTTAGTGAAGCAGTATTTAGTTGTATGAAATTAAATCAAATGTGAAAAACTGGCTGTGCAAAAATTTGGGTTCCCTTGTAATTTTGCTGATTTGAATGCATGTAACTGCTTAGTACTGATTACTTGCAACACCAAATTGTTTGGATTAGCTCGTTAAGCCTTGAACTTCATAGACAGGTGTGTCCAATCATGAGTGGTAAAAGGTATTTAAGGTGCTCAATTGCAAGTTGTGCTTCCCTTTGACTCTCCTTTGAAGAGTGACAGCATGGGATCCTCAAGGCAACTCTCAAAAGATCTGAAAACAAAGATTGTTGAGTATCATGGTTTAGGGGAAGGCTACAAAAAGCTATCTCAGAAGTTTAAACTGTCAGTTTCAACTGTAAAGAATGTAATCAGGAAATGGAAGGCCACAGGCACAGTTGCTGTTAAACTCAGGTCTGGCAGGCCAAGAAAAATACAGGAGCGGCATATGCGCAGGATTGTGATAATGGGTACAGACAACCCACAGATCACCACCAAAGACCTGCAAGATCATCTTGCTGCAGATGGTGTATCTGTACATCGTTCTACAATTCAGCACAATTTGCACAAAGAACATCTGTATGGCAGGGTGATGAGAAAGAAGCCCTTTCTGCACACACACCACAAACAGAGTCGCTTGTTGTATGCAAATACTCATTTAGACAAGGCTGTGTGGCTAGTTCAGGGACTGGGGCTCTTGTTAAAGTCGAGGGTCAGATGAATTCAATCCAATATCAACAAATACTTCAGGATAATGTTCAAGTATCAGTCACAAAGTTGAAGTTATGCAGGGGTTGGATATTCCAACAAGACAATGACCCAAAACACAGTTCGAAATCTACAAAGGCATTTGTGCAAAGGGAGAAGTACAATGTTCTGGAATGGCCGTCATAGTCTCCTGACTTGAATTTCATCGA
>JANRMT010062791.1:231845078-231855120 GCA_026402145.1 Polypterus bichir lapradei | reverse complement strand
TATACACTCACCTAAAGGATTATTAGGAACACCTGTTCAATTTCTCATTAATACAATTATCTAATCAACCAATCACATGGCAGTTGCTTCAATGCATTTAGGGGTGTGGTCCTGGTCAAGACAATCTCCTGAACTCCAAACTGAATTTCAGAATGGGAAAGAAAGGTGATTTAAGCAATTTTGAGCGTGGCATGGTTGTTGGTGCCAGACAGGCCGGTCTAAGTATTTCACAATCTGCTCAGTTACTGGGATTTTCACGCACAACCATTTCTAGGGTTTACAAAGAATGGTGTGAAAAGGGAAAAACATCCAGTATGCGGCAGTCCTGTGGGCGAAAATGCCTTGTTGATGCTAGAGGTCAGAGGAGAATGGGCCGACTGATTCAAGCTGATAGAAGAGCAACTTTGACTGAAATAACCACTCATTACAACCGAGGTATGCAGCAAAGCATTTGTGAAGCCACAACACGCACAAACTTGAGGCGGATGGGCTACAACAGCAGAAGACCCCACCGGGTACCACTCATCTCCACTACAAATAGGAAAAAGAGGCTACAATTTGCACGAGCTCACCAAAATTGGACAGTTGAAGACTGGAAAAATGTTGCCTGGTCTGATGAGTCTCGATTTCTGTTGAGACATTCAAATGGTAGAATCAGAATTTGGTGTAAACAGAATGAGAACATGGATCCATCATGCCTTGTTACCACTGTGCAGGCTGGTGGTGTAATGGTGTGGGGGATGTTTTCTTGGCACACTTTAGGCCCCTTAGTACCAATTGGGCATCGTTTAAATGCCACGGGCTACCTGAGCATTGTTTCTGACCATGTCCATCCCTTCATGACCACCATGTACCCATCCTCTGATGGCTACTTCCAGCAGGATAATGCACCTGGTCACAAAGCTCGAATCATTTCAAATTAGTTTCTTGAACATGACAATGAGTTCACTGTACTAAAATGGCCCCCACAGTCACCAGATCTCAACCCAATAGAGCATCTTTGGGATGTGGTGGAACGGGAGCTTCGTGCCCTGGATGTGCATCCCACAAATCTCCATCAACTGCAAGATGCTATCCTATCAATATGGGCCAACATTTCTAAAGAATGCTTTCAGCACCTTGTTGAATCAATGCCACGTAGAATTAAGGCAGTTCTGAAGGCGAAAGGGGGTCAAACACCGTATTAGTATGGTGTTCCTAATAATCTTTTAGGTGAGTGTATGAACAGCAATACGCCTCTGTGTTTGACTCATTGGAACTGGGACTGCCAAGTCAGATGTTTTCTTTCTTTTTAAATTTCCTTTCTATTTGGTCATTCTGGTGTGTTTGTGGATGTATTTATCTATTTATTGAACTTCTGTTAAAGCCACAATGACATATAAATAGGTGGGATTTTTGCTTATCTGTCATGGCCCATGCATGCAAAAGCTTGGTTGTTCGAGTAGCTGCTCGTGTAAATCTTTTCTGTGACAAACAAATGGTTAATGCCACAGTTGCTGATTTTCATGGGCTGATAGGCTGAATTTGAATTCTGGAGTGCCTAAGGATTTTGTTTGTTATAGATAAGCACTCACTGTTGCTACCTTGTTTCTTGTAGTCTATGCACTTTGAAGGATCAGTTAACACTCTTTTATTCCCAAATATTTATAAAATTATGCACAGGAAAAGTTTATTAATGCTCCACATTATTCTGTGGTCATTTTTCAAGTTTTCCTACCAATTTTCAACAGACTGTGAATGAAGCCATGAAACTCCAACTACTCAAACAACAGCATGCTACTTATAACGTACAAATACGCTGTCATCTGTAACCAAACCTGGGCAGGAGTGTACTCAGCAGATCTTACGGCATACACAATGTCCGCCCTAGCATTTTACTCTTGAGGAAGATAAAACTTTATTATTTAACTCACAAATATCAAGGACTGTATTTTGAATTAATCATGCTGCAGAGAGCTATATGATTTGTTCCTCATTTATGCAGAAAACGAATTAAGCTGTGTGCACAGCATTAAGGGACTAACTTGCATCATTTATAAGAAACTGCTGACCTCTTGATAATAACAGAACAACCTGTGATATTACGAAATCAGCTCTGACCGGTTTCTGAACTCTTAAACTAGTTTGAGCATATTGCTAAAGACTTGGGTATGTAGCTAAATTCCTCCTGGCTGTTTCGCAAAAACATTGCATGCCTAAACAAGATCAGATATTGATCACTAAAGCTTGCTATGGTAAGTTCTGCTTTGAACATGTAACAGATCTACTATAAAAGAGAGAAACTCCTTGGAATGTGAGGCTATCTGATCTAACTGTCAGTGGAACTGGCTGACAGGGGCTACAAAGTCTCTCTGCCACCAAGAATAAAGAAATTGCTTTTTTATTTTTTATTGGTGTTTGCCTACTGTTGACTCGACTTTTGTCCACAGTTTTTGGTGCCCTCTCTGAGGACAGAGATGGCCAAGTGACTCCTTGAGCGGGATCGTCCAGAGGACCAGCAAAAGGAACAATTCTGGCCGGATCGGGAGGACCAGCTCCGGAAAAAGTTAGGACGGGCCTGCCTCGGGCGACTCCTGCATGGGGAGTCCTTGACCTCCTCTGATTCTTCCTGAAATTCGAGTGAACCGGGAATTTCCAGGCAGGAGGAAAAATTCTTGGTGAGATGACCAAGTGAGTATGACCTGGGAAAAGAAACCAGGTAGTGAGTGGACTGGAATGTATAGATAACCTCTCGAAAATAAAACAGTGTGAAAAGATTATGAATGTTAAGGACGTGAGTTAAGTACACTCCCTAGGAAAAGGAGAAGAAGTCTCTTTGAGGTTTAAAAAATAAAATAAAGGAAAGGAGTGGGAAGAATAGATAAATAACTGAACATTTCGTGATTAGGAAAAAGCACTGTTGCGGGAGGGCGAGACTCTTTGTTCTAACGGTCTGGTTATATCCTGAACTCAACGGGTCACTCAGGGAATCGATCACCTAAAACAGCGGTAACCAGCGGCCTTCGGGTGAGACTGTCAGTCCGCTAATCAGGTTGATCGTCCTGGTGGACCGGGGGACAGGAGGGACCGGAAGTGAAGCGACAGTTGGGGCTGGTTTAGCAAAAAGAGTGCGGAAAACTCACTGACCATGGGGAAAACTAATAGCAAACCGGTTAAAACTCCTTTGGGAAACAGAAAGCATGAATCCACGTTCTCATCTGTGACTGAATAAAGACTAGTTGATTGAACTATTCCTGTTTTCCTCGGGTGTTACTTCCACTGTTTATTTGGCACCCTAACAGTTTCCCTCGTGTTGGAGAACCCGAGTGAAGGTGCGAATTGCAGACAGGAATAAGATCGGTGACCGCTGAGTACAACTGCTTTACCGTCCTGGAGAGGTACTGGGGACATAACGATAAAAGCACCTCTTGGAATGAGACGGAGTCTTAAGTAGACTCATAATTAGAAGGGAGAGGTGAAAGTTTAATAAAAAAGGGAAAGCACCTCCCGGTCGGGGATTCGCTAAAGAAAGAAATTGAAAAAACAGGGTGTGAATGAGGAGCCTCTGTTCGGCGGATTGTTTTCGGAAAACGTTCCAAGGAAAAAAAAAAAAAAAAAACAGCTCTCCAAGACGCTACATAGAACAGAAAACAGGGTTAGACTTTAAAAAAAATTGTAAACGGTGGAATGAACAGAGCAGGGCAGGTGGCCAGTAGAAGGCTCTGGTGATATGAGTGTACAGGAAGTTGGGAAGATTGTATGTAGAAATGCACGAGGGTGCTGTAGTTGAGGGCCAAATAGAATGGAAATGTTTGATAGATGGGAATTGATAATTAAAGATAGAGCCCTGAAAGCAATGCTGAAGTGCAATGAGGGACGGCAAAGCCAAATGAAAATTATAGCAGAAAAGAAAAGCTGTTCTTGATAATGCAGGAACCATCCCAAAAGTCCGAACAAAAGAAGGAAGAATAAGTAAATAAAAACAATATAAATAAAAAGAAGAAGAACAGATTATACCTTGATTTAGTGACAGCATGTGTTTCCCCTCCCTTTAAGGACAATAGTCCATTACCATCCCTTGGGGCAGCTGGAGGAATTAATGAAGGGGGAGGAAGAAGATGGTCCCGATGATTTCTAAACCGAACAGTTTCAGCCAGAGAAGGATGAAGAAGAGGGAGACGGTAGAGATCACCACTGACCTCAGTTACGATTGGTGCAAGCAAGTACTGCGGCACAAAGACACGGCCCGGGGAAAGGGATGCCAATAATCCCCAATTCTGACCCCTCAGGGTCAAAAAACATGAATATGAAAGGATGAAATTTCAAGCACCATTAATACAAGTGCCCTTTCCGCAATACAATATACAACAGCCTGACTCAGATTAAAACTGTTCCACCTTCATGGTGCAAAGAAACTGGGACCTGCAAGAATTAAAAGAGGTGGTGCAGGAATTGCTGAACCAGTTCATGACAGTGGAGAAACAATTAGATGACATGTATAAGCCAAATGCTGCAGAATGGATTCAGGTCCTTAGAAGGAAGGTCCAGGCTGGAATGATGCGAGAGGGCAATGGACAGAGACTCTGGGACGACAGGGGTTTGATAGTGGCCAGTTCAGTGTTCAGTGGACAGTTACGAGCACAAATAAATGCAAAATATATCAGCCCTCTAATGCCCAGTGAACTTGTTTGGACAAGACTTGATGGTCCGCCTGTGCCTTTGCATTTCAGTTACGAAAAAGGGAGTGAAGGTTGCATCAGAACAACACATCACTCTTGCACTGACCACCACCATTACATGCTCGTATGCTGCCTTGATTGTTTACGTTTTTCTCAAAACAGCAAAAACCTCTGCTGTCCTAGGTTCCTCTTGGATTACAGTATTCAAAATCTTTTTAGTGTATTGCATGATTTTTTGGACTGTATTATGATGAAGTCTGGCTCTTGGACTTTTCAGCTGCTTTTGTCAGAAAAAGAGACTATTTGCCTAATGAACTGTTATATCTCAGCAGGACTGGCTGGAGCAGTATCTCTCTTTTGTTACAACAATTGCTTTTCTTCTGGAGTGGTTCTACCACATATCCCCATTGCTAAATCCTCTCATTTTCAGTGGCATAATGTGAGACAATGGGTATTAGCATGTCCAGATGGGGAGGATTGGGAGTATGTGGGACCTAATATTTAGTTCACCCAGATAGATCTGTTAAGAAAATTGCAGTAGGACTAGTTGTACCTGTAACCCGATCCGTTCTGTCATTTATCTTTCACCTCTCCACCTACACCCATGCTGTTTACCCTTCAAATTTTTTAGTTAGATTCGCTCCACTAATCTCTCTAGGTACAAGGGAAAAAATATTTTGTCTGAATAGCTCATGTTGAACCCTTGGTCATTTTCCCAAAGTCATCCTTCCGTTTACATTGTGCACAATATCTTATTTCGTTTGAGGCTGGGACCGGTATTACAATTGTTTATGCTGATTTAGTTAAGCGGGGTGCTATTATTCTAATCCAATACTCTCCTATTCTTCCAGTTAGAAAGCAGATGATTCATGACGATTCATTCAGGACCTCCGTGGAGTCAAAGCTGCTATACACCCTAGGACTCCTATAGTCCCGAAACCTTCCACTATTCTCTCTACTGTCCCGGCCACTGCTATGTGGTTTTCTGTTACTGATCTTGTGAATGCTTTCTTTTCAATTCCTGTACACCCTGAATCTCAGTTCTGGTTCGCATTCACTTTTAAAGGGAAGCATTGGACCTGAACTGTAATACCGTAGGCATATACAGAGGCTCTGTGTGAGTGCAGGTGAGTGTGTGTGCACATGCGTGCGTGTGTGCACATGCGTGCGTGTGTGCGCACGCGCGCGTGTTTGTGTGTGTATGGACAAGAATTAGAAAAGATAAAAAAAATTGAAAGGTTATTGGCCAAAGGGGGGTGGTGTCCTGGTGTAATATGTAGATGAGCTGCTTTTATGTTCTGAGGCTCAGGAATAATGCGAAGAAGACACAAAGGCTTTGTTGGTCTTCCTAGCGGAAATCGAGCACAAAGTGTTCCGGAAAAAGTTGCAACTGGTTGAAAGAAAAATGAAATACCTGAGTCATGATTTGACTTCAGGGGAATGTGCACAGTCTGCAAGACGGCAAGTTATGTCTGTTCTTGGAATGTTATGATATTGCCGGCAATGGGTTAAAAAAGATTTTTTTTTTTTTGCTGAAAAGCACAGCCACTCCAAGATTTAGCGACCTCTTCTAATTTGGTTTTGACTGATAAAATTTCATGGACGGAGCAGGCTGAGAAGGCTTTAACTGATATAAACTAAATTTTGATGTCTGCGCCTGCGTTAAGAGTTCCGGACTATGGTAGTCTCATCCTTTCACTCTATTTGTGGACGAGAAAGAGGGGTGTATGACTGCAGTTTTAACTCAACAACAAGGAAATAAAAAAAATAAAAAATAAAAAAATAAAAATTAATAAATAAAACTGGATCCAGTGGCCTCTACAATCCCGGCCTGTTTGAAAGCAGCTGATGCAATAACAGAGGCCATATTAGCATGCTCAGATGTTGTTCTCATGAGTTTATTAACTGTTAAGGTACCACATGCTGTACATTCCATCTTAGTACAGACAAAAACATCTCATTTGACAGGTGCGCTTGCGGTAGTGAAGTGTGAAGCTCACAAGGGGAAAACGAATCCAGTGAGTAAGGGAAATGCGGAAGCACACTTGTGGGCAAAGAAAGCCGCCTGGGATCCTACTTCACACTAACCTCTTTATATCTATAACAAAAGGAGTAACAAGAGTCACCCGAGGTGCAGTTTTATCTCTACAAACTGTAACAACCGGAAAAGAGATAAAGATGTGGCAGAAATAGGGATCAGAAAAAGATCCGAAAGGAATTTGGATCCATCCATTAACTAAACATCCTTTTTTCCCCAAAAGCTTCTTTCTAGGTATTGCAAAGGCTGCGCATGGTTTGGCCCACCCTTCCAGAAGACGCAATGATGGCACAGGTGCAACAATCCTGTCACGGACGAGGTTTTTCTAACTTTGCTGATTAGTTCTGTAAGAGGTGTACACTATGGCAAAGATTTAATGTAGGAAAAGGCTTGCAGGTCTGCGTAGTGCCTTACAGATAGAGTGCATGAACAAGTGAGGGAAACGTGGTGAACTACCTCACTACTGCAAGGGCAATACACTATCAAAATGTACTATGTACCATGTCAAAGATGCTCAACTCTGAATCTGGCCACCTTACTCCCCACTGAGGGAGGGGGGGAACCACACGACTGCCATGATGAGATAACAAAGGTACAATATAGGCAGAGGAACTCAGGTAAGTCCCGCCGTTACCCCGAAACCAGTGGATCCATTTGGGCATCTTCAGATGGACTTCATTGAACTAACACCATCCAAAGGATATCAATACTGCCTTGTGATTGTCGATGTGTTCTCCCGGAGGGTAGAGGCTTTCCTCTCTAAACATGCAGATGCAAAAACTTTGGCTAAAGCTTTAATAAAAGAAATTATTCCAAGATGGGAAATACCACAGAAACTGCAGACCGATAACGGTACCCATTTTGTGAATTCTGTAATAAATGAGCTGACTACTTGGCTCCAGATAAATGTACATCATTACTGCAAATACCATCCTCAAAGTGGAGGTATTGTAGAAAGGTGCAATGGCACCCTAAAATCAAAATTGGCAAAAATCTGTGAGCAGACAAACTTAACCTGGCCAGATGCTCTACCCCTGGCCTTGATGGGGTTGAGAGGAAGGACACATCGGCAGTTGGGACTGTCGCCATTTGAAATTGTAATTGGATGCCCCATGCCCGTTGGCATGGTTATCAGAAATGTCACTCTGCATACTGTGGACAATGATCTTCTCTCTAGTCTTACAGGTCTCCAAGCCTCCCTGAAGGAAGTCCAAAAAACAGGTTAACCAGGCTTGGCAGACCAGTCCCCCACTGACGGAGTTCCAGATTCCCCTTGGAACCTGGATACTGGTCAGAGACACCCGAAGGAAACATTGGCATCAACCTAACTGGAGGGGAATCATTCCAGGTGCTGCTATCTGCACCCCACATGCCATGATGGTTGAAGGACTCTTTTCTTGATTGCACATCTCTCACTGTAAAAAGTGGACTGAATCATTAAGCTGTTGCTATTTTTGGAGTTTCTATGTTGGGACTCTGTCAAGGGATTATTTCCTTTGTCTTAGTGGATAATCTGCGATATAAGTGGTTGAAGGTTACTGTTACACAATTAAGAACAGATTCTTGTTATGCATGCGGCACTGCTAACCCAATCTCCTAGTTGTATCTTTTCCCAATAATCTTTTTTTTGCACATAACATTCCTGGTTGCCCTTTTAAGTGTATCTTAATGTCAGGAAGTACACACTAGATTTACACCTAACTGAAAAATGAGGATTGTGTGTGTTGTGTTCAGCAACAGTTGCTGTAACCTTATTCCTAACAACACTGCCCCTGACAGTTCAACATTACCCGTGCTTTAGCTGGCCTCATCTCCCTATCTATCTAATTAGCAGAAAACTCAGGAACACCTGACTCTTTTTTGAACTCTTCCAAAGATTGGTTAGGTTCTTGGGCTGGTTGGATTAAAATTATTCTCATAACTGTCCTTATTTCTTTGGCAGTTTTCATGCTCTTGGGTTGCTGTCTTATCCCGTGCATCCGAGCCCTTCTACAAAGGTTTATTAATGCCTCCATTACTAAGGCTTATCTCCTCAGCGCTGACCTGACTCCCAGTACAAACCTTTTCTTCCATCCCTGATCCTTTCCCGAGCTCTGATGATGCAGAAGTCTTATTATTTAATGTGCACATTTTATGTGCAAAGGGGGGAACTGAGGAAGAGAAAACATTATTATTTAACTCACAAATATCAAGGACTGTATTTTAAATTAATCATGCTGCAGAGAGCTATATAATTTGTTCCTCATTTATGCAGAAAAAGAATTAAGCTGTGTGCACAGCATTAAGGGACTAACTTGCATCATTTATGAGAAACTGCTGACCTCTTGATAATAACAGAACAACCTGTGATATTACGAAATCAGCTGTGACTGGTTTCAGAACTCTTGCTTAAACTAGTTGAGCATAGTGCTAAAGACTTGGGTATGTAGCTAAATTCCTCCTGGCTGTTGCGCAAAAACATTACATGCCTAACCAAGATAAGATATTGATCACTAAAGCTTGCTATGGTAAGTTCTGCTTTGAACATGTAACAGATCTACTATAAAAGAGAGAAACTCCTTGGAATGTGAGGCTATCTGATCTAACTTTCAGTGGAACTGGCTGACAGGGGCTGCATAGTCTCTCTGCCACCAAGAATAAAGAAATTATTTTTTTATTTTTTATTGGTGTTTGCCTGCTGTTGACTCGACTTTCGTCCACACTCTCCAGACTTGTATGCCTGGGATTGTTCTCTGACCTTAATTAAGTCTCACGAGGTGACCACAAGCCCACATACAATCCCATCCACACAGCTTTGTATGAAGAAAGATAGCCCAGGAGCAGATGTATGATGATATCAGTTAGGGAAGGAAATAGTGCAAGGGAAAGGGATATGGACAAGCTACACAAAGCACTGTCAATTTAAAATAGAGGTGCAGGATGCTCCATTACTCCAGGTCACAGGTAATTCAGACAGTTTAAGATTAAAAACAGAGATTTCCTAGCAAGAGGCAAAGGCCAATTCAGCAGCAATTGTGCCTCGGCACATCTTCAGCCGAACAGGTGAGAGTCCTGAAGGAAGCCGAGATTAACAATGTCTGTCCCACAAACAGGCCAAAATACTGGATGGCTTAGTATTGGACTCCAAGCCATGAATGATCAAAGATGCGACAGTTACTTTAGCCATTCATGAGAGGTGAAGAAAAAATCAGAAAACATAAATGAAATGGCATAACTTAGAAATGTAAAAGAATAAACCACCTGATAGGGAGAGAGAAAAAAAACACCATTTTACATTACATTAAATCTAAAACAAAAATATAAATAAATAAATAAATAAATAAATAAATAAATAAATAAATAAATA
>JANRMT010062791.1:231774368-231839164 GCA_026402145.1 Polypterus bichir lapradei | reverse complement strand
TATATATATATATATATATATATATATATATATATATATATATATATCAGTATATTATAAGTCAAAGTTCAGAGGGTTCGAGAGAGTAGACTGGGGGATCTAAGCTTTTAGGCTGGAAATATTGGTGGTGAGCACTGAACCAGCACTAGGCAGAGATAGAGCCTGCCAAGCGGGTATGATAGATAGAGCAATGTGCACTCATTAAGCTTGGAGATATTGGTGGAGTTAACAGGAGGCAAGATGAGGGGAATGGAATGGAATGGTGGGAGTCAGATGAGGATGAAAAATGGGTTGCATGATAAGACCTGTAATAAAAGTAAGGTTTGCCCATCACTCTGGGTTTAATTTGCCTGAATTGGGTCTATATGTGCACCGTACAATAAAGTCTGATTCTGTGGCCTATCCTGAGACAACAAGTGCCTTCTTTAGGCTGTGGGTGTCCACTCTCTCCGCTGCGACGCTATCAGCTCCTCAAGAACTGTCACTGTTATCAAACAGTAAATCACTTCCTTTGTCTCATGCTTTACGCATTCCTATTCAGCATGTTCCATCACCGCAAATGCTATGTCAACACCCACCCTCCCTCACCGCCACTGATCACTGGATGAAAATATACAGGTTGCTTGTAGTAGATAACTTCCTGTTTTAGAGTTAAAAGTTACAAGGGTTAAAGACCACAGGAATATTTATTCAAAAACAAATATGAAATTCTTAATATATTTAGGTTAATTTCAGAACCCCTGCAGCACAGGTTAGCCCTGTAAGAGTGGTTGTTACGAAAACTAAAAATATTTTTAGTAAATAATTATTTTATTTCAGTTAATCTTTTCAGGTACTTTCATAGTTTAATTTAATATTTCATTTTGGTTTTGTTAATTATTTTATTTCACTTTATGACAATGTTTTTTTTTAATACTTTCAGATTTGATTTTAGTTTTAACTCTAATAAACTTGTGCCAGACATAGAATTTTTGTCAGATATAGAAACAGGCTGTTTATTTCTGGACTGAACCCAAACAGCACCATCACCTGTTGACATCATTTAAGACAGACTGTGTTTTTTTACCCATACTCGTCAAGTAGCCATCAGCACTTTAAAAATTGCCTGCTTGTGTGTTCTGCACGTTTTGTGTCCATCGCGTTGCCTGCGCCTTACGGTTGTCATTTGTCCGTCTTTCTCTTTCTGCAGGGCTTTGAAATAAACTTCAAGACAATGAGTCAGGCCTGCTTTCATCAATACAAATCCCTGCCCCACGGATTTCATACTTAAATTGGCCACACACCAAATAGGGCAACTATCCTGGTGTGCTGTCTTCCAGTTGTTTGTGTCATAAATCTCCCACTCTCCCCCCATCAGCCAACTTGTCTCACATGTCCTTTCTGTCAACTAGCTTACCTAAATGTGTCTTGTTTCTACTCTCTCTGGTTTCTGCTCATATGAGTAAAATCAGATACAATGAAATAAACTTTACAGATTTGAGTGACATACTGCAAACATTGGCTACAGGCACCTGTTTTAGTGATTGACACAGGCAGAGATTCAGTCAGAAGACAACTGTTTGTTCAGCTTGTGCTGAGCTGGTAAAACACTTGGCTTGAAGCAGCTGTCCTTGTGCAAATAAAGCTCTACTCTGATTGTGCAATAAAGAAGCCATATTAAAGTACAGATGCATTTCCACAATAAAACACTTTGCTACTGCACATTAAAATAAACTTAACATTCTTTCTACTCTTCCACACAGCCCCATTAACTAGATTTAATGACTTTCCCATATTAACTGTAACTGCCTGAAATATGTCATTTGTTTTCATGGTACATAGGCATGGATGGATCACATTTACTGTATATATGGAGCGCCATTTTTGAATATGTGCTCTTCGGAATAACTACTGTCGTGGCAGAGAAATGGGTACCCTCAGCCCAAAGAAGGCACTCGAGAGTCTCAGGACGGGCAGCAGAATCAAGCTTATTGTACGGCACACATACAGACTCAATTCACCAGTGATGGGCAAACCTCACTTTTATTACAGGTCTTATCATGTAACCCATTACTCATCCTCATCTAACTCTGAACATTCCCTTCATCCTGCCTCCTGCTAATTCCACCACTATATCCCAGTTTAATGAATGTAGTACTCTGCTCTATCCATCATGCCCGCTTGACAAGCCCTATATTCCTGCCTAATACCGGCCCAGTGCTCAGCACCACTATTTCCAGCCTAAAAGTTCACATTCCCTCTCTGGAAAAGAGGAGTCCACACTCTTCACTCTTCTTTGCATACCTGACCTTTGACTTATAATATATTGGTGGCTTCTAGCTTACTTAAGAAAATAAAAAATATACAGACATAAGCCTTTTTAAGTTAAACCCTTACAATACTAGTGCTCAGTGAGATACAATACTTATCTTCTTATGTGCTCATGATTCTGTTTGAATATTATGCAAATCATCAATTGTATCAAAATTATTTTTTATACTACTTCTGATCTTAACTCAGACTTTCAATTGAATAAGAAATCAGCTGTCCATTTCTACATTTAACACCTTCTCTACATTTCTAGGTTTATTTAATAAAGCACGTGATATACCTTTTTCTATCCAAGAAAACTGTAATCAAAAGCTTTTCTTACTACATAACTCCAAAGTGAGCCTGCTCTTCTAAAGCTGCTCTGAAATGTGGTTAGCAACTGATTTATTTTTCACAGGAATTGCACTCTGCACACCACCATTCTTTTCAACAGCTTGCAAATGTCAGATGTTAAAGAAACCTTAGACAACTTCCTCTTCTTGTATATCTTTGCAACACCAAAATGGGTACAACTGCCATCTTCTGGATGGAGCAAACGTTCCTTGGCTTACAGATTATCTGCAAGATCCACTTCTTTCACACATAATTATATACATATACATACATACATACATACATACAGTATACATACACAAACACATATCCTCTCATTTGTGAGAATAATAATACAAAGAGTACACAACATGTGTTTTGCCCTTATTGGGGCTTGTCAGGTGTACGCACTTTTGCATCCCATTGCAGGGATTGAACCTCTGATGTCAGCACCCGAGGCGAAGCTTCTGATGCAGAAGCACAGCATCTGGTTCGCTTATTTGGCAAGGTGAAGATTGGAGTATTACATTCTTTTGACTCTGAATCACAATCTGATTATTAGAACCAACCACAAGTGTTGCCTGGTTTGTAACCACCTAATAATCAGATTGTGATTCAGACTTAAAAGAATATGTATACAAACACATATATATATATATATATATATATATATATATATATATATATATATATACACACACACACATACATACAGTACATATATACATATATACACAGTGGGTTGTAAAAGTATTTGACCCCCTAGAAAAAGTTTAAATTTCCTGTAATATTTTTCTTTGAAAATGCATCTTTAGTTTCATACTGATACATATAAATGAGGGCCTCTTGGACAATAAATTTTCACTAAAAAATCCTGAAAATCAAATTATGCTTTAACGATAAAGAACATTTCAGTGAAATCTGCTGTTGACTAAGTAGTCGAGCCCTAAGAGCTTGCAGGCTGTATGATTGGTAACAAGCCATTCATCCTCCAGCTTGCTGACTGGTCTCTAAGTGATTATTTAGGCCAGTTCTTAGGAACATACAACTGAGAAATTAGCACAAGTGGCTTATTTGGTGAAATCTCAAAAACTGACACAAATGAAGACAAGGGAACTTTCTAATGACTTGAGACGCACTGTGATAAAGAAGTTTAAAGATGGCAATGATGCCAAGAAGATTGTCAATCTTTTTAGCCTCAGTGTGTCCACTGTGAAGGCCATCATAGAGAAGTGAAAGACAACTGGAAGCATAGTGAACCAGCCTAGATCAGGCCGCCCTGTTAAAATAACAAAGAAAATGTCAAAAAAAATAGTCAGAGAAGTAAGACAAAATCCTAAGGTGACTCTCAGTGACCTGCAAAGCTCAGTATCTGCAGCTGTAGTGGATGTGCACAAGGCTACAATATCAAAGGTTTTGAATAGAGAGAGGCTACATGGCAGAGTTGCCAGAAAAAAGCCACTACTAAAAAAAAAAAAAAGCTGAAAGCTTGATTAGAATTCGCTAACAGACATCTTGACAAGAGTCCTGCATTCTGGAGTCATGTACTTTGATCTGAGGAGACCAAAATTGAACTTTTGGCCTCAACACAAAGGCGTGTGTCTGGCGGATGGAAGGGCAAACACCACACCTACCATCAAGCATGGTGGGGGGGGCATCATGCTTTGGGGCTGCTTCACTAGGGCAGGCACTAGGTCCTTTGCCCATATTGAAGGAAGAATGGATAGTAAGAAGTATATCCAGATTTTGGAAGAAAACCTTCAAACGTCAACCATGAAATTGGGACTTGGACAACGCCACCACTTTCGGCAGGACAATGACTCCAAACACTGCGCAAAAGAAACCAAAGCATGGTTTGACAAAAGAAGATCCAGGTTTTGCAGTGGCTTATCCAGAGTGCGGATCTGAATCCGATTGAAAATGTGTAGCGTGATCTCAAAATTGCAGTTCACAAATGAAAGCCTTAAAACTTTGCCAAGTTGGACCAATTCTGCAAGGAACAATGGGAAAAATTGCATCCATCCAGATATGCTAAGCATGTAGATGGCTATTTAAAGCGATTGCAGTTATTGCCGCAAAGGGTGCTGCTACCAAGTATTGACTGTGTGTCATGTGAAGGGGTCCATTACTTTTTCAACAGCATATTTAACAACATGACTGTCAATTTGCAATTGTTTAATTCACCAAGTTCTAAAAGTTTCAAAATGTACACAGAGAAATAAGTTCACTGTGATACCTGCATTTGTGATTTTGATAGTTGTTTAATGATGTAAGATGGAAATACGGTGACTTTCTGGAGGGGGTCAAATACTTTTTCAACCCACTGTACATATATACATACATATAAAATGCTCAAAAAAATTAAAGGAACACTTTAAAAACACATCGGATCTCAACAGGGAAAAAAAATCCTGCTTGATATCTTTACTGATATGGACTGGGTAATGTGTTAGAAATGAAAGGATGCCACATTGTTTGATAAAAATGACAATTATCAACCTACAGACAGCTGAATTTAAAGACACCCCAAAAATCAAAGTGAAAAAATTATGCCGCTAGTCTATTTGGCCGAAGTTTCATTGCAGCAACTCCACGTGCTTGTATGCATGCCTGACGTCACCATGGTGTCGACGGATGGTATCCTGGGGTCATCTCCTCCCAGATCTGGACAGAGCATCACTGAGCTCCTGGACAGTCTGAGGTGCAACCTGGTGGAGTTGGATGATCCGAAACATAATGTGACACCCAGAGGTGTTTTATTGGATTGAGGTCGGGTGAGTGAGCTGTGGGGCCAGTCAATGTTATCAATTCCTTCCACTTCCAGGAACTGCCTGCATACTCTCACCACATGAGGCCGGGCATTGTTGTGCATCAAGAGGAACCCACACCCACAGCACCAACACAGGGTCTGACAATGGGTCCAAGGATTTCATCCCAATATCTAATAGCAGTCAATGTGCCGTTGTCTAGCCTGTAAACATCTGTGTGTCCCTCCATGGATATGCCTCCCCAGACCATCACTGACCCACCACCAAACTGGTCATGCTGAACAATGTTACAGGCAGCATAACGTTGTCTATGGCTTCTCCAGGTCCTTTCACGTCTGTCACATGTGCTCAGGGTGAACCTGTTCTCATCTGTGAAAAGCACAGGGCGCCAGTGATGGACCTGCCAATTCTGGTATTCTATGGCAAATGCCAATCGAGCTCCACAGTGCTGGGCAGTGAGCACAGAGCCCACTGGAGGACGTTGGGCCCTAAGGCCACCCTCATGAAGTCTGTTTCTGATTGTTTGGTCAGAGACATTCACACCAATGGCCGGCCTGCTGGAGGTCATTTTGTAGGCTCTGGCTGTGCTCATCCTGTTCTTCCTTGCCCAAAAGAACAGACAGCGGTCAGTCCTGCTGATGGGTTAAGAACCTTCTCCGAGGGGCCCTGTCCAGCTCTCCTTAGAGTAACTGCCCATCTCCTGGAATCTCCTCCATGCCCTTGAGACTGTGCTGGGAGACACAGGAAACCTTCTGGAAATGGCACGTATTGATGTGCCCGTCATCCTGGAGAAGTTGGACTATCTGTGCAGCCTCTGTAGGGTCCAGGTATCGCCTCATGCTACCAGTAGTGACGCTGACCGTAGCCAAATGCAAAATGAGTGGAAAAACAGATGAGAAGGGAAAAATGGCAGTGGCCTCCACCTGTTAAACCATTCATTCCTGTTTTGGGGGTTGTCTCAATACTGCCCCTCTAGTGCACCTGTTGTTAATTTCACAGCAAAGCAGCTGAAACTGATGAACAACCCCCTCTGCTACCTAACTGACTAGATCAATAGCCCACAAGTTTCATTGACTTGATGCTGTACTTGGATTAAAAAGTGTTCCTTTCATTTTTTTGAGCAGTATATATACACATATACACACACACCCACACACACATATATACAGTATACACACACATATAATATCTACTGTGTGTGCAAAAGAGTTCAACGGTTAAACGTCTGACAAACGTGCCTCACTTCAGGAAACAGTTTTCTTAGGATAGAATCTGCAGCTGTGAGTTGAAGGCCGAGGTCACAGCAGGGGCAGCTTTAGAGACACAAGCAGGCAGGCACAAAATTTTTATACAGAGTTCCGGGTTAGCAGCTAAAAATGCCAGCAGTCAGCAGCTGGCCATGTGAGGAACTGCATAAGTTCAGGGGCCCATTATGGGAAGTGAACTTTTAACTTATTAGAATAAAGAAGATAAAGTACAGTGCATGATATTTGTGGTTTAACAAATCAATGAAGTATTTTTTTTTGTGTAGCCAATAAGATGTATTATTTTATATTATAACTGAGATATGCAAATCTGGCATGTAACGATGAGTGTATCAATAAGGGTTACACCCTTTTTTCTCGGAGATTCCCTCCTGTTAATCTATTGACTGAAAGAGTCTCCCATTTTGATAAAAGAAATAGAGACAGATGACAAGCTTCCTCATGCTAGGTTATGTATTATAATACCATAACAAAAATGGACAGTGAATATATACTTTTGTTAATTATACATATAAATCTACTAATATTACGGAAACAAAATGGGAAAATGAACAATAAAGAAGCCGTCTTTTAAGGTAAGTTAGAAATTGATAATTATTTAAATACATAATGATAAAAGCATAAAAGTAAAGCATAATTCTTTGGATTACATTTATGACCAACATACATTTTTAAAATGCTAAAACTTTACACTTTTGTATTTCATTATTATTACTGCGATTTGAATAATATTTGAAAAATGTTTTCCTATTTTTGCCCACGAAGTTGAATTGTGAACTCTTGGATGTGTTACTACCACCGGTTGGGCAGACGGTAAAGTACTCAGGCCAGGAGGTCACAGAGTGCAGGGCCGGGGCAACTCAACTAGGGTGGGAAAACGAAAGTCATAGCCAATCCATTCAATCTTTAAGAAACAGTCATTCTTAAAAAAAAAAATGCCAGGCCCTTTCTCATAAAAATAAAAGTGGCAATTTTGTCAGTGTTTCTTAAACTATAGACCGCGACTCAAATGGCACCAAGTGACATCCCACCCTCTATATAGTTTCTGTGTATTATGGTGGTATGTGATCTGAGACATGGCTTATAAATAATGATGTTCACACATCACAGACAGCTTTTGTTTCTATGGCAAGAAAGCACAATAAATATTCCCCATGGCACCAATACTAGTTTCACAACTTGTGACTCAATCAAACGGAGAAGACTGGCAACCAGACACGTATAAGAAACTGGAAGAGAGGAAATATTGAAGTGTTTAAACAAAAATGAGAAGCAAGGAGGTGACGATTTTTGGGCTGTTAAGGATAGGGTGAAGGATTGAGTCAAAATGGTGAGACTATATACTGTTGTGGCAGTGGCCACAGATGATACAGTGGCATATGTGGAATACAAATCTGTGCCAGGGGTGAAAACAAGATTTTGTGTTAAGTTTAACCTGCCTGCAGAACGTACTTAGAGGATGAAACAAACTGCAGTTCACATTCACCCAGCATTCAGCACACGTCAGTCACATAGTTGCCTGTCCTCCTAATTCACTGTGTACGATGACAGGCAGCTTAAACTCATTACACTTTTAGGACATCAGAGATATTTAGTTAACTTGTCCATATAACAATTTAGAAAAGTTAAAACTGAAGCAGAAAACTCTCTCTGAATATTAATGTACAGAGAAAAAAGATAATGCATAAAAGAGTTTAATGCTGCCGTTGATGATAATACAGGGAGATATATTCTGTTGTAACTCCCGTTAGGATGAAACAATCTGAACCAAAAAAAAAACACGCACTATACCTTTACATATGTGTAATCGATTGCATTACATGCAATGTTCGAAGTGGTTTCCGTGTTCTGCCAGACACATTGGGTACAATGAGAAAATAATTAAAACAAGAATATCCATACCCTCAGAAAATCAAATTAGATTTCTATACATTAAAACTGGTTGCATTTAAATTATATTTATATTAATGAGTATTTTATATTAATTTTATTTTAGATTCTGCTTCTTTGAACTTTGACAGCTGAAAAAGCAATGCAAACACGGATGAAATGTTAAGCGTAATATCTTTACATGTGCTGCTTGCAAGCCTCTTGCTGAAAATGATTCAGAACTGGTCTGCTTGATCGTTTTCAAATAAGATGGATGAACTCTCTGCTCTCATAGTGGGTCACATCACACACAGCTACAGTGACATTTTGTATTTTACACACAGCTGGTACTGTTTCAATGCTCGATGGATTTCATCTTAATCAAGCAGACGGAGACCCAGTAATGAATGAGGAATGGTGGAAAAGAGAGCAGATATGAAAACTAATTCAACTAGAGTTTGTAACTCAGGACATTGAAAATCTGGCTGTTGGAATGCCTTCATATTATATCCCGAGAGATAAATGACATCATCCTTATTAATGTTTATCTCCTCATTCTACAGTTATAATATGTGATGACAACAACCATATGACTTTAAAGGGACCAATGACAAACCTCTGTCCGTTTGTATCATGTTCCACTCAAGGAAATAAACAAGCTAGATCTACTCTATTCAAATGTCCAAGACACCTTTAAGTGTAAATTTCTGGCACCTTTAGGCAGATGTCACCACAACTGGATTCATCTTATTACCAGCTACAAGCCATCTTTTCAGACATCAAGCTGTCACCACCCTGGACAGTGAGGAGGTGGATCCTGGAGGCTGAAATGGCATGAATGACAGTTTCCAAATGACAGACTGGAAAATGATGTGCAAGTCACATGGTGGGGACATTGAGGAGCTCCGTCACTGCAGCACATTTTTGTGTCAACACTGTGGTACCATCAAAGACAGTGTGTTGCTTTCCAAACAATAAGCCCTGGATTACTAAGGAGCTAAAAGGTCTCCAGCATGAGAAAAAGGGAACATTTAAATCACGTGACAAAGAAGTTCTAAAGGACATACAGTGAGTGCTAAAGAAAACTCTGAGTGAAGGAAATGAAGCTTACAAAAACTAACATGGAAAACAAAGTCACTCAGAAGAACATGAAGGATGTCTGGAATGGACTGGACACAATTACAGGACACAAGCAATCCAGGGCTCAGGTGCTGGAAGGGTATGTAGGCAAAGCTGATAACCTGAACCAATTGTTTTAGCAGATTTTCCATCTCGCTGTCACCCTCTTCCAATAACCAGGCCTCCCACACAATCTTTGCTACCTCACCAAATCCAACCATGTCAAGTGGAATGGCCAGTGACAAGTCCTCCTCTGACCATCAGTGTGAACTGTTCATAACTGAAGCCCAAGTAAGGAGACAAATGACAAAGCCACATACAAGAAACATTTCAGAACCAGATGGAGTTAATCCTCAAGTTCTTCAGACCTGTGCTGGCCAAATTTGTGGTGTCCTCCGTCACCTGTTTAGTCTGTCCCTAAGGCAGCAGAAAGTGCCACTGCTGAGGAAAACGTCCTGCATTGTTCCTTTTCCAAAGATGGTAGGCACCTTATCACCTACTGTCTACAGACCAGTGGCACTTATGTCTCAAATTATAAAGACCTCTGACAGACTGGTCCTGGACTATATGAAGCCTCTCATGGTAGACCATCTAGACCCTTTGCAGTTTACCTCTCAGAAAACGACTGGAATAGAGGATGCAGTTATCAATCTGCACAACAAGGATTATTCATACCTGCATTTATGGGGTGAATTGATAAAGGGGATGAGACAAAGGATAGGAGTCAGGTGGAGAACTTGTTTCTTGGTGCAAAGAGAATTGTCTACAACTTAACATCAACAAATTGAAAAAAAAGGATTATTGACTTTCACCTTACTAAACAACCTCAATGTCTGGTCACTATTCAAGGAGTGGATGTAGAGGTGGTACACTCCTACATGTACTAATGGGTCCACATCAATGACAGGTTGGACTGGTCCAAGAATACAAAGGAACTGTATTAGAAAAGGCAGAGAAGGTGATTTTTCTTCAGGAGAATGTTCCATTTATGTGAGAAGTGACATTCCTCATATCAATTACAACTCTGTAATGACCAGTGGAATTTTCTACATTGTGATAGAAGTCAGGTTGAGACCTTTGTTTCTTGGTGCAAAAAGAATTGTCAACAACTTAAGTTTATCAAAAACAAAAAAACGTTCATTGACTTTCACCGCACTAAAGAGCCTCTATGCCTGATTAATATGCAATGAGTGGATGTAGAGATGATCCACTCCTACAAGTACTTAGGGGTCCACATCAATGACAAGTTGGACTGGTCTTGTAACACAGAGGAACTGTATAAGAAAGGGGAGAGGAAGCTCTTTTTCCTTAGGAGACTGTGCTCCATTTATGTGAGAAGTGACATCAGTCACATCACCTATAACTCTGATGACCAGTGGGATTTTCTACATTGTGATGTACTGGGCCATTAACATCATTTCAAGAGAGGCCCACCAAATCAGCAAGCCAATTAAAAGGGAAGGTCAGTTATAGGAAGCACTCTGGAACCCCTGGAGGTCGTAGCAAAGTAGAGAATGAAAACATAAGCGGAGTGCCATTATGAACAATGCTGCACATCCTCTCTCTGCCACAACAAGACTGAGGACATTCAGTAAATGAATCATTCAGCACAACTGTGTCAAGAAACGCTACTGGGGCTCCTTTATATGAACAGCAATACACCTGCATAATGCCTCACTGGGACTGGGACTGCAAAGTCAGATGTTTTCTTCCTTTTTAAATTTTCTTTCTACTTGGTCATTTGGGTGTGTTTGTGTGTGTATTTATCTATTTATTGAACTTCTGATAAAGCCACAATGACATATAAATATGTGGGATTTTTGCTTGTCTGCCACGACCCATGCAGTGACTTGGTTGTTTGAAGAGCTGTATGTGTACATCTGTTAAAACGGCTAACTCTAGAGTTGCTGGATAAGTAGATTTTCATGGGTTGATATGTTGAATTTGAATTCTGGAGCTCCTGAGGATTTTGTTTGTTATAGATCTGCACTCACTGCTGATACTTTTTTTGGTGTAGTTTATGCACAACATTATTCTGTGGTTGTTTTTCCAAGTTTTCCTACCAATTTTCAACTGACTGTGCATGAAGCCATTAAAGTCAAACTTCTCAAGCAACAGCAGGCTACTTAAAACATACAAATTTACTGTCATCTGTGACTTAATCTGGGCAAGAGTGTACTCAGTAGATATGAGGACATACACAATGGCCGCCCTAGCATTTTACTCTCGAGACTTGTATGCCTGGGATTGTTCTCTGACCTTAATTATGTCTCACAAGGTGACCACAAGCCCACAAACAATCCCATCCACACAGCTTTGTATGAACAAAGATAACCCTGGAGTGGAGGTATGATGACATCAGTTAGGGAACGAAACAGTGCAAGGAAAATGGCAACCCATTGTGGAGCTTGCCCATAGCCAATTTAAAACAGAGGTCCTGAATGCACCATTATTCCATGTCACAGCCAATTCAAATATTTTAAGATTAAAAAAATGGAGATTTCCTTCAAATAAATGGAAAATGTGCTAGCAGACGTATTGCAAGAGGCTATCCAATTCAGCAGCGATTGTACATCGGAATGTGCTTAACCAAAAGGTATGTTGCTGAAGGAAACCAAAATTAACAATTTCTGCCCCAGAAACAGGCCAAAATTCTGGTTGGTTTAGTATTGGACTCCAAGCCATAAACATTCAAAGTTGTGAGAGTTACATTAGCCATTCACATGCGTTGAAGACGAAATCAGAAAACGGAAATGAAATGGCAGAACTGAGAAATGTGAAAGAATGAACCACCAGATAGGGAAAGAAAAAAAATACTGCACTGCAACTCTAGATACAATAAATCCAAAAGGGCCTTAACACAAGCAGTCTTCTCACATCGTGCCAGGGCTGCATAGGACAAAATAAAACATGGAAAATAAGGACTTGTCATGTACTTAACGGAGACAAGCAAATTAAACATAAACCATTTAAATTACAAAAGCCAAAATGGTAAATGTATAATGAGGCCACTAAAATACAGATGACAAGGTAGAAAGTGGGCATCCACCAAAACCCCCCACCAAACCCCCTTAAATATAACTACATTTAGTATAAAACACCCAAAGAGAGAAAAGAAAAAAGGAAACTGAAAACCTTTAAAAAATCCATATCACCCCTTAACAATAAACATCAAAACATGCACATGCATATTGGCGCAATGAAGGGCTAATAACAGACGCTTCCTTCAAAAGTATCAAGGGGAAAGAAATAAGGCAGTAGATGGCAGAAAAGACATTCAATATGACAGCACGGCATCTCAACTAGTGCTTCTGCTTCATGGCACAATGCATCATGGAAATAAAGATGTACAAAGCACTCACACTCTTGTTAAATAAAAACTACTGAAAGTTAAAGTTGAAACCAAAGCCTAACAGAAGCACCACGCTGTACATTATTAAGGCCCAGAAGCTCATCAAAGTTAAACTGTTTATCAGCATGAGAAGCCTGATGGCACAAACTTTCCACATGTGGTTGATGATGCAGTCAAGATTGACATGAAGCGGCTCACAAGGGAAATGTTCCAGTAAATTGAAAATTGGTATAGCTTGCATGCTTGATTAGGATCAAAGGTGATGCTCTCTGAAATGTGAGACAATTTAAGATGAATTGGACAAAGAAGGAACAGGCACAGCCCTGTCACTTGTGCTCACCGAATAGCAGGTTGCATTGAATTCTTTACCGTTGCAGTTGAGGAGGAGCAGTTGGCAAATAGATATATGCGGGGACCTTCATATGAAAGACTTGGAATTTTCCAGCTTCAAGATTGTTATGATTTAGGTATTTTAATTTCAATGGCTTCAGGGAAGATGGACCCTTGCACAGAGGATAAATCTTGTGGAAACACTCAATTATTAGAGCAAACCCAGATAAAGTAGAAAACAGAGTGCCACAGTCCTTTCAAAAACTCTACTGTATTGCCATCTTCCAAAATGTCCTTTATTCCAATCATGCACACATTGCAGTGCCCATCTCTATCACCCAAGAGTGAGTTATGCATTTAAAAAGGAAACTTTGAATTTGACTGATCAGATCTGATCCTCGTCTTGGTTCAGGGTATTCACAATACTGCGGATGTCTTGAAAAAGTTTTTCCTGCTCAGCTTTCATTACCACCCAGTCCCATTTGAAAACTTTGCTGAATGCTGTTCTGCTTTGCAGTGAGCTGTTGAAATACAAATAACTTTATATTTTCTATGAAATAGGCAATCACTGCTTTGCTGAATTCTGTAGATTGCGCTGACTCCGCTAGAGTACCTTTATCACTGGACTAGCAGGTTCAAAGTGAAATTTGCAGAATTCACTTGATTGTTCAGAATGCAGGGTGAGTAGAAATTACTTTGCAATACAAGTAATGTAGTGTGAGGATTCTGAAGGAAAGGAGGAGAGCAAAGGACACAGAGGAGCCACCAAATCGATGTGACTTCTGCAAGTGGAGGTCACACGATCTCGTAGGTAGTAGGATTGGTAAATTTTCAGCCCCTCTCATGGTTTGGAGTATTCATGTGCATTTGTGTTCACATCAAAATGACTAGAGTGTACCTTAGCCCTAACAGATGATCTTTCTATGTGAATTTGTGAATTTCCAGGTAGTGCTCTTTGTTTCACTTTTTATAAAACTCTGTAAAATCCCTTTCTTAAAGTCAGTAAGAATCAAAATGGACACTGTGCTCAACCGTAACCTGTATGAATTTTTGGAACAATATCAGGCTTTTGGTCAAAATGTTGCTGCTTTTCCAAACACTAAACAGAGCAGTCTCTTGTGACTTGCACTTCCAAAATATTTGTTTACTTCGGCATCAGATATTTAAGCACCTTTATATTTCATGCAGGAGTTGATAAATAAATGTAGCTCTCAGATATGTTACACACCCACAAAATCACCATTCTAGCATCTTTCACTTTTTGGTTTTCCAGAATTTGTTTTTCTTTCTGCTCTATCTTTGTGCTGCTTTATCCAAGGTATTCTCAAGACTGGCCTAAACTTTTTTTTTCTTAAGTGATAGGAATTTAAGATTTTTATCTTACATTGACAACACTTACTCTAATTTGAGAATCACTATGTATAATTTTCTACATAAACCCTCTTGGTCTAACCCCAAGGTTGGAATTCAGAATATAATTTCAAGTTTATCTATGGTTGAACACTGCACTTTATCTTCTCCCAGCTGTATGTTTAGGTGTTTTTGCTTCTTCATTGCAGTGGAAACCAGAGAGGTTCCTTTGGCTGTAATGTTGCACAGCTAACGCTGGCTTCACCATTCCTGTTGTACTGGTCCTGGCATTATCAGTCTGTTACACCTAAAAGGCAGATGGAACATCAAATATTTCATACTGTCTCATTCTATTTAATGTACATCAAACATCATAAAGGTGAAAATTCAAATTGTACAGAGTCCTCCAAGTGAAGACACTGTCAAAACTAGATGGAGACTCCCATCTCTTCTTTTCAATGTCTTCCTTCACAGCTTTATACGTAATGTGGTGTTTCTGAACCTGACCACTGCCAGAGCATTTCTTACATCTGTGAGTTTTTTATGGGTACCGAGTTTCTGGGGAATATTTACCAAATTCAGTACGAGTCTTTGTGTTCATGTGAAGATGGCTCCTCTGGGAAATCTCTGTCATATTCAGAAGGGCAATATGGTTTCTCTCAGGTTTATTTTCTCCAAAATGTTCTTGGTTTGCTTTCTATTAAGATGTTAATGAACCTCATTCTTTAGTCAACAGTACAGATGAATTACTTTAGTTCTTACCCCCTTAAAATTTGCAGCAATAGACGTGAAGAACCTGCATTATTCCAATAACAACAACAACAACAACATTTATTTATATAGCACATATTCATACAAACAGTAGCTCAAAGTGCTTTACATAATAAAGAATAGAAAAATAAAAAACACAATATGAAAACAAAATAAATCAGCATTAATTAACATCGAATAAGAGTAAGGTCCAATGGCCAGGGGGGACAGAAAAAACAAAATAAAAACTCCAGACGGCTGGAGAAAAAAAAATAAAATCTGTAGGGATTCCAGACCATGAGACCGCCCAGTCCCCTCTGGGCGCTTCCTGGAACGCTTCCTTTGGCAGTTCAAATGGAGTTATAGTAATTGGTGGGGTATCAAGAAGGGCATGAAAGACTCTTTTAATTAGTCTTCTTGATCCCAGCACAACTGACACTAGTTCTCTTGTTTTCTTGCACATTTGACATATGGTACAGTAACTCTCATTGCATCTATTTTATCTTAAGATGAATGCCTGGGGACTATTACTATGAGAGAACTGTTTGCTTCATTCAGGACAGGAAAATGGTTTCTCTTCCGTGTGAATTCTTGCATGGTAATGAAGGTACATCTTTTCAGAGAATCGTTTATCACATCCAGCACAAGAAAATGGTTTCTCTCCAGTGTGAATTCTAGAATGGTTTTGAAGTCCTGTCTTTACACAGAATCGCTTGCCACAATCAAGACAACAATACGGCTTCTCTCCAGTGTGAACTCTACCATGGATTCGAAGTCCTGTCTTATCAAAGAATTGTTTACCACATTCAGATCAGCAATATGGCTTCTCTCCAGTCTGACGTCTCATGTGTATGCGGAAACTGCCACAATTAGCAAATAATTTACCACAATCAGGACAACAAAATGGTTTCTCTCCAGTATGAATTCTTGCATGGGTACGAAGGGAACTCTTGTTAGAGAATCGTTTATCACATCCAAGACAGGAAAATGGTTTGTCTCCAGTGTGAATTCTTAAGTGGCTCAGAAGGTCTTTGCTGTCAGAAAATAGTTTACCACATTCAGGACAACAATATGGCTTCTCTCCAGAGTGAGTTATCTTGTGTGACCATAGGACACTATTGTGAGAGAAGTGTTTGCCACATTCAGAACAATCAAATGGCTTTTCACTAGTGTGAACTCTTGTGTGGCTAACAAGATGACTTCTCCAGTAGAATCGTTTACCACATTCTAGACAGCAATATGCATTTTTTCCAGTGTGAATTCTTGTGTGTTTCTGAAGAGTGCTCCTATTGCTGAATTGTTTCCCACATTCAGAGCAGCAGTGAGGCTTTGGTTGGTCTTTTCGACAATTTTTATCCTCAGATTTGCTGTTAGAACTTCTTTCATTCTCTTTGCAGAACCCCAACATCACAGGTTCTGTTTTATTCCCCTGCTGATGAGTGTTCCCATCATTAATCCTCATTAGTTTCACAATACAACTCATTAATTTCACAGGTTGGGAACTGTACTGCAAAGAGGACAGTATAGAACTGTCTGATTGAGATGTTGATATCTTCAGGTTTTCATTTTGCTGTGTCTGTTGTGGTCTCTGACAAAGACTGTGCTGAGGTGACAGATATGAGGAAAAATGACTGTTCTGTTGTAAATCTGTAGAAACACATAAATAAGCAGATGTTCATATTGAGATATAACAAACTGAGGTGCATCCATCATGCCTTATATGGTCGATACTGAGATTTTTTTTTTGGAGGTTTCCAAATTATTTTTTGCAATTTTAAGGTGCTATAGTGTGAACAAGTATCACACTGACAATTTAAAACAAGTAAAAGTCAACATTTTATGCTTTAATTACAGCATATAAAGCTATGTGCCTATCAAAAGCAACAATTTGCAAATTTTCTTTTTCCATTCACCTGCACTGTGGAGTGCTCTACATGAAGCCGAAGCACCAGAGCTGATTTTGGAAGCATTTGGTGCCATGCACAGATGTTTCCAAAACACTCATGTCAAACTAGTTGCTTTGAAGTTGTAAGTGTAGCACCAATGAAGATCATTTCAAACTTTGTTATGAGAAACAAAATTACAGATTTGGCTTAACTCTTTTAGGGCTAATTTTTTTTGTTTCTTTTCTCCCAGGGCTGAATATTTTTCCAAAAACTCACTTTTTTAAAAAAATGAACACAAAGCAATGGTTTAACACAAAACAAAAAATATTTATTTTTGAGAAATTTTACTGTCTTGCATGTTGTATGAGCCTGCATACTATTTGATTTCACATATATATCACATACATGCGATGGTCTCATATCTCATACATGCGATGGTACAAAGTGTGGTACCACTTGGTGGACTTATGGCTGTAAGCGTAAGCATCTGATCCAGTCGATCAACTCAAGCCATTTTACAGTTATACTCCTCAAGTGCAACTGGCTTTTCCAGCTTCCTACCTTCTGGGTTTCCCTTTTGACAAATAATTTTCTCACATATATTGTTAGTGTGTACTGTAGAGAGACAAGTCACCTGTTTGACATTGTGCCATGCCACTGCCACCAAGTTTTCCGCCCGCATGAAAACCGTATTGCCACCACTTTTCATTTTCAGCCTGTCTTGCTTCAACTGTGAAGGCATGTGTCTCCTGCTCACCCTCACTTTGCCATAAGCTCCAAATCCCCTGCTCTGTAGCTCCATGAACAATTCTGGTGATGTATAAAAATTGTCTATGTACACAACATGACCCAAATGTTCATAGCCCTGAAGCAGCTCCAGCACAACCTGACTTGTCAAGGGACAGTTCTCTCTTTGAAAGGAATACTTTCCTGTATATGTGATTACTTTCAGGCAGAAACCAGTGTTTGCTTCTACCAGTACAATATACTTTATGCCATGCTTTGTGGGCTTGTCTGGCATATACTGGTGGAAAAAAAGCATCCCTTGTATTTTATCATAGTTTCATCCACAGGCAAATCAGGGCTAGGCTCATGAAATTGTTTATATGTTGGTTCCACAATGTCAAGCAGGGGCTGAACTTTATACAAGGGGTTATAGCCTGGCTCACCCCTTGGGATTTGCTGCTGGTTATCACAGAAGTGAATAAAACTTTGCAGGAGCATGTACCTATAACACAGCATAACCTGTCCAAAGCCACCAGGGGACAAAGCACATTTGGACAAATGCTCCCTGAAGTTATATTGCCAATCTAGTCCTATCTCTATTTGTAATGACACAAAGCCCTTCATCTGGTCTTTTGTTGTGAGTTTCCACTTTGAAAAATGAGAATTCGGTGCAAGTGCAGCCCGCGATTCAAAAAATTGCTCTGCATACCTGTTTGTCTTGTCTGACAGTAGCTGAAAGGCAGCCTCAGGAAAGAACAACCTCAAGAAGTTCAGCGGCTGGTAATCCATTGAGTCCAACAGCAAGCCAGGCAGTCTTGTGAAGTCCGGTAGCCAGTTTGGCTCCCACGGATCAATGTCTGGGTATTCCTGCCACACGAACCTTGCTGTACAGTAAGTGCATCAGCTGCATGAATGTGCTCAGCTGGCAGTCGATCAGCTGGGGTGGCATCGGATGGTGTCTGATCAGCTGATGACAGTTCCTCACTCTCTTGCTCGATCTCCTGATCACTCTAAACAAAATCAGATTCTGAAAAATCAGAGTCCGATTCAGCGATAATGCGCAAAACATTGTCTGCTGAGTATTTTGTTTTTTGCACTTGCTTTGCTCCCTTGTGAGATGCTGATGTCATCTTGCCTTTGTTTACATTTCGTAACTCACACACACGCAAGGATTAGATGGCGAGTCAATGAGTCCAACATTTCTCCAAGCAGAGAGGGAATGCCTTTAACATAACAGTGAGTTTTGTTACCATTGACAGCTGATTGTCGCCCTCTACCCCTTTTGTCGACATACGCCCTCAACCCTTCCTGTTGACAAAAGTTGACATACACCCTAAAAGACTTAAACATGTTCATTTTCCATACAGATAAATAACTTTCATGATTTATATTTGCACCAGCTCCGAGTAAGATTACATATATATATTGTGAAAGATGGCCCGGACACAGACAGACGGACATCGTTTGTCGCACCCAACACACGTTTATTTACACTAATTATATTTACAATTCAGTTAGTGCACGTCCCAGTGCCTCCAGCACCGATCCCCCAAAGTCCAGGCCTCACAGTCAAAATGCCTTTCTCCTGGCCGCCTCCAGTCCTCTCTCCAGCTCCGTCCTTCTTCCACCCGACTTCCGCTACTGAATGAAGGGAGGCTTCCCGGCATTCCTCCGCAGACACGCCCCAGTGTGGCGGAAGTGCCGGCTGCGCACCCGGAAGCCCTCCGGGTGTTCCCTGTCTTCTTCCCCCCAGCACTTCCTGGTGTGGCGGAAGTGCTGGGCTCCAGGTTTCTTCAGGCACCGGGGCGCCGCCTGGCGGTGGCCATGGGCCCCTACAGGGTTGGGCTTCCAAGCCCTCTACCCGTGGCCCCCAATACAACCAGGGCGGTCGCCCCCTCGCAGTCTGGAGGAGGTATAAGCCCTCCTCCGGTCCTCCTGGGCATCCCAGCTGGTCTCCACCCCCAGCCGCCTGCGACAATATATATATAATCTTACTCGGAGCTGGTGCAAATATAAATCATGAAAGTTATTTATATATATAGTTATTGATATATAAATATATATATATATATATATATATATATCATTCTGGGTAGAGTGTTCCTTTATGGAATGAAAACATTGTGCTGACAGATATCACAATGTTTCATTTTTTGATATGAATTATACTCTTCTTATTCGTATTAGCCCAATTGTTCAGCAGCATTTTTCATATCAATCTCACTTTGACTTGGTCCCTTCAGACAGATCTCCATCAGATTGTTTAGAGTAGGGGTCCACAAACTACAGCCCACGGCGCGAATACGGCCCTGTACCATCATTGTTACAGCCCCCTTAAACAATAAACGCAATGTGTGTGGAAATATTACTTTCCCAAACATAGGCCTATGTAAACCAAAGTAAATGCACCTGGAGCCACCTTAGAAACATTACAAAAATATCTGCACAACCTCCCGTGATCATTTCACCCTAACTCATTAAGTGAATCCTGAACTAGCTGTGTTAAACAATGTCAAAGAAAAGAAAAATTGATTCAGAGGGCAGGACATTCAATCAACAGTGGACCAACGACTATTTTCTTGTTCAATGCAAGGACAAAGCAATTTGTCAAAAATGTCAAGAGTCTATAGCCATCTTCAAAGAATACAACTCGCCTCAGCTTTAGGCCTGGGTAAAAATATCTATCTTCTGATTTATCATTATTTTTTCATTTAAAGAATTTGATATTGATTCTCAAAGTTTTAAGATTGATCTTGTGAATCTCTATCCTGCTCAATTACTATATGTAGGATTTTTTTTTTTTTTTTGCCTTCGTTTTTGCCGTCTGATCCAGTATATGTTGCTAATGCACCTGTTAAGACTTTCTACAGAAAAAAGCACTTTACTATCTAATCAAGCTTTCAACACTTAAATTGGATGTGTGGACTTCCTATAGAGTCAAACTCTATGGCAAAATTCATATGTAAGCTGTGCAGCTCAGACATCAAGTATTGTTGTAACTTAAATTTCAGAAATCATTTATCCCAAAGTCACCCAGAAACGTAATCTTTATCAACATCCAAATGAGCAGAAACTAAAACAATCAACGCTGGAGGTGGTGGGTAGCTGCAAACTTCAATTTAATTTGCCTTATGCCCCAAAAATAAGACTTTGCAGCAGATTTTTTTTTTATCTGTTAAGATAAGAGATCCACAGTCACTGAAAACGAGGGCTTTTCACAAATGATAAAAGGTTTTTGAACTTCAGTATGTTATACCAACCAGAAAGCAAACAAGTGATTGTACCTAGGCTTTATGAAGACCACAAGCAAAGTATTGATACAGCACTGATAGTCAAAGTCCAGTTAAGGAGGCCTAATCTGGGCCGCCAAATGATTTTAACATCCAGTTGGGGTGGAATCACTATGTGTTTATAATTAGACAGCAGGAGCAATGGCAAGCAGCCGCAAGCATAGAAAGTGAAAACAGAAATTCAGTCCTCAGTGGACAGATGTGTTTAATTTATTTTACCATCCCATGCCAAAAATCAGTCCACTCTGTTTAATATGTCAAACCATGGTTTGAGTTAACAAGGCTTCTAACATCAAACGACACTATGAAACTAAGCATCCAGCTTCCTCAGTTATTTCCCACCGGGTAGCTCATCCAGTTGAGACAAAATTGCATCCTTGAAATGTTCCTATGAAAACTCTGACAGTGGCGAAAATTAAACAGGAGAAGGCAATGACACATTCAGTTCGTGTTACTTGGGAACTGGCTAAAAAGGGCAAGCCACTGTTGGATGCTGAAACTTAAAAACATTGCGCTTTGGGCACACTTGAGTAACTCTTTGAAGGAGATAAAAAAAATATAAAGACAAGATTATTAAACAAGAGATGACGAGTGTCTGACTTATCTGTAGCATGCAGGGTTGAAATTTCGTATGAAGACGGTTTTTCAGTTCTTTTATCAGAACTGAATTCATCTGATCTCATATCGGTCACAATTGATGAGTCAACGGATAATAGAGATACAGCCCAACTGTTTGTGTTTGTAAGATACTCCAATGGTGAAGTTTTCAAGGAAAAGTTGTTGCGCATTTTGCCTTTGAAGCTTCATGCTACAGGTGAGGCTGTTTTTGCTGTAGGGAAATGTTTTTTCGAAGAGAACTTGTTGGAACTCAGTAAAATAAACCTCCTAGTTACAGATGGCAGTCAGTTGATGTTGGAAAGGAGAAAGGCTTTGCAGCAGAGTATCTCGCTATTAATTTGCTGCACTGCTTAATTTAAACTGTTTTGTGTGCAAAGTTGTCTGGCAAGATGAAAGCAGCAATGAATACAGTCACCAAAATGGTCAACCACATTCCTTCTTAAAACTTGCAGCATCGACCTTTTAAAACATTGCTGAAAGACAGTGGAGCAGAATGCACCGACCTCCTTCAGCACAATGATGGATGATGGCTGAGCAAGGGACAGGTTCTACAGCATTTGTTTTCGCTGCAAAACAAAGTACGGAATTCCTTTTAAATTAGAAATCTGCCAGATCAGAACAGTTCTCTTTGTTAGTGTGTGATGTAAAGTTTATGGCTTACATTGCATTTCTGGGCGATATAACTAGGCACTTAAACAAGCTCAATGTGCAACTGCAAGGATGTGGTGCAAACATGGGGGAACTGTTTTGAAAACGTAGCAACATTTCACACAACCTGGGACTTATTTCTAAACTATCGGAAGGAAAAAAATATGCTACATTTTCCCATTCTGCATAATGTCGCAAGCTCTGTGAATCCAACTGTTCTTTCTATGATGGAGGCACTGCTTGTCAGTCTCATAGGGAATTTCAAAATACTTTTGAGTGAATTGCTTTTATCTGTAAGAAACCTTTTCACTGTCACAGCAAGTGGCTCAGGTGCTGCTGAAACTAAGACTTTATTGCTGAGTATAGATGAGGCGTCATTCTAGCTAGTGAAGATTCAGCTACAGAATTACAGTGAGGTTAAAGTTTAATTCAACAAGAAGGAGCTGTGCACATTTTGGACGCAGTCTGCGCAACTGTATGCTAATTGCAAAAGACTAAATTGCAAGATACATTTTAACACTAGAATTACCAGAGCCAACGAAAAAATGTGTAATTCCGGCCCACCTTAAATCCCTTTACACTCCTCAGTCAGCGTCTTTTGTCTTCTAAATGTGTTGATAAGGCCAAGCAGCAAGCAGCCTGCTATACCATCCCCCCCACTGCCTCAGAACAGGAAAGAAGTTCTCCCAGTTCCTGCCTTGATTGATTATCTGGGAGTGAGCTACCTAGAACTGTAAGGGGAAATAATTTGATGTGTGTTCTGTGTCTTCAACAATCTATGTAAACACATTGTTAAAACAGAAATGTTTATCATGTTTTAGTAATAAGTAACAAAATGTAGACACAAACTGTATAACTTGTGAAGGCTGATGGCCAAATATCAAATAAACACTTTCACAAAAGGTGCAAGTATAATACGACAGCTTCTGTGGTACTGTGGTTAGAACTGCTGACTTATAATTTGGATGTTGTGAGTTCAAAACCAGCTCCCCGGCAACTTTACCGTTTTGAGTAGTGAGCTGCTCTTATTGTTAATATTATACAATAAAAACATACATTTGATTTATGTCTGTAACAGCATGTGTAAATTTATAGTACTTGTAAAAGTTAGTGTTTTCTTTTTTCACTTTTATTCTCTCAGTCACGATCACGATACAACAACCACCCTCTCACCCCAGATCTGCCAATCTGGTTACTTTTTATATGAAGCTGTTTCAGCAGAATTACAACTAACACATGCTGTACTGGGCCTTGTCTCTCAAGTATTTCTGGAAATGGCTCTCACACCCAAAAGTTTGAGTATCAGAGCTATACAACGTGCACAGCTGCTCAGATGACTGGTTGCTGTTCCAAAAACCTTTCTAGCATTTCCAATGAATGCTTCATTACATGGCAGCATCATTCAGATGTACTGTATGTGTGTGTGTGTGTGTTGGGAAGTCCAATAAATATTGCATCCCTTTAAGCTCATGGCTAGCTGTATTGCTATGGTGGAAAAAGTTTGCAACATACCTCACCCAGCCAAGCAAGTGGGTTATTGTTGAAATTTTCAGAGCAGCCTGCGATACCAAAGCAAGTTTGTGCACAAAGCAGCTGGCGTGAATATCTCCATAAACTGCACTGTACGAATCATATTAGTGGCATTGCCGGTTACAGTGGCCAGTTCTTTTTCTTTTATGTTCCATTCATCCAGTGCCACTGTCAAGATGGATCAGGCCTAGATCCTCATTTTAAAACACTTCCATTTTGTCTGAGGTGAGAAGATATAAATTTTTAAAAACTGATTACAGTGACTGTTACATGTGAGGAACTGAAGATATCTGTAACATGTAGAATTACAGAAAGACAAGTCTTCACACTGTGTCTTTAATTTTGCCAAAAAATAAAGGTTATTTTAAATGTACAATAGGGGTATAAATTTGGCCAACGGTTTAGTTGAAGGGTGTTTACATGGAGATTTAACACATAAATAGGTTATTCAGTAATAGACTTTTAGAAGCAATATTTGATTTTATAATTATTTGCAAGATTATATATACAGGTATTTTTTATAAAGTAGATAATATTGAATTGCATTAAAACAAGAGAGCACCCCATAATATATGTTAAACTGGTGAATTTTGAATGAGTACAGTGTTGTGAATTATTTTTCCTTTTAAAAGAGCAATGATATTTTGTTCCACAACTCCCCTTTCTTCCCAAATGGCATTCTATCCTTATGCAGATATTAAGTCATTATGTAGACACCCTTCAAATAAAGTGCTACTGAAATTTGTCACATTCTATTAATGTTCTCTATGCTATGTTACTATGTTAAGTAATCTCTAAACAAAGGCCAGCACTTCAAATACAGTACATCAGTGCACACTAATTCAATCTTGAGAAAAATCTAACAAAACGGAGCACTGTGAAACAAAATTGAATTGGGACATCAGTGTCAATACCCAGCCCTAATGGGCACTATGAATCGCGACATAAAGAAAGACTATTGTCTGATAGGGCATGTTAGGTCACAAAAAATTAGATTGACATTTCAGCAAAATGTGTTTTTAAAACAAAAGCAGATATGTACTTCATCAGTTCATGGCAGTTTTCAAGTAGCTAATCTAATATCTACCAGTGGTAGACCATTCACCAACAGAGTTGGTGAAAGAATGTCTGGTTTCTGTTGTTAAGGAGAGGTGTCCAGAGAAGGCAGACTTATTCAGTGCAGCGAGTCTTTCTGCACCAACAGTTACACATAGGGTGGAAGAAATGAATGACAATTTGCTAATACATTTGCAAAGGAAATCTAAAGACATGTTCTGTTTTTCGCTGGCACTTGATGAAAGCAACGATTTTTGTGGTATGGCACAGCTACCAATTTTCATTCGGGGAACTAATGAGCATTTCGAACATCACAGAAGAGCCTGCTGCACTGCAGAGTATCTACTGCATGACAACGGGAGAGGACACCTATGAAAGAGTCTGAAAAACTGTTGATAATTTGGAGTTCATCTGGTCTAATTTAACCAGGGTCACAACTGACAGTGCCCAAAGCATGGTGGGTTCTGCGAGAGGAGTGGCTGCACACATCAACAGAGAGATGGAGGAATGCAGTCACATATGTCTGATTGCAATACACTGTGTGGTCGCTGAAAGCCACGAACGACAGGAGATGGACACCAATGTAAAATAAAAACCAATTTCTTTATTCTTGGTGAGCAGGAGACTGCAGCGGCTGTCAGCACAGTTCCACTGATAGCTCAAGTTAGACCGCAGCCCCCTGTCAGGTGGGAGTTTCCCTCTCTAAATACCCAGTTTGTTTAATAATAAAAAAAAAGAAATATGGCAGTTAATTTTGAGGTCACACAGAGTTTGCAAGTAGCTTAAGATGACGCATCAGATCAGTAAGTGCAGAAGTACACAGTAGTCTTTAGATAAGAGGAACTGTCGGTCCTTCCACAATCCCAGGTTTCCCATCCAGCTTAGGCTATGCAATTCAGCTATGGCTAGTTTTGCAAGACTGTTAAAGAGACAGCACTTTGCAAAAGTTGTACTTCCCTATTCTTCTGCGCCATCAGGATTACAACACTTCAACGGGTATGTGGCAGTTACAATTTAAGAATCTTATTTCAGCTTAAAAAGAATTAATGTTATACTGTCGGTTAATGCACAGCACATTCTTATTATAGCTTACATTTCGCACATAATGATCATCACACATAATAATTGGTTATACAATATCAAAAGCTACCTTAAAAGTTACTTTAGTACATATGCCTTACAAGAATACACCCTTACAGCTTAGCGTCTGTATTAGGTTACATTTTGTTCGATTGACTTAATTCAAATTATTCTTTCTCAATTCCCCCCTTTGCACATTAAAGGTGCATTTTGTTATTTAGACCACATCATACTGGGGAGAAGGCAGGAGAATAAACATGAATGCGAAACTGTCCCAGTGGGTCAGTTCCGGAGACATGGGCCCCTAACATATATCTTCCTTAATCATGAGATGAGGGGTCCTTTAGAGTGATGTTCAAAGGATTGTATGTTCCTACCGTACATTCATGGAATTGATGTGTCACAAAATGGGTGATGAGGGAACGGACACAGGGAAGTGCACAACAAAAGAACAAACAGACAATAAAAAGGATAGTGCCTACTGTGATAGCAAACTGAGTAAGGGACACTTTTCAGCTGAAAAATAGTGAATGGAACCAGTCAAAAATTGACGTAGGTGCAGTAGTTGCATAATCCTGTCAATAATGGAAAATCCACTGCATCCACTGAACAGGATCATCTCCAGACAGAGGAGCAGTTTCAGCGACAGACTGCTGTCACTGTCCTGCTCCACTGACAGACTGAGGAGATCGTTCCTCACCCACGCTATGTGACTCTTCAATTCCTCCAGGGGTTGTGGGGGTGTAAACGTTAATATTATACAAAATTATTGTCTGTCTGTTATACCTTCATTGTTATCACTCTTTAATTAATATTGTTCTTTATCAATATGCTGCTGCTGGAGTATGTGAATTTCCCCTTGGGATTAATAAATTATCTATCTATCTAATCAGTAAATTCTTTTTGGAACGACTTTAGCTTGTTTAAGGGCTGTAGTAAAGGATCAATTACGAGCAATGTTGTTAGGAATTAAAGTTACAGCAACTGTTGCTGAACACAACACACACAATCCTCGCTCTTCATTTAGGAGCATTTCTAGCGTGTACTTCCTGACATTAAGATACACTTGAAAGGGCAACCAGGAAAGTTATGTGCATCTTTATAAATATCACAATTGAAAAAGGTTATTGGGAAGGGACACAACTAGGATTAGGGTTTAGCAGTGGCACATGCATAACAAGAATCTGTTCTTAATTGTGTAACAGTAACCTTCAACCACTTATACCACAGATTATCCTCTAGGAAAGAGGGAATAATCCCTTGACAGAGTCCCAACACAGAAAGTATAAAAAAAATAGCAACAGCTTAATGATTCAGTCCACTTTTTACAGTAAGAGACGTGCATTCAAGAAAGGAGTCCTTCAACCTTCAAGGCATGTGGGGTGCTGAGCAACATCTGGAATGGTCCTCTCCACCTGGGCTGGTGCCACTGTTTTCACCATGTGTCTCTAATGAGAGTCAAATACCATTTGTTATAGAACTTTACGTTTCAGGTAATGAGGTAGTTCACCACGTTTCTCTCACTTGTTCATGCACTCTACCTGTAAGGCACTACACAGACCTGAAAGAAAAGATGCTGGATCATTGTTGACCATGTGGAGAGTAATTTTACATAGCAGAAAGCACATTAGCATGGGGTGGCCATTAAGAATCTCCAACGGTGGGAGTCTTATTTGGGTTTGAGTCCTTCCCCGCAGACCAGCCAGACCCAAAGGCAATGCATCAGGCCAAGATAGGCCTATTTGTTCAAAGATGTTTGCCAACTTTAATTTTAAGGTGGAATATGCATGCTCCACCATCCCTCCACTCTGTGGATGGTACATGCAGTAGTAGCGGACATCAATCTACAGCCACTGAGACAGCTCTTGTAACACTGATTTACTTGAAATTTCTGAGGCAAACCCCAAATGTGGGATGATTTTTATTTTTCAACTAGCACTTTGGCCACTGACTTGGCATCTGCGTGCAAGCATGGGAAAGCCTCCACCCAGTGAAAGAAAATGTAGATGATTAATAAGCAATATTTATACCCATGAGACAGGGTTAGTTAAAAAAAAAATCCATCTGCAGATGTTCAAAGGGCCCTCCGGCATTTGGTGTTACAGCCAGACTTACCTGCAAGCCTTTTCCTACATTAAACCTTTGGTATAGTATACACCTCTTACAAAACTGATCAGCAAAGTTGGAAAACCCCTGGGCGTGACAGGATTGTTGCACCTGTGCCATTATTGCATCTCTGGAAGCGTGGGCCAGACCATGTGCAGCCTTTGCAATACCCGGAAAGAAAGCTTTTGGGAGAAAAGGATGTTTAGTTAATGGATGGATCCAAAGTTCTTTTGGATCTTTTTCTGCTCCATCTTTCTGCCATGTCTTTATCTCCTTTTCCGTTGCTACAGTTTCTAGAGATAAAACTGCATCCTCGGATGACTCTTGTTCCTCCTCCTGTTCTAGAAATAAAGAGGTTAGTGGTGAGATGGGATCCCGGCTGGCTTTTTTTTTGCCCACATGTGTGGTTGTGCATTTCCCTCACTCACTGGATTCATTTTCCCCTTGTGAGTTTGACACTTCACTACCGCAAGCGCACCTGTCAAATGAGATGTTCTTGCCTGTACTAAGATGGAATGTACAGCATGTGGTACCTTAACAGTTAATAGACTAATGAGAATAACATCTGAGCATGCTAGGACATCCTCTGTTGTTGCTGCGACTGCTCTGAGGCAGGTTGGGAGTCCTGTAGCCACTGGGTCCAGCTTTTTCGAAAAATAGGCTACTGGCCTTTGCTTTTCTCCATGGAGTTGTGTTAATACTACATTCATATATTCCCCCTTTTCGTCCACGAACAGAGTGAATAGACGAGAATAGTCAGGGAGTCCTACGGTAGGCACAGAAATTAGTGCACTTTTTAAATCACTTGGAGCCTTCTCAGCCTGCTCATTCCACTGTATGCAGCCAGAAAGAGGAAGGCCAACAGTGTTAGCTAGATTTTGTAAGGGCTGTCCTCTTTCAGAAAAATTTAGGATCCATTGTCGACAATAACCAAGAATGCGTAGTATAGACATAACACGTTGTTTCGTGACCGGTCTTGGAAGGTTTGGAATGGTCGTTAAGCAATCTTTAGACAAAGCTCTGGTACCTCAAGCGACATCATGACCCAAATATTTAACAGTGGTTTGAACTAATTGCAACTTATTCCTCGAGACTTTATGGCCATTTTCCGCAAGATATCTTAACAATGATTCCGTATCTTGCATGCATGCTTCCTCTGCTTCAGAATAGAGCATAAGTCGTCGACATACTGTATTAATATGCTTCCCCTGTTAGGCCAGAAGCCTTCCAATTTTTGAGCAAGCGCCTGTCCGTATGCACAAGGAGCCTCTGTATAACCTTGTGGCATAACAGTCCAGGCCCTGCAGCGATTTTGAAAAGTAAAAGCAAACCAGAATTGCGAATCAGGGTGAACAGGGATAGAAAAGAAAGCAATAGCAAGGTCTATCACAGAGAAATAAGATGCAGATGGAGGAATAGTAGAAAGAATAGTGGAAGGATTAGGTACAATCAGTGCTCTCGGGAAGATAGCAGAATTGACTTGTCTTAGGTCTTGAACAAAGCGCCAAGGATCCATCTGCTTTCTTCACTGGCAGAATGGGAGAATTAACAGGGGAATACTTAATAGGAATAATAGCTCCCCGTTCAACTAAATCTCTGTGTACAGCAGCAGTTCCGAGTTCACATTCGGGAGAAAGAGGATATTGTGCACGGTGAGGACGGAAGGATGACTTTGGGAAGACCACTAAAGGTTTGCAAATTTGTGTTCCTGCCAAAATCTATTTTTCCCTGGGACCACAGAGCATCAGGTATTGTGGACAGCCAAGATAAAGAGTCGGTTTGCAGGGAATACAAAGAAGACGATGAGTGACAAAGTGAATAAACGACTGGCAGGTCGATTTGGATTGACACTTTAGTAACCAGGTGATCAGGGGTGACAAAAATTCCTGGTGCGACGAAATTCCAATCGGTCCTATCTTGACATTGTTCAACCCATTCCCCAATTTCTACCCAACGAGCGGTGTTAGACTTTGCCAAGGAAACATGGAGGACTGCATCTCCTAAACAGAAATTGTTCTGTAAGTGTGTAAGGTGAACTGAAGCAGCAGCCCTAGTGGGTGAGATAAAAATGCCGAGAATGTGAAGATTCTCTGGGTAAGGAGTGGAGAAAAGAAAAGATTCTAACCAAGGGGTGTTAACTTCAGTGGGTAAGTATTGAGCAGTACAGTGGAGAGTGTCGGGGACTTGGAGTTGGGGAAAAAGGCAGGAAGGGAAAGTATGGAGGGCTTTAAGGAGGAGGATGTGTGGGAAGATGTTTAGGGTCCAAGTAGCAAAAGAAGGGCGATGGGATTGGAGAGTTTGGGACAGGAGCTTAGGAATGGAGCAAGAGAATCCTTGTTCAGATAAGGAGATTGAGACAGACAGTTTCGTCATGAGATCTCATCCCAATAAGTTAACTGGACACAGATGATTTAATAGGAATCAATGTGTCAAAGGAGAACTATCAGTGGAGAGTTGAAGTAGAGGCTTGGAAACTGATAAGGTGTGAGGTTGTCCTGAAACAGTAAGGACGTTCACAGTGTCTTTCGAGGCAGGGACCTCCAATAGCGATAGAGTTGAGCGGGTAGCTCCAGTGTCCACAAGGAAGACAGTTTCCTTGCCATTCACTATCAAAGTCAGTAAATGGTCTGCGTTAGCATGACGGGTGAGCAAGGGAATCTGGAAAAGATGGCTGGAGTTCCCCACTAATTCCTAGGACCAGGGGATGTCACTGGGTTCCGGGAGCAGAAGTGGTGGAGATGGATGCTTCTTTGGACAGTTGCGTTGGATATGGCCAGGCTCACCGCAGTTGTAGCAGGTTTAAGGTGTGTAGGACTGTTCTGATGACGTAGGCATCTGGGTGAATGGGTTGATGGACGTGGAGGGCTGGAACCCACGTACCCTTCCTCGCCCTCTCCCTCCGAAGGAGTTGCCACGGCCACAGCCTTGGAATCCTCTGCCCCTGCCCGTTCCCCCGGTGTAACACTGAAGCTGTGCCGCTATCAGTTTAGTCTGTGTATTGGATTTTGTTTAGATTGTCTCTCAGCATGCTCTGCATGGCGTATAACTTCCTCAAAGGTAACACTTTCCCAGCCTATGCAAGACGTTCAGACTTTGTTCTGTATGTTGCTTCTTAATCCCGAGACGAAAGGGGGAAGGACAGCGCGGTTTCGGTCTTCGCCCTCTTGGAGGCCAGAATGGTTAGCCATCAGGTCTTGGACTGTATGGGCCCACTCATCGACTGTCTCATCTTTCCGTTGTTTTGCAGCAGAAATGAGTGACCAGTCTGTCCCTTTTTTAGATTTTTCCACAATAGTGGCTTTAACAAGTTCCCATTGCTCTATGAACCAAGCGTTTTCATTGTCAGTCTGATTTAAAGAATCATTCCACCTCCAAATGTTCCCGTTTGCTCTAGTCCCATGATTCACTGTCGCCCATGTGGTACCTAGCTTTTGGTGTAACACCTGCGTCCACTGCGCAGCATTTGGCTTATACAATTCGTCCAGCTGCTGAAGCGATTCGACGAATTTGAAGCTGCCAACTCCCTTGGGATCTGGCAGTTTTGACACCACATCTTTTAATTCTTGAATATCCCAATTTCGATGTATCATTATCATGGTGGGATTATTAGCTCCTGCAGGATGATTGGGATTGTGCCTAGGGTTGGGGACTTGTATTAATGGGCAAGAAAACTCAGGTCTGGGATTCTGCTGCTTTGGTGGAAAGAAGCTGCATCCCAATTGGGGACTCATGCGTGATTGTGATGTTTGGCTTCTTGTGTGGTGAGAAATCGGGGTTTGAAGTGGAATATGTAGCTGGGGTTCGGTATAGCCTCCAGAACGGGTGCCTCAGTCTTCGTCATCTAGATCTGAATCTGTTCTGGGCGGATTCTCGGCCGCAAGAGGAGCCGATGGGGCATCTGAGGGAGGAGGAGGAAGGGGAGGTTGATAAGGGGGAGGGGAGTGGATGATTGGGTAAAGGGGATCCTTTTTATCTGACTTCTTTCGCCTATTGTCTGGGGTCTGGTTCTGTCTTAGTCCTTTGTAATGTTAGCAACATATTTTCTTTTTGTGTCTTTACTTCAGCAGAAAGCGTCTAATTGCGTTTTTGTATTGCCTCAAGGATTCGATCTTTAATTACCAATTCCCATCTATCAAACATATCCATCTTATATGGACCTCTTTGGCAATAGCCTTGGGTGTTTCTGTATAGGATTTTTCTATCTTCTTGAATTTCTGAAATGTCTCAGTTCCCTCAATTGACCATCTACCACCACTTTGCTTATTCCATTTTTTACACGCTTTCTTAGGCCGGGTTTATACTTCATGTGACGCGACACATGCTGCAGCGGACGCTCCTGCTACGCAAGCATTGTAGTGTTTATACTTGCACGTGTACTTTATGTAAATCTGGAGGAATCCACCAGGTGGCAGTGCGAGATATTATCACGGTGAGAACATGTTCGGCTTTTCTGTGTTGTATATTGCCTAGGACACCAATTAAATTCTGATGACACCTTACCACAATATCTCTGAAAATGATGTTTATTGATTAAATCCATCAATCCAGGGATGTGTCAATTTCAGCAAGAATTGGGCACGAGTGAGAAACAATCCCTGGACGAGGCCTCAGCTCATCGCAAGATGAATACAAGCACACACATACACTAGCATCATTTTAGCGGCACCAAATCCCCAAATCTGCATATCTTTGGAAGGAAACTGGAGCACAGTGTGGAATCCAAGCAGGGAATACCAGCGACATGACTCCCTGTGAGACAGCAGTGCTACCGCTCCGCCACCGTGTCACCCCCCATGTGTGTAATTATAAACAGTATACATTATTTAAACGAAATTAACGATTTAACTGTATCTGTAAAATATAACATACACACTTTAATGCATTTCATCATGAAAGTGATACCAAGTATACATCTAAAGATTCTAAATATGCAGAGAGTTGGAATAGCATACATTTAATGTGTTCTGTGTGGTGATCTATTGCTGCTTGCCTTAGTGATTAAAAACTGGGATGACGTTTACAACGGTCTGCTTTAATGATAAAGTAAACTAAGAGGTTAAAGTGGACATTTCGAGATTAAAGCCAAAATTTCCACTTTAATCACAAAATACACGTTTTCACCATGTCCTTAATTTTCTTTCTCAGTGGCACAAATACATCGCTGTACATTATGTTGCTGTTTTGAAGTTCCAAAAAAAAAAAAAAAACGGCACAAAAGTTGGTATGTGAGACTACTTAAAATGTATTGTGTCATTACGATTGGGAATATGCAACACTTGAATATAAAAGCACCATGAATGCATCTGTAGGTCGGCATTTTGCTTCACCACATCGAACAATTCATGAAACATCAAAGCGCGCACATCGATCTCATAGGATCCTCAAAGCGACTTTCTGTCACATGTAGATAATAAACAGAGCCTCTGATGTCACATTCCAACTTTTAGCACACTGCGCCCCCTGACTTTTACTGGTACTGCAACTCGCGCATGCATCTCGTTAATTTCTGAGGACCTGCTCAGAGGACGCATCAAATGAACGCTGAGAACGCGTGGCAGCCGTGATGCGGACGAGTACGCGTTCTGAGCGTGAAGTATAAACGAGCCCTTAAAGTCTAGCCCTCTTTTCTTTTCCATTAATTGTCTAATAGACCCCTTCAGGCCCTTGTTTGAAGATTTTGAGCCTTCTGAAAACAATCCTTCCAACAGTGGCTTTTGGTTCCCTAACAGGATCTTGACCAGTTTACTATTCGTTTTTCCCATGGCTAGTGAGTTTTCCGCACTCTTTTTACTAAACCAGCCCCAACTGTCGCTTCACTCCTGGTCCCTCCTGTCCCTCGGTCCAACGGGACAATCAACCTGATTAGCGGATGGACAGTCTCACCGGAAGGCCGCTGGTTACCGCTGTTTAGGTGATCATTTCACTGAGTGTCCTGTTGAGTTCAGGATACAACCAGACCATTAGAGTAAAGAGTCTCACTCTCCCGCAACAGTGAATTTTCCCGATCACGAAATGTTCGGTTATTTATCTGTTCTTCACACTCCCTTCCATTATTTTGCTTTTAAGCCTCTAAGAAACTTCTTCGTTTCCTAGGGAGTGTACTTAACTCACGTCCATAACATTCATAATCTTTCCACACTGCTTTATTTTCGAGAGATTATCTATACATTCCGATCCACTCACTGCCTGGTTTCTTTTCCCCGGTCGGACTCCCTCAGACTACTCACCAAGAATTTTCCTCCCGTCTGGAACTTCCCAGTTCACTCGACTTTCAGTAAAAAGTCAGAGGTGGACAAGGTCTCCCCACGCAGGACTCGCCAGAGGCAGGCCAGTCCTAGCTTTTTCCCGGAGCTGGTCTTCCCAATTGGGCCGGAATAGGTCTTTTCACTAGTCCTCTGGACGATCCCGCTCAAGGAGTCACTTGGCCGTCTCTGTCCCTGTTCGGGCGCCAAAAAACTGTGGTCGCTGAAAGCCAGGAACGACAGGAGACAGACACCAATGTAAAGTAAAAAGCAATTTCTTTATTCTTGGTGAGCAGGAGACAGCAGCGGCTATAAGCACAGTTCCACTGACAGCTCAAGTCAGACTGCAGCCCCTGTCAGGAGGGAATTTCCCTCTCTTTATACCCAGTTTGTTTCTTTCTTCCTCATCTTCTTCTTTCGGCGGCTCCCTTTAGGGGTTGCCACAAAAGATCATCTTCTTCCATATCTTTCTGTCCTCTGCATCTTGTTCTGTTACACCCATCACCTACATGTCCTTTCTCACCACACATCCATAAACCTTTGCTTAGGCCTTCCTCTTTTCCTCTTCCCTGGCAGGTCTATCCTTAGCATCCTTCTCCCAATATAAACAGCATGTCTCCTCTGCACATGCCCAAACCAACGTAATCTTGACTCTCTGACCTTGTCTCCCAACCATCCAACTTGAACTGAACATCTGATGTACTCATTTCTGATCCTATCCATCCTCGTCACACCTAGTGCAAATCTTAGCATCTTTAACTTTGCCACCCCCAGCTCTGTCTCCTGCTTTGTGGTCAGTGCCACTGTCTCCAATCCATATAACATAGCTGGTCTCAATACCGTCCTGTAGACCTTTCCTTTCACTGTTGCTGATACCCGTTTGTCACAAATTACTCCTGACACTCTACTCCACCCATTCCACCCTGCCTGCACTCTCTTCTTCACCTCTCTTCCACACTCCCCGTTACTCTGTACTGTTGATCCCAAGTATTTAAACTCATCCACCTTCGCCAACTCTACTCCCTGCATCCTCACCATTCCACTGACCTCCCTCTCATTTACACACATGTATTCTGTCTTGTTCCTACTGACCTTCATTCCTTGCCTTTCTAAAGCATATCTCCACCTATCCAGGGTCTCCTCAACCTGCTCACTACTATCGCTACAGATCACAATGTCATCAGCAAACATCAAAATCCACGGGGACTCCTGTCTAATCTCCTCTGTCAACCTGTCCATCACCATTGCAAATAAGAAAGGGCTCAGAGCTAATCCCTGATGTAATCCCACCTCCACGATAAATGCATCTGTCACTCCTACCGCAGACCTCACCACTGTCACACTTCCCTCGTACATATCCTGTACAACTCTTACATACTTCTCTGTCACTCCCGACTTCCTCATACAATACCACAGCTCCTCTCGAAAACCCTGTCATATGCTTTCTCCAGTTCCACAAAGACGCAATGCAACTCCTTCTGGCCTTCTCTAAACTTCTCCATCAACATCCTCAGAGCAAACATGGCATCTGTGGTGCTCCTTCTTGGCATGAAACCATACTGCTGCTCACTAATCATCAACTCACTTCTTAACCTAGCTTTCATTACTCTTTCCCATAACTTCATGCTGTAGCTCATCAATTTTATTCCGCTGTAGTTACTGCAGTCCTGCACATCCCCCTTATTCTTAAATATCGGCACAAGTACACTTCTCCTCCACTCCTCAGGCATCCTCTTACTTTCCAAGATTCCATTAAACAATCTGGTTAAAAACTTCACTGCCATCTCTCCTAAAAACCTCCATGCTTCCATAGGTATGTCATCTGGACCAACGGCCTTTCCATTTTTCATCCTCTTCATTGCTGTCCTTACTTCCTCCTTGCTAATCTGTTGCACTTCCTGATTCACTATCTCCACATCATCCAACCTCTTCTCTCTCTCGTTCTCTTCATTCATCAGCATCTCAAAGTACTCTTTCCATCTGCTCAACACACTCTCCTCGCTTGTGAGTATGTTTCCATCTTTATCACCCTAACCTGCTGCACATCTTTCCCAGGTCAGTCCCTCTGTCTAGCCAATCGGTACAGGTCTTTTTCTCCCTCCTTAGTGTCCAACCTCTCATACAACTCATCATACGCCTTTTCTTTAGCCTTCGCCACCTCTCTCTTCACCTTGAGCCTTATCTCCTTGTACTCTTGTCTACTTTCTGCATCTCTCTGACTATCCCACTTATTCTTTGCCATCCTCTTCCTCTGTATACTCTCATGTATTTCCTCATTCCACCACCAGGTTTCCTTTTCCTCCTTCCTCTGTCCAGATGTCACACCAAACACCCTTCTTGCTGTCACCCTTGCTATAACTGCTGCAGTTTCCCAGCTGTCTGGTAACTCTTCACTGCCACCCAGTGCCTGTCTCACCTCCTCCCTAAACTCAACCTTGCAGTCTCCCTTTTTCAACTTCCACCATTTGATCCTTGGCTCTGCTCTCACTCTCTTCCTCTTGTTGATTTCCAACATTATCCTACAGACCACCATCCTATGCTACTTAACTACACTTTCCCCTGCCACCACTTTGCAGTCTTCAATCTCCTTCAGATCAACTCTTCTGCAAAGGATGTAATCTACCTGTGTGCATCTTCCTCCACTCTTGTACGTAACCCTTTGTTCCTCCGTCTTCTTAAAATACATATTCACCACAGCCATGTCCATCCTTTTGGCAAAATCCGCTATCCTTTGACCTTCTTCATTCCTCTCCTTGACACCATACCTTTCTGTCCCTTGGGCACACTGTTCATCACTTCATCCAACTCACTCCAAAAATCTTCTTTCTCACCCATTGCACACCCAACTTGTGGTGCATATGCACTACAAACATTCATCATCACACCTCCAATTTCCAGCTTCATAATCATTACTCTATCTGACATTCTTTTCACCTCCAAAACACTCTTGACATACTGCTCCTTCAGAATAACTCCTATACCATTTCTCCTCCCATCCACACCATGAACAATTTGGATCCACCTGGCCTTACTCATCATCCATTTAGTCTCTTGCATGCACAATATATCAACCTTCCTTCTCTCCATCATATCTGCTAACTCTCTCCCCTTACCAGTCATACTTCTTACCCTCAGTTCCACTCTCTTTAATTTCCTCCTCTCCTCCTGCCTCCGGACACGTCCCCCCCCTTCTTCGGCCAACAGTAGCCCAATTTCTGCCAGCACCCTGTTGGCTAACAGTACTGGTGGTGGTCGTGGTTAACCTGGGGGCTCGACCAATCCGGTATGGAAATTTGTATTGTTGTCCGCATATTGATTTGGCAAAGTTTTACACCGGATGCCCTTCCTGACGTAACCCTCCCCATTTATCCGGGGTTGGGACCGGCATGATGAAACACAGTGTTTTGTGCAATCCCTGTGGCTTGGTTTTTATACCCAGTTTGTTTAAAAAAAAAAAAAAAAAAAAAAAGATATGGCAGTTCATTTTGAGGTCGCAGAGAGTTTGCAAGTAGCTTAAGAGGATGCATCAGATCAGTAAGTGGAGAAGTACACCATAGTCTTTAGATAAGAGTAACTGTCAGTAATTCCACAATCCCAGGTTCCCCAATTCAGCTTAAGATATGTAATTCAGCTATGGCTAGTTTTGCAAGACAGTTACAGAGACAGCACTTTGCAAAACATGTACAGTACTTCCCTATTCTTCAACACCATCAGGGTTACAACACTTCAACAGCTATGTGGCAGTTACAATTTAAGAATCTTATTTCAGCTTATAAAAGGATTAATGTTATACTGTCAGTTAATGCACAGCACATTCTTATTATAGCTTACATTTCGCACATAATGATCATCACACATAATAATTGGTTATACAATACAGTAATCCCTCCTCGATTGCGGGGGTTGCGTTCCAGAACCCCCCGCGATAGGTGAAAATCCGCGAAGTAGAAACCATATGTTTGTATGGTTATTTTTATATATTTTAAGCCCTTAGAAACTCTCCCACACTGTTTATAACTATTCTCCGCACAGTTATACAGCGGTTAATCCACTCCAGACAGATAAATGAATTCCCACGAAGTAGGATTCTTTATTTATAAATCTAATATTTTCGCAATTAGAGCAAAGGAAACCTGTTTACGACCTTCTAAATACGTTTTTTAACATTATTAGAACCCTCTAGACATGAAATAACACCCTTTAGTCAAAAGTTTAAACTGTGCTCGATGACAAGACAGAGATGACAGTTCTCTCTCACAATTAAAAGAATGCAAACATATCTTCCTCTTCAAAGGAGTGTGCGCGTCAGGAGCAGAGAATGTCAGAGAGAGAGAGAAATGTAAACAAGCAAAAATCAATAGGGCTTTTTGGCTTTTAAGTATGGGAAGCACCGCGATAAAGCGGCCGCAATGAAGGGATCAATGTGAAGGTAGTCTTTCAGCATTTTTTAGAGGCGCGTCCGTATCTTCTAAGCAAACAGCCACTGTGCAAACAGCCCCTCTGCTCACACCCCCTCCATCAGGAGCAGATAATGTCAGAAAGAGTGAGAGAGACAGAGAAAAGCAAACAATCAAAAATCAATACGGGCTGTTAGAGCTTTGAAGAGTGCGAAGCACCGCGCGGGAAGCATATCATATACCATTGAGGAGTTTTATTTAATACGTAATACGTGCTCTGATTGGGTAGCTTCTCAGCCATCCGCCAATAGCGTCCTTTGTATGAAATCAACTGGGCAAATAAACTGAGGAAGTATGTACTATAAATTAAAAGACCTATTGTCCGCAGAAATCTGCGAACCAGCGAATAATCCGTGATATATATTTAGATATGCTTACATTTAAAATCCGCGATGGAGTGAAGCCGCGAAAGTCGAAGCGCAATATAGCGAGGGATCACTGTATTAAAAGCTACCTTAAAAGTTAGTTTAGTACATTTGTCTTACAATAATATACTCTTACAGCTTAGCGTCTGTATTAGGTTACATTTTGTTTGTTTGACTCAATTCAAATTCTCAACTGCTTGATCCACCAGCAAGCATTGTACAGTACTACAAATCAGTTAAGTGGAACTCTGTCATGAAAGCTGTGGTGTGTTAACTTCTTTTGAGCAAATGCTCTTAACCATAGACAATTTCAGGATTTTTTTGCCATAGATAAATGCTGCATATGGAGATGTTCACTACCACTTTGTTGGTATTGGCTAAGCTGTAGGCAAACTTTGAAACATTTTTACAACTTGCTCCCAGAAATCAACACATTTCTGCAGTCGAAAAACAAAGTAGCTTCAGAGCTTAGTGATCAAGAACAGAAATGGCACCTTGCATTTTAAACAGTTATAACAGAGCTACTAAATTGTCTCAACATACAGCTTAAAGGGAAGGGGAACTTCATCAGTGACATGCATTCACACGGAAAAGCATCTGAAACGTCTGCCATCTTCCCAATACTAAACACAACCAGCTGAAAAAGCACTAGTTGCTTTCCCAGTTGACAAATGTGCAAAAAAAGCCTTGGAAATGTTGCAAAAGGAGTTCCATAATTGATTTTGATAGCTTCATGTACATGCAAAGAAGATTTGATTACAGTAATCCCTCGCTATATCGCGCTTCGACTTTCGCGGCTTCACTCTATCGCGGATTTTATATGAAAGCATAACTAAATATATAACGCGGATTTTTCGCTGCTTCGCGGGTTCTGCGGACAATGTGTCTTTTTACTTCCTGTATATGCTTCCTCAGTTGGTTTGCCCAGTTGATTTCATACAAGGGACGCTATTGGCGGATGGCTGAGAAGCTAACCAATTAGAGCACGCAGTTAAGTTCTCCTGAATGAGAAGCTAACCAATCAGAGCACGCAGTTGAGCTCCTGCGTGCTGAATGCAGTGTTAACCAGGAAGTCTCGTCTCGCTCATTCAGCATCAACGTGTTTCGCTGTGTAAAGAGTTGTGCTCTTTAGTGTTTATCTTTGTGCATAGTCAAGCCCTTCATTATGGCTCCAAAACAATCTGCTACTGCTTCAGGGGCCGTGCCCAAGCGCAAGAAGAAGATGTTAACGATTGCCGAAAAGGTAAACGTTTTGGATTTGTTGAAGGCTACGATTCTTTTTATTTAAAAAGTAGGAAAGGAATATAAGATCTACGGCTGCAGTGTCCTTTTAACCAGGGTGCAAAACGAGTTGTAAGTGGATGTAATAAGGCAGTAGTCTGAATGGAATCTGCTTTAGGGATTTGGATTGAAGACTGCCAGAAGAAGAACAACGGCAGTGCTACACAATCGCCTGAAGTGGCTCCTTTACAAGGGCTGTAACGCTCTCCTTTGTTGTGCAGTAAAATTAAACTCATTGTTATCGGACAAGCCATCGTGTCATTGTTGGTGAGTAACCATAATTAATTTTCTTCTTACAGTGCTTAGTACATGTATGTACGTTTAGTGTCACTGTACACACATTTACTGTATACTATTTTTCTTGCATTGTACGTATTTATTGCTGGTGATCTGTCTATTGTAATGGCTGTAACATATGTGATATCGGAGACACTCAATATCTTTAAAATAATATTTAGGTTTTACTGTATATAAACAGTGTGTTTATATACATAATTTCAATTAATCTTACCTAATATCTAAGAGAATACAAAGGGATTATGCTGTATAACTCAGCGGGGAATAATTATAAACAGTGCAGGAGAGTTTATAAGGGCTTAAAATATATAAAAATAACCATACAAACATATGGTTTCTACTTCGCGGATTTTCACCTATCGCGGGGGGGTCTGGAACGCAACCCCCGCGATCGAGGAGGGATTACTGTATTTCAAAACACTTCTGCCACAGACATTGAGATTGCCAGTTCCAGCTGCTAAACAGGATCAACAGAACTGCAAAACTGACAGTCTGAATGACATATTCAAGTCAAGCAACTTAATTCATTTCCATTCTTCTATGCCATCTGAGACTTGCCCTAACCTTAAAAAATAAATAAATCAATCAATTAAAAAAAAAAAAAACATGCACTGAAAAGGACAACCATTTTTGGAAGTACCGAAATCTGTGAGCATACCTTTTCCAAATTAAAACACATCAAATCTCCAACCAGATCCAGACTCACTAATGAACACCTGAATCACCTATTAAAACGGACAGTGACAAACATGGAACCTGACAAACCTCTGTCAGTCAAAAACAGACTCATAGTTCACATTGATTTACTTAAGTACTAATATTAAGTATTGTGGAGGTTAAAGGCTATATTGCATTTTCATTACATTTCAAAGAACTATCTTAATTTCATAAAAAAAAATCTTGAATGTATGTAGATATAAGGCATAAAGCACTTACATTTTGTATTTCACCCCCACTCCAGACCCCTCATACTGGGAAGGACAATAAGCTTTCTCCTTGATTAAAATGTTTGAGGACCCCTGGTTTAGAGGTTTCTGATTCAAGTGACTCCTCAAACAGGTGTGTTCATCTTTTAGTTCAGATCATTATTCCCTTTCACATTCAGCTGCGCTCTGTGAGAGCTGAAGTCGGAAAACAACGGAAGAACTTAAACCCAATTTAAGTAAAAATAATTTCTTTATTCTTAATTCTTGGTGAGTTAGAGAGATTGTGAGCCAACTGATTTGGGTTTAGGCAGAATACCTAAAGTAAAAACGTTCTCTCTTTTATATCCTAGAAAAGAAAAAAAAAATCTTAGCAGTTCATTTCGAGGTTATACGTAGCTTAAGGTTACATCTTAATTTATGACATACTGGAGTATCCTAAAACATAGAACAAACAGCCATTTGCATTCCTAAGGAATACACCCTTCTAATTATACACACTTAGAACCAATTTAAACATTCTTACAGTTCATTACATTAGTTATAAAGAGCTTACATTCTTCACAGGGTCTTCTGTTAGTATCAGAGGTCAGCATTTTCTCATAAAGGAATGTAAGCTAATAATGTTTTATTTTCTTCTTTCTAAGCTCACGTGTGACCCACCCAACAGCAGCTGGTTTTGCAAAAATTTTTAAAAGGCTTTTCTTAGCTCAGATGCAACTACTAAAAATGAACCACATTCGCTTGAGATCTATGACTTTTGTACAAATCTTTTAAACAATTGACACAACTGCTAATACATCTTTAGTATAACCACAGTTTAAAACTGCAGCATTGCAAATTATACATAAAAACAATCTCTGCATTCTCAGGCAATAATTTCCACATCAGGAAGAAGTTTAAAAGCTCGATGTACCTGTGTGTTTATGATAAACTGTACTCTTGAACATGGTGACATTAGCAATAATGGATTGACTGACTGGTTCTCCATGTCATGATTTGTTCACTTTGAGATTATTTTTTTTCACGAAGAATATTTAGAATGGAAGTGTATGTGGAAATATGGGTTACTATTGCTAGTGGTTTCCTTGCATTACAATGTTTCCTGAACATCTATATATATATAATTCACTAAGCCGCCGACAAGTAAGACGCCTATGGCGCACGCAGGAAGGAGCCACGGCCACCAACTCCAAGACCAATGGATACGACAACTCGCAGAGCCACGCCCACCAACTCGGACACAGAAAAAACGCCGTCATTTATATTCGTCTGTCGTAGACGCCACATGCACTTCCGAGCCACGTTGACTGTTCATAGAGGCATGTTTCTCGCGGAGGTGAATCGCCATATGCAGCGTGTAAAACGGTTTGCGAAGGGTATCTCATGGGATCCTTAAAACAATCCTTTACAACTGAGGTTAAAACACAATGAAGTAAGCAGTCTTTAAAAACCGAGTTTTCAGTTACAACGCACGACTGCGTGCACCATAGCAAACTGTTTTACACGCTACATACAGCAATTTGCATCCGCGACAAACATGCGTCTTCTTCACTCACGGACAATTATATGTTACCCTCTCCAGAGTTCCATCTTTTCATTCACTTTCTGTTGTATTCTCAAATCCTCCCTTTTTAGATAACTGTGTTTTTCCAAAAGTGTTCAACCATCAATAAATAATTATGCGGCGTTTGTTATGCCGCGGGTTCACTATTGTGTTGTATTTTGCTCTCTTCAGAGTTCCATCTTTTCATTCACTTACTGTTGTATTCTCACACCAACCCGTTTTAGACAACCGTGTCTTTTCCGGAAGTGTTTAGCATTCAATAAATAATTATGCATGAGATTGAGCGTGTGTCTATCCAGCGCAGAGAGGCGTGGGTAAGCTGTTGAACCCCATTCGGGCTGCAAACTGAGAAATTCCAACTAAGTGCGACTCATACACTCCCACTGATTACGTCCCGACCCTTTGTACACACCCCCCTCCCACCTCGCTACTACCGCGGTTGGGTGTCTTGGTGGATTATATATAGAAAAGCAGCCAAAACCGCACAGAGCAATGAAAAGTCTCCGTGAGTCACAGGTGCATCTGCACTGTGCAAAGACGACAACGACTCAAGCGAAGAGTTGGAGGTGGGCACATGAGCAGGCAGTACATACTGAATGAGAAATCAGCAGACTAGCTTGACAGAGGGAGCAGAATAGACGTCCTCCTCCTCTCCTCTCCTCCTGTTCCACCCTCCGCGCCTGAGCGCCGTCCACCCCCATCCCTCCATCTGGCAGGAGAGGGCGCAATGCCGGTCCGCCAGTTTTCATTCACGGACGATTGTGTGTTGGTTCATTCCGTGCATTGTTACATTGTTGCTTTTCTTGCCGATTTATTACATTACCGATTTTTCAAATGTTAATTTTCTCCCTGTGCTTAAAAATCATTAAACCGGCCTGATTATGCAGCGTATGGTACGCTGTGGGTTGGCTAGTAATGATTATTAATTCAAGCTGCCACAATATTATTTTGTTTTGGTGCGACATGTTGTGACTCTCATTGCTGGAACGCTGCTCCTGGTTGCTGTGGAATATTGCTGCCAACATCCCCGCTCCTTGTATCATCAGCACAAACCTTTAAATCCAGTGCAAAGATTCATTTGCTATCTGTGATTTGAATAAAAACACTGTCAAATGTAGCATGTAATTACTCAAATATCTGGATTCTGATCTTATAGTTCTCTCACGGACTGATTTCTAGTTAGTAATTAGGCTTTGGCACACATAAGTTCCATCCAGGCTTTGACTCATGTCTGCTTTTTGACTGTTTCATTTCCTGGTCCTCTTCTCGCACTCGGGCAGAATACCACAAGCCGAACCAACCTGCTTATTTAAGATTTGAATAACTTTGTAAGCTGCCTCCATTTATGTCCCAGTACAAACACAGAGAGGAGTGACATATTTCAGTGTCTGCCTCTGTGCACCTTTAAATGTGTTGATAAGGAAAATGTTATCACGTTCAGACAAACCTCCTTCTCTCAAAAATGACTACTCTGGAACTCTAATTGTACATATTCTCAATTATAAACATATGAAGAGATGGGTCACAGGTTTTATACTTAGGAAGTTAATATATTAGCCTGCCCAATAATATTCAACCTTGAATGTACCACCTAACAGAATAAAAGCTGGCCAAAAGCCACATTCAAGCTTTCAGGGTCTTTGTGTACTAATTTTCAGTTTAGATCTTCTCTCATTATTTCAACTACAACTTCCATCTTATGTTATTTTGTTAGTTTGCTGATGCTATTGGTCCTTTGGTTAATGACTCATACTCATCCCCCTGACAGGACTTTTGTTTATTTACTTTTTCTTCCAGTATAACTAAATCATTCAAATCTTGCTGTGGATATACTGGTTTCCATCTTAAGCAGAATATAAAGGGGATGACTGAAGAGAGGAATGGATTGCTGGTACATTGTATGATTCTTGTTATTTCTTGTTTCACTCTACCCTCCTGATGCCATTTTGTGACTCACACACCTTTTACATGTATTTTTCTGTTAGGCATTTCATTTTGGAGGATTGCTTGGTGAAGCTGTATGTTGAATGATAATGTTCAAAGATGTCTTTTTTAAATCTTCCTACTAGTTTTACAAGTAGCTGGAAATTTTGCATAAATTGACACATGAACCACTAACTTCCTATACATGAGTGCATGAAGCCTACAAAAGGCATACCAGTATATTTATATTTATTTTATTTTGCATTTGTGGGTTTGGGTCACAATGAAAGTGACAGATGGTGGATATTGCATATTGAAGGTGAATAATGTTTAACAGTAATGACACAATACAACTGAGTTATACAAAGCAAGGAATGACTAATCCAGTTCTTCAGGGGTGGTGGAAGGGGGAATGCAAATGTTAAGATTAAAAGTTCAATTTTGGGGATTGATCGTGGAAAGAGTGAAACAGCACAATAATAGGCATGCAGACAACCCAGAGCAGTCCCCTGCTTACCGCTGGCTATGCAATTCTTAGTTAAAAGTCAAGTCTTTAGACGACCACAGGACCCATTTAGAACCAGAGCTGTTGGACTGCGTGGCACAGTTCAGGGTCCTATTAACCTTTTCATCCTTATTACCCTTTAAGGATTCTCAGCTTTGACTGATCTGAAATCAGTCAGCTGAAAAGAAGTTTAAAAGCATGGTTTGAATAACGTGCACTACATTATTATCCGACACAATATCCTCCTATGAACTTAGAAGGCAGGCATTTCTTCTTTATAAAATGACTCAATCATGTGAAAACAATTCTGCTGCGATCTCTCGAAGCAAACAATAAATTAGAGAATGTGTGCGTGGTCTAACATTTATAAGTGTTTTCAGCGATTTAGATGTCCAATTTCAAAGTTGGATCGAGTAGCACAGGTGCAGCACAGATGCGTGAAAGCTGGAGTTCATATCCTGGGAGGTTGCAGGTTGTTCTTCTGTCCGTGTGTGAGGTTACTCCCACAGTCTAAGGATATGTAGGCTTGGTGAATTGGTATTGATAAGTTCTCACTAGTGTGTGTGTGTTTGTATGAAAGTCTTTTCACCTCGTGATAGGCTAGCATCCAATTCCTGTCTTGAGCTCGATGCTTCCTTGGATAGGCTTCAGTTCCCTGCAACCCTGCCCTGGATAGGCAGGTTTACAAAATGGACAGATAATTTGGAGATTTTTATACTTCCTAGTTACTTTAATCAAAAGTCATCAAATATCTTGCACAGAATATTAAGTATTTTGCAACAGCAAGCGATATTCAAAAATAACAGTGATAAAACAATAACGTGATACTAGGCTACATTAAATAAATGCATTTTAAGAGAACTTTATAATGTCATGCAGGAGTAACAAAAACAAAAAACTGAGTTGGAGTTGTATGTAGCAGAGAAAAATTATGACAATATAGCAATAACAGAAAACTGGCTAAATACCAGAGATAGGGAGGAGTATAAAAGAGGGATACACATTTTTAGGAAGGATAGACGAAAGAGAAAAGGAGGTGGGTTTGTTGTTTATGTCAAACAGAATTTAAATGCAAGTTCTCTTCAGAGGGAAGATAAGCCCCATCTTAGTGTGGACATGTGGCTTCACCTGGAAAGCATGAAGGAAAGAGGTCTTATTTTAGGAGTGTGTTATAGACCACCCAATGTAGACAGTAATTTCACTGCTTTTTAGTAATGTTAAAAAGGCAAGTTTACAGGGGGATATTATAGTCAGGGGGACTTTAACTACATGAATATTAACTGGTATAACTTTGCAAGCAGCAGAGCACAAGAGCAGCAGTTTTTAAGAAGAAATCTGGGACCTTTTTTTTTTTTTTTTTTTTTTTTTTTATAAAACACAGTATGTTAAAGCACCAACACTGGGTGAAGGCTGTCTGGATTTAATATTTTGTAATAATCAGGATAGAATTGAGGGTGTAGAGGTGATTGAACCAGCAGGGTCAGGTGACCAGAATATAATACAATTCTCAGTGTTTTGGAAGACTACAGATGCAAAAAAAAAAAATATTAAGTTTAATTTGGTAGGGCAAATTTTGAGCAGAAGTAAAGTCTAAACAGGATAGACATAAATAAGTTTTTAAGTGTGGAGATGGTCGAGGAGCAGTGGAGAAGGTTTAAAAACCATTTTACATGTAATGTAGTACAGGTGCATACCTAAATTTGGAATTAGTAGAAAATTAAAAACAAACACACACACATACAGGTACAGCTGAACAAGGCGTACTGTATAAAACAAAAGTCCAATAAGAATCGCGGGCCATATGAGAACAGGAGGGCAACCAGTAAGAAGAATATAAGGGAGACTAAAAGACAGTTGGAGAGAAATATAGCAGTTAAGGTGAAAGGTGACCCGTAAGAGATTTTTTTAGTATTTTAGTAGTAAAAGAGCAGTTGAGAAGGAGAGGAAATGCTTCACAAATAGTACATCAGAATTAAAAAGTACAGACAGTGAAATAATGGATGCACTAAACTCGCATTTTGCTGAGGTCTTCACAAGTGAGGAAGTAGATAACATCCCAACAGTAACAAGGATATTGAAGAAGGTACTGAGTGATTTGGACAGCGTAGAGAGATAAGTGCTACTTAGATTAAATAGGATGAAATCAAACAAATCACCAGGACCAGATATTTACCCTGAAGCTTTTAAGGAGATTAGTGAATACATAAATAAACACTTGACACATTTAAAGAAGTCATTGCAAAACTGGGGAAATTCTTAAAGACTGGAACATGACAAATATTATCCAGTTATATAAAAAGGTTTTGACTAGGCAGATCCAAACTACTATATGTCAGTAAGCTTAACATGCATAACGGGAAAATTAATTGAAGGAATTAAGGATAAGATTGAGCAACACTTGGCAAGCACAAGAGTTTTACTGAACAGTTAGCAAGGGTTCAGAAGAGGGAGGTCGTGTTTTACTAACATGCTGGGATTCTAGGAGGAAGCAACAAAAGGATACAATCAAAGTGGAGCAGATGCTATTACTTATCTGGACTTTCAGAAAGCATTTGATAAGGTGCCACATGAGAGGAAGCACAGAGTGATGGTGAGAGGAACCTCATCAGAATTGGCTGATGTTAAGAGCGGTGTTCCACATGGGTCAGTGCTAGGGCTGCAGCGATTTTTAATATATTCCTATCCAAATTTATACATACATAAGTAACACGCTGGTTAAGTCAGTTGATAATACAGAGCTAGGTGGACTGGCAGATAATCTAGAATTTGTTGAATCATAAAAAGGGGACTTGGACAGCATTGTAGCAGATGAAATTTAACATAAGTAAATGTAAAGTATTACACATAGGAAGTAAAAATGTTCGTTCTAAATACACAATGGGAGGTCTGAAAATTGAAAGTACAGCTTATGAGGAGGATTTAGGAATTCTAATGGACTATAAATTGCCAGTGTTCAGAAGCCATTGAGAAGTGTGGAATAAATTACTGCCACCCTCCCTGGAAGTACCCCCTTTCTCTTCATATAATTTGGAGGTAATGAACACAGGTAGGAGGAAGCGTCAACCAGTCCTCTTTCATCTTCCTAAGTCTTGCATGGAAGAGGCAGCATTTCTCAGAGACACGCGCACCAAGGTGGCAATAGGTATGACTAAAAAGAACTGGTGCCGTGCCCTTTTATACACTATTAGTTACTGTAGAGTTCCAAGGAACTCACTGCATAAGCAAAAGACCTTTAAACATTATTGGTTACATTCAGTTTGCTAACCGGATATGGCAGACCGGCAATATCTTAAATGGTCATAACTGACACTGGTCAGTGACCTTTGAACCTCATTTCTCAGTAGTCTAAGGCCTTGTTCACACGGGCGTTAAGTTTTTGGATAAACGAACTTGCTCTGAACGTCCTAGACGTTTATGTTGCATTTTGTGGTGGCGATCGATTGACTTCTACACCGGCGTTCGTTTGTCTCTGTCTAACGCCAGCCTGCAGCCCAAATTGTAGTTTGTGTGTTAACCTGTGGAGGCAGTGTCGGGAACTGGATATGAAAGCCCTTGTCGTTTTATTTGAGGTGCTTCCTTTCAATATGGACCATTTTGCTATGTTAGATATTAATCTTCTTGTTTTAAAAATACTCGTAATACGGCGACGTAGGGAGAGAAAAAATTGCCGCCGCTACTGGGTTCATCCTCTGACTGCACAACGTCGGGTTTTAATTACTGTCGGATGTCGGTTTCCACTTTTGATTGTCTGCTGCAGCTGGTGCAATGCCACATTGCACGCCGATCAACCAATATGCGACTTGGTGTTAGCCCCGAAGAGAGACTACTTGTCACTTTGAGGTAAGGAAACAGTAGTCGAGTGTGCGCTTACACCGGTGTTATGCACTGAAATGCCCCCCCCCCCGCCATGGGATATATCCGGTCCTCCGAAGCGTAAAATAAACGCGCAGAAAACGAACTAGAAGCGGTTTTCTTGCGTTCGATGGGTTTTGAACGCCAAGAAAAAGCTGCATGCAACGTTTTTTTGATGCCGTATAAACGCGCAGCCGGACAAACGCACGTCACCAAAGCCCGTGTGAACACTCTCATTGACTCCTACGTGTAGAAAACATTCGGCGCTTGATCCGCGCTCACCGGACGCTACGAACGCAAAAAAAACGCTCGATTTTAACGCCCGTGTGAACAAGGCCTAACTCCATCCATTTTTAACTGGAAGGTCAGTTAGTATATGCAAAAGTGCCATTACTGAGATGGTACAATTTCTTTCTTAGAGACAGAGGAAACAGCTTCTTCCTCTGCTTACCAAGTTCCTATTTTGTGCTGACCGGGCCCTGCAGCAGCTGTCAGCTAACTTGATAGCAAGAGCATTTGCAATTTATTCTTAGCTAAACACTTGATACATGCTTCATGCTACAGCTTACTACTTTCAAAGAAGATTTCAGTAAGCACTTTGCTTTGATACAATTACAGTACAATTACAATAATTGATATATTGATTAAACGTTTAGCAACTTCAACCTTTAAATATAAGCGAGAGAGAGACTGCACACACCCAACAGGTAATATAGCCAGTTTCTTTTAAAACAGGACACCAAACAAGGGTTTTAATCAGATTTCCACAGAAGGCTAACACTATGTCAGGTTATATAGCACCCTGAAGTGTAGACCAGGGGTTCTCAAAGTCAGTCCTGGGGGCCCACTGTGGCTGCAGGTTTTTGTTCCAACCAGATTCATAATCAGTGACAACAACTGATAACATTGATCAATTAATTAGCTGGTATTTTTCTTTCTCTTCTCGAATTCTACATTAAGAAAGCACAGAGGCATGATTTTTACATTTACAAGAAATTTAGAAATATTTCTGCTTTTGCTATTGATTTAAATGCTTAACTCTCTTTTGTTGCTCTCATTATATTTTACCCTCTCTATATGCAGTTTTCCCCCTTCATTGTATCTTAATAATGAGAAATAAAAATGAGCAGAGCAGACACCCAGGCAAAAAACACTGAATAATAAAAGGCTGCAACTACTTTAGCGTCAGACTCACTAATTAATAAATAATGGATTAAACAATTAGAACACCCAAAAATAGAATGAACATCAAGATGAAAATATTGTTAAAAGGAAAAAATAAAATACATTATTCCCAAATAACTGCTTAGTACATTTTAATATTCTATTTTTTTTAACCAAACTTAAATTTTCCAATATGAATATTGTTCCGAAAACAAAGAACTTGGGAAATAATTCACTTAACACTAGAATTACCAAAGCTTACAAAAAAACTCGTAAATCCGGCCCACCTTAAATGCGCTCGCACCTCTCAGTCAGTGTCTTTTGTCTTGTATATGTGTCGATAAGCAAAAGCAGAAAGCAGCCTGCTATCCCATCCTCCCACCACCACAGAAATGACAAAAGTCGCTCTCACAGCTCAAATCTGGTTTATCAGGGAGTGAGGTAGTACCTAGAGCTGTATAGGCTAAGAAAATATATTGTTATTTGGAACACATGCATTTCATGTGTGTTCCATGTCTACAAAGATCTACTGTATATGTATGTAAGTGTAGGATGACAGGAAATGCAAGAAATGTTGAACACATGCCTAAAAGAAACTTTTTCCATGTTGTCAACAAAATGTAGCAATGAAGTGTATAATGTGTGAAGACTCTGATGTCCAAATATGAAATAAGCACTTTCACAAAAGTTATAAATATAACAGAAGAAGTGTGCTTTTATTCAAGACTATAACCGAAGAAAAAGAAATTGGGTTAGTGTGGGCAGATATCGTGGTGTCTTTGGTAGTACAGCGGTAAGAACTGCAGACTCCTATTCAAAGGGTCACCGGTTCGAGCCTCTCCGCGTCTCAAAATAAACATTCTGAGTAGTGAGCTGCTCTTATTGTTACTATTATACAATAAAAACATACATTTGATTTGAGTCTGTAAAAGCCGGTGTAAATGTATGGTACTTGTAAAGGTTAGCGTTTTTTTTTTTCCAGTTTTATTCTCTTAGACACGTTCATGCTCCACCCGATCTGACACTGTTAGTTTTCAAATAAAGACGTGCTATAATAGAGGTGAACTTTTTTTAAACCAAAAAACTGTTTGACTTTCACTGCACTAAAGAGACTCTGTCTGATTGCTATGCAATGAGTAGATGTAGAGGTGGTCCATTCCTACAAGTACTTAGGGGTTCACATCATTGACAGGTTAGACTGGTCGTGTAACACAGAGGAACTGTATAAGGAAGGGTAGAGGAGGCTTTTTTCCCTCAGGAGACTGTGCTCCATTTATGTGAGAAGTGACATCCCTCACATCACCTATAACTCTGATGACCAGTGGAATTTTCTACTTTGTGATGTACTGGACAAATGACATCACTTCAAGAGAGGCCCACAAAATCAGCAAGCCAATTTAAAGGGAAGGTTCAGTTATAGGAAGCACTCTGGACCCCCTGGAGATTGTAGCAAAGTAGAGAATAAAAACAAAACGGAGTGCCATTATGAACAATACTGCACATCCTCTCTGACACAAGACTGATGACGTTCAGTAAAAGAATCATTCAGCACAAGTGTGTCAAGAAGCGCTACTGGGGCTCCTTTATATGAACAGCAATATGCCTGCATAATGCCTCACTGGGACTACAAAGGCAGATGTTTTCTTCCTTTAAAGATGTTCTACTTGGTTGTTCGGGGTGTTTGTGTGTATTTATCTATTTATTGAACTTATGTTAAAGCCACAATGACATATAAATATGTGGGATATTTGCTTCTCTGTCACAGCCTATGCTGTATATGTAAATCTTTTAAAACGGCTAACTCTACAATTGCTGGATAAGTAGATTTTCATGGGTTGATAGGCTGAATTTGAATTCTGGAGCTCCTGACGATTCTGTTTTTCAATTTTCAACTGACTATGCCTGAAGCCATGAAAGTGAAACTTCTCAAGCAAAAGCAGGCTACTTAAAACATACAAATTTACGGTCATATGTGACTTAATCTGCTCGGGTGTGTACTCAGTAGATATGAGGACATACACAATGGCCTCCCTAGCATTTTACTCTCCAGCCTTGTATGCTTGGGATTGTTCTCTGACCTTAATTACATCTGACAAGGTGACCACAAGCCCACAAACAATCCCATCCACACAGATTTGTATGAACAAAGATAGCCCTGGAGTGGAGGTATGATGATATCAGTTAGGGAAGGAAAGAGTGCAAGGGAAATGGCAACCCATTGTGGAGCTTGTCCATAGCCAACTTAAAATCGAGGTCCTGAATGAACCGCTATTACATGTCGCAGTCAATTCAAACATTTAACATTAAAAAAGGAGATTTCCTTCAAATAAACGGAAAGTGTGCTAGGAGACGTATTGCAAGAGGCTAACCAATTCAGCAGCGATTGTACATCGGCATGTGCTTAACCAAAAGGTATGTTGCTGAAGGAAACCAAAATAAACAATGTCAGCCCCAGAAACAGGCCAAAATTCTGATTGGTTTAGTATTGGACTCCAAGCCATGAACATTCAAAGTTGTGAGAGTTACATTAGCCATTCCCATGCATTGAAAACGAAATCAGAAAACAGAAATGAAATGGCAGAACTTAGAAATATGAAAGGATAAAATATCAGATAGAGAGAGAAGAAAAAAAATATTGCACTGCAACTCTAGATACAATAAATCCAAAAGGGCCTTAAAACAAGCAGTTTTCTCACATACTGCCTGGGCTACATAGGACAAAATAAACCATGGAAAATAAGGTCTTGGCATGTATTTAATTGAGACAAATGAATTAAACATAAACTATTTAAATTACAAAAGCCAGAATGGTTAACATATAATTAAGCCACTAAAATACAGAAGACAAGGTAGAAAGTGGGCATCCACCAAAACCCCCCACCAGACCCCCTTAAATATAACTACATTTAGTATAAAACATCCAAAGAGAGAAAAGAAAAAAGGAAACTGAAAAACTTTACAAAATCCATATCACCCCTTAAAAATAAACATCAAAACATGCACATGCATATTGGCGCAATGAAGGACTAATAACAGACGCTCCCTTCAAAAGTATCAAGGAGAAAGAAATAAGGCAGTAGATGGCAGAAAAGTCATTCAATAAGGCAGCACGGCATCTCAACAAGTGCTTCTGCTTCATGGCACAATGCATCATGGAAATAAAAATGTACAAAGCACTTACACACATGTTAAATAAAAACTACTTAAAAAAAGAGACTGAGAATGTTAAAACAAAAGCCTAACAGGAGCACCAAGCTGTACAGTATTAAGGCACCAGGAGCTCATCAAAGTTAAACTGTTTGTCAGCATGAGAAGCCTGATGGCACAAACTTTCCACATGTGGTTGATGATGCAGTCAAGATTGACATGAAGCGGCTCACAAGAGAAAAGTTCCAGTAAATATAAAATTGCTATACCTTACATGCTTGATTAGGATCATCAAAGGTGATGCTTTCTGAAATGTGAGACAATTTAAGATGAATTGGACAAAGAAGGAACAGGCACAGCCCTGTCACTTGTGCACACCGAACAGCAGGTTGCATTGTCTTCTTAACCGCTGCAGTTGAGGAGGAGCAGTTGCCAAATGGATACAAGCGGGGACCTTCATATGAAAGACTTGGAATTTTCCAGCTTCAACATTGTTATGATTTAGGTATTTTAATGTCAATGGCCTCAGGCAAGATATATCCTGGCACAGGGGATAAATCTTGTGGAAACACTCAATTGTTAGAGCAAACCCAGATAAAGTAGAAAACAGAGTGCCACAGTCTTTTCAAAAACTCTACTGTATTGCCATCTTCCAAAATTTCCCTTATTCCAATGAAGCACACATTGCAGTGCCCATCTCTATCACCCAAGAGTGAGTTATGCAGTTAAAAAGGAAACTTTGAATTTGACTGATCAGATCTGATCCTCGTCTTGGTTCAGCAAATTCACAATACTGTGGACGTGTTGAAAAAGTTTTTCCTGCTCAGCTTTCATTACCACCCAGTCCCATTTGAAAACTTTGCTGAATGCTGTTCTGCTTTGCAGTGAGCTGTTGAAATACAAATAACTTTATATTTTCTATGAAATCTGCAATCACTGCTTTGCTGAATTCTGTAGACTGCGCTGACTCCGCTAGAGTACCTTTATCACTGGACTATCAGGTTCATAGTGTGATTTGCAGAATTCACTTGATAATTCAGAGTGCAGGGCGAGTAGAAATTACTTTGCAATACAAGTAATGTAGTGTGAGGATTCTGAAGGAAAGGAGGAGAGCAAAGGACACAAAGGAGCCACCAAATTAATGTGACTTCTGCAAGTGGAGGTCACAAAGTCTCCAATGTTTTAAAGAGTCTCATGTGACTTGCACTTCCACAATATTAGTTTAGTTCGGCATGAAATATTTAAGTATCTTTGTATTTCATGCAGGAGTTGATAAATAAATGTAGCTCTCAGATATGTTACACACACACAAATTGCATAACCATTCAAGTGCCTTTCATTTTTTGGTTTTCCAGAATTTGTTTTTCTTCCTGCTCTATCTTTGTGCTGCTTTATCCAAGATATTCTCAAGACTGGCCTAAACTTTTCTTTTTTTAAGTGATGGTAATGTAAGATTTTAACCTTAAAGAGACAACATTTACTCTAAATTCAGAATCGGTATGTATAAGAAATCACACATTTTCTGCATAAACCCTCTTGGTCTAACCGCAAGGTTGGAATTCAGAATATAATTTCAAGTTTATCTATGGTTGAACACTAGCCTTTATCTTCTCCCAGCTGTATGTTTAGGTGTTTTTACATTTTCATTGCAGTGATGTGAGCATCATCTAGCTGTCATGCCACACCAGAGAGGTTACTTTGGCTGTAATGTTGCACAGCTAACACTCGCTTCACCATTCCTGTTGTACTGGTCCTGGCATTATCAGCCATTTAAACCTAAAAAGCAGATGGAACTTCAAATATTTTAAACGGTACCATTCTATTCAATATACATCAAACATCATAAAGGTGAAAATTCTAATTATACAGAGTCCTCCAAGTGAAGACACTTTGTCAAAAATAGATGGAGACTCCCATCTCTTCTTTTCAATGTCTTCCATCACAGCTTTATCTGCAATGTGGTGTTTCTGAACCTGACCACTGCCACAGCATTTCTTACATTTGTAAGTTTTTTTGTGGCTGTCAAGTTTCTGTAGAATTGTTTACCACATTCAGTACGAGTCATTGTGTTCCTGTGAAAATGGCTCCTCTGAGAAATCTCTGCCATATTCAGAAGAGCAATATGGCTTCTCTCAGGATTATTTTCTCCAACATTTTCTTGGTTTTCTTTCTATTAAGATGTTAGTAGACCTCATTGTTTAATAACAGTTCATTTGAATTACTTTATTTCTTACCCCCTTAAAATTTGCAGCAATAGACGTGAAGAACCTGCATTATTCCAATAATGCTTCCTTTGGCAGTTCAAAAGGAGTTATGGTAATTGGTGGGGTATCAAGAAGGGCATGAAAGATTCTTTAAATTAGTCCTGTTGATCCAATCACAACTGACACTAGTTCTCTTGTCTTCTTGCTCATTTGACATATTGTACAGTAACTCTCATTGCATCTATTTTATCTTCAGATGTGTGCCTGGAGACTGTTACTATAAGAGAACTGTTTGCCTCATTCATGACAAGAAAATGGTTTCTCTTCCATGTGATTCTTGCATGTTAACAAAGGCTCCTCTTGTCAGAGAATCACTTATTACATTCAGGACAAGAAAATGGTTAAGAAGAGCAATATGGCGTCTCTCCAGTGTGACGTCTAATGTGTGTGCGGAAACTGCTACAATGAGCAAATAATTTACCACAATCAGGACAACAAAATGGTTTCTCTCTAGTGTGAATTCTAGAATGGCTTCGAAGTCCTGTCTTTTCATAGAATCGTTTGCCACATTCAAGACAACAATATGGCTTCACTCCTGTGTGAATTCTTGCATGGTATCGAAGTCCTGTCTTTTCATAGAATTTTTTGTTACATTCAGGACAACTATATTGCTTTTCTCCAGTGTGAGTTCTTGCATGGTTCTGAAGACTTCTCTTTTCATAGAATTGTTTACCACATTCAGAACAGCAAAATGGCTTCACGCCAGTGTGACGTCTGATGTGTGTGCGAAACTGGCTACAATGAGCAAATAATTTACCACAATCAGGACAACAAAATGGCTTCTCTCCAGTATGAATTCTTTTATGGGTACGAAGGGAGCTCTTGTCAGAGAATCGTTTATCACATCCAGGACAGGAAAATGGTTTCTCTCCAGTGTGAATTCTCATGTGGGTCAGAAGGTCTTTGCTGTCAGAAAATAGTTTGCAACATTCAGGACAACTATATGGCTTCTCTCCAGTGTGAAGTCTCTTGTGTGACTGTAGGGCACTACTGTGAGAGAATTGTTTGCCACATTCAGAACAACTAAATGGCTTCTCACCAGTGTGAATTCTTGTGTGGCTAACAAGATGACTTTTCCGGTAGAATCGTTTACCACATTCTAGACAGCAATATGCACTTTTTCCAGTGTGAATTGTTGTGTGGTTCTGAAGATTGCGCATATTGCTGAATTGTTTCCCACATTCAGAGCAGCAGTGTGGCTTCGGTTGGTCTTTTCGATGATTTTTTACCTTAGATTTGCTGTTAGAACTTCTTTCATTTACTTTGCAGAACCCCAACATCACAGGTTCTGTTTTCTTCCCCTGCTGATGAGTGTTCCAATCATTAATCCTCTTTAGTTTCACAACACAACTCATTAGTTTCACAGGTTGGGAACTGTACTGCAACGAGGACAGTATAGAACTGTCCGATTGAGATGTTGATATCTTCAGGTTTTCATTTTGCTGTGTCTGTTGTGGTCTCTGACAAAGACTGTGCTGAGGTGACAGATATGAGGAAAAATGACTGTTCTGTTGTAAATCTGTAGAAACACATAAATAAGCAGATGTTCATATTGAGATATAACAAACTGAGGAGCATCCAACATGCCTTACATGTTCGATACTGAGATTTTTTTTTTGGCAGATTCCAAAAATATTTACCAATTTTAAGGTGCTATAGTGTGAACAAGTATCACATTGACAATTAAAAACAAATAAAAGTCAACATGTTATGCTTTAATTATAGCATAGAAAGCTGTGTGCATTTACTTTGGTTTACACAGGCCAATGTTTGGGAAACTAACATTCAGCGAGCGTGTTAGTTTCCCAAACATAGGCCTATGTAAACCAAAGTAAATGCACCTGGAGCCACCTTAGAAACATTACAAAAATATCTGTACAACCTCCCGTGATCATTTCACCCTAACTCATTAAGTGAATCCTGAACTAGCTGTGTTAAATAATGTCAAAGAAAAGAAAAATTGATTCAGAGGGCAGGACATTCAATCAACAGTGGACCAACAACTAATTTCTAGTTCAGTGCAAGGACAAAGCAATTTGTCTCAAATGTCAAGAGTCTATGGCCATCTTCCAAGAACACAACTTGCATCAGCATTAGGCTTGGATAAAAATATCAATCTTCTGATTTATCATTATTTTTTCATTTTAACAATTTGATATTGATGGAGAGAAGGAAGGTTGATATATTGTGCGTGCAAGAGACTAAATGGAAGGGAAGTAAGGCCAAGTGGATTGGAGGTGAATTCAAATTGTTCTATCTTTATGTGGATGGGAGGAGAAATGCAGCATGTCAAGAGTGTTTTGGAGGTGAAAAAGAGTGTCAGGCAGAGTAATGATTAAGAAGCTGGAAATTGGAGGTGTGATGATGAATGTTGTTAGTGCATATGCACCGCAAGTTGGGTGTGCAATGGGCGAGAAAGAAGATTTTTGGAGTGAGTTGGATGAAGTGATGAACAGTGTACCCAAAGGACAGAGAGTGGTGATTGGAGCGGATTTCTAAATCTAAACCGCCCCGAAATCTGAATAAAAGTTAAAGAATTGGAAGAAATTATGCATAAAATTAATGAAAAAATTTGTGCATGTACATAAATTGATAAATTCCGCTCCGAAACTAAATCCTGCCTTCGGCCTGTATGTGACGCAGTTACCGAAGACGAAATGGTATCGCCTTTGTGCTTAGATCTAGTGACTACGATGCATTTGTTGTTATACGTGCACTGCCGCTGTATCGCGAGCGGTTTCTGTGAGGCTTACCGAAGACTAAATATTCACTAGATAAAAGCACAACGCTGACACTAAAAGCTCAAACAGTGAAGAAGTAGAAGTTGACTTCCACGAAACGGAATTATGGTAGTGTTAAATGAACTAAATACTGATTCGAATAATAGGTTTCATTTATTCAGATGACGAAATTTCACACCACACTAAATTTGGAAATCCGCGTATTATTGTATTTAAATAGTTTCATTGGTTTTTGCTCAAACAGGCTTGTCATAAAGGGTTTTGCACAGATAAATTAAATTTCAGGGACCGCGATGCGTACCACCTGAAAAGGCTCCGCGTACCATACCACAGTTTGGGAACCACTGAGCTACAGCATGAAGTTATGGGAAAGAGTAGTTAAATGACGATTATTGAGCAGCAGTATAGTTTAATGCCAAGAAAGAGCACCACAGATGCAATGTTTGCTCTGAGGATGTTGAAGGTCAGAAGAAGTTGCATTGCATTTTGTGGACCTGGAGAAAGCATATGACAGGGTGCCTCGAGAGGAGGTGTGGTATTGTATGAGGAAGTCGGGAGTGGCAGAGAAGTACGTATGAGTTGTACAGGATATGTACAAGGGAAGTGTGACAATGGTGAGGTCTGCGGTAGGAGTGACGGATGCATTCAAGTTGGTGGTGGGATTACATCAGGGATCGGCTCTGAGCCCTTTCTTATTTGCAATGGTGATGGACAGGCTGACAGATAAGATTAGACTGGAGTCCCCAAGGACTATGATGTTTGCTGATGACATTGTGATCTGTAGCAATAATAGGGAGTAAGTTGAAGAGACCCTGGAGAGGTAGAGATATGCTCTAGAGAAGAGAAGAATGAAGGTCAGTAGGAACAAGACAGAATACATGTGTAAATGAGAAGGAGGTCAGTGGAATGATGAGGATGCAGGGAGTAGAGTCGGAGAAGGTGGATGAGTTTAAAAACTTGGGATCAACAGTACAGAGTAAAGGGGATTGCGGAAGAGTGGTGAAAAAGAGAGTGCAGGCAGGATGGAATGGGTGGAGAAGAGTGTCCGGAGTAATTTGTGACAGACAGGTATCAGTAACAGTCAATGGGAAGGTCTACAGGACGGTAGCGAGACCAGCTATGTTATATGGGTTGGAGACGGTGGTACTGACCAGAAAGCAGGAGACAGAGCTGGAGGTGGCAGAGTTAAAGATACTAAGATTTGTAATGGGTGTGACGAGGATGGATAGGATGAAACGAGTACATCAGAGGGTCAGCTCAAGTTTGACGTTTTGTAAACTAAGTCAGAGGGGCGAGATTGCGTTGGTTTGGACATGTGCAGAGGAGAGATGCTGAGTATATTGGGAGAAGGATGCTAAGGATAGAGCTGCCAGGGAAGAGGAAAATAGGAAGGCCTAAGTGAAGGTTTATGGATGTGGTGAGAGAGGACATGCAGATGATGGGTGTAACAACAAGATGCAGAGGACAGAAACATATGGAAGAACATGATCCGCTGTGGCAACCCCTAATGGGAGCAGCCTAAAAATGAAGAAGAAGATATTGATTCTAAAATTTTCAAGATCGGTCTTGTGAATCTCTATCCTACTCAATTACTATATGTAGGATTTTTTTTTTTTGCCTATCTTCGTTTTTCCCGTCTAATCCAGTATATGTTGCTAATGCAGCTGTTAAGGCTTTCTACAGTAAAAGCACTTCACTATGTAATCGGTGTTTTATACCAACCAGAAAGCAAACAAGTGATGGTACCTAGGCTTTATGAAGACCATAAGCAAAGTATTGCCACATCTGTCAGGTCAGTGGAGGGGGAAGTCCTAACTTACGACAGCTGAACATCTGGGGCAGCATATACCTATGTGTCACATGTCAATACATTAATAATGACTGTGTTGCAGCATGCCAGAAATGGTGGAAGCAGCCCTGCTGCCTATACAGCACTGATATTCAAAGTCTGGTAAGGGAGGCCTAATTTAGGCCGACAAATGATTTTCATGTACAGTTTTGGGGGGGGGGGGTTATTTGGTACTATATTCAGTAATATCTAAAAAAAAAAAAAAAAAAAAAGGCCATCACTTCAAATACATCAGTGCACGCTAACTCAGTCAAGAGGATAATCTATCAAAACGGAACACTGTGAATCAAAATCGAATTGACTGCGAATCGCGACATAAAGAAAGACTATTGTCTGACGGGGCACGTTAGGTCACAAAAAATACATTGGCATTGCAGCAAAATGTGTTTTTAAAACAAAAACAGATACGTACTTCATCAGTTCATGGCAGTTTTCAAGTAGCTAATCTAATAACTACCAGTGGTAGACCAATCACCAACAGAGTGAAGAATGCCTGGTTTCTGTTGTTAAGGAGAGGTGTCCAGAGAAGGCATACTTATTCAGTGCAGCGATTCTTTCCACACCAACAATTATACATAGGGTGTAAGAAATGAGTGACAATTTGCTAATGCATTTCCAAAGGAACTCTAAAGAACCCGCTGCACTGCACAGTATCGACTGCATGGCAACGGGAGAGGACAGCTATTTAAAAGTCTGCCAAACTGTTGATAATTTGGGGTTCAAATGGACTAATTTAACCAGGGTGAAAAGTGACAGTGCCCGGAGTATGGTGGGTTCTGCGAGAGGAGTGGCTGCACGCATCAACAGAGAGATGGAGGAATGTAGTCACACACGTCTGATTGCAATGCGCTGCTTGATCCACCAGCAAACACTGTGCTATAAATCAGTTAAGTGGGACTCTGTCATGAAAGCTGTGGTGTGTTAACTTCTTTCGAGCAAATGCTCTTAACCATAGACAATTTCAGTATTTTTTTATCATAGATTAATGCTGCATATGGAGCTGTTCCCTACCACTTTGTTGGTATTGGCTAAGCTGCAGGCAAGTCTTGAAACGTTTTTACGACTTTACGCTCCCAGAAATCAACACATTTCTGCAGTTGAAAAACAAAGTAGCTTCAGAGCTTAGTGATCAAAAATAGAAATGGCACCTTGCTTTTTGAACAGATATAACAGAGCTACTAAATGGTCTCAACATGCAGCTTTAAGGGAAGGGGAAATTCATCAGTGACATGCATTCACACAGAAAAGCATCTGAACTGAGCCGCCTTATTAAACAAGTTAGAAAGGAAAACATCTGCCAATTTCCCAATACTCAACACGACCAGCTGAAAAAGCACAAGTTGCTTTATCATTTGAGAAATGTGTAAAAAAGCCTTGGAAATGTTGCAAAAGGAGTTCCATAACTCATTTTGATAGCTTCATGTACATGCAAAGGAGATTTGATTGTTTCAGAACACGTCTGCCACAGACATTGAGATTGCCAGTTCTAGCTGCTAAACAGGATCAACAGAACTGCAAAAACTGACAGTCTGAACAACATATTCAAGTCAAGCAACCAATTCATTTCCATTCTTCTCTCCCATCTGAGACTTGCCCTAACCATAAAAAATAAATAAATAAATAAATAAATTTAAAAAAAATCAAACCATGCACTGAAAAGGACAACCATTTTAGGAAGGACCTAAATTTGTGAGCATACCTTTTCCAAATTAAAACGCATCAAATCTCCAACCAGATCCAGACTCACTAATGAACACCTTAATCACCTGATAAAATGGACAGTGACAAACACAGAACCTGACAAACTTCTTTGTCAACCAAAAACAGACTCATAGTTCACTTTGATTTACTTAAGTACCAAGATTAAGTATTGTGGAGGTTAAAGGCTATTCTGTAATTTCATTACATTTCAAAGAACTAGCTTAATTTCATTTAAAAAAAAATCTTGAATGTATGTAGATTTAAGGCATTAAGCCCATACATTTTGTATTTCACCTTCACCTAGGACCCCTGGTTTAGATGTTTCTGATTCAAGTGACTCTTCAAATAGGTGTGTTAGTCTTTTTAGTTCAGATCATTATTCCCTTTCACATTCAGCTGCGCTTACATGTGTAAACCTCAAAGCAGCAGCTGGTTTTACAAACATTTTTAAAAGGCTTTTCTTAGCTCAGATGCTAATGGTTGCTTTAGATCTATGACTTTTGTACAAATCTTTTAAACAATTGACAAAACTGCTAATACATTTTTAGTGAAGCCACAGTTTAAAACTGCAGCACTGCAAATTTTATTATAATCAAAAACAATCTCTGCATCCTCAGGCAATAATTTGGCTATCAGGAAGAAAACTAACTGCTAGGTATGCCTAAGTGTTTATGATAAACTGTAATCTTGAACATGGTGACATTAGCAATAATGGACTGACTGACTGATTCCGCAAGTTAGGATTTTTTCTAACTTGATTTCCCCACCCCCCGAGTTAAGTCTTTAGAATGGAAGTGTATGTGGGAATATGTAGCCACATAGGCTTTTTCTATGTGGTTTCCTTGCTTTACAATGTTTCCTGAACATAAGGATTATTAATTCACGCTGTCACAATATTATATTGTTTTGGTGTGACATGTTGTGACACTCATTGCTGGCACACTGCTCTTGGTTGCTGTGTAATGTTGCTGCAGACATCCCCACTCCTTGTGTCATCAAACCTATAAATCCAGTGCAAAGATTCATTGGCTACCTGTGATTTGGATAAAAACACTGTCAAATGTAGCATGTAATTACTCAAGTATCTAGCTTCTGATCTTAGAGTTCTCTCACTGACTGATTCTAGTTAGTAATTAGGCTTTGGTACACAAAAGGTCCATCCAGGCTCTGACTCATGTCTGCTTTTTGACGGTTTCATCTCCTGGTCCTCTTCTCACACTCAGGCAGAATTCCGCAAGCTGAACCAACCTGCTGATTTAACATTTGCATAACTTTGTAAGCTGCCTCCATTTACGTCCCAGTACAAACGCAGAGAAGAGTGACATATTTCAATGAAATGTTATCATGTTTAGACAAACCTGCTTCGCTCATAAATGACTACTCTGGCACTCTAATTGTACACATTCTCAATTATAAACATATGAAGGGATGGGTCACAGGTTTTATACTTAGAAAGTGAATACATGAGGGTTTGGTCTCGTCCATTGCGAGAGATTGATGTCTGAAGTGGAGCTCCGCTAGCAGCGGTGTTATTTTTCATATTATCTGCTTATTATCTTGAGATATCCTGTATTTATTCAACCCAAGGGCACTGCTACAGTATATGTAAGCAGTATATATATAAGCATATATAAACATGGCCAACAAGACAGGTGGTCCGAAAGAACTGAAAACTAAAGCTGCATCCAAGCTAAGATCAGCAAGCCCTAGTTCAAGATACGGCCTTTCAGAGACAGACCTGGATCAGATGGGCGAAAGTACAGACTCCTCGGGACCAGGATCCACTACATTGTCGCCAGCTGAGAGCGAAAAGGGGAGCAAATGTACGATCGTGAGTGAAGCAGGTCTCGATAGTTCACCAATTGGAGAAGATCACCTGAAACTGGAAAAGGCCTTGCAGTCAGCGGTTTCAATTACTCCACGTGAGCCGGGAACAGCGGGGACACTGGCTACAATAGAGCCTGCCGCTTCACCTACAGCGCAAGAAAGCACAATTGAACTGTCTGAACTGAAGGTGATGTTCGCTGAGCTCATGCAAGAGATAAAGAAAAACGAGAAGGCAAATGAGAAGGCAAGGTTAAAGGCAAATGAAAGGCTGCGACAGGAGCTGCAACAGGCAAATGAAAGGCTGCGACAGGTGCTGCAACAGGCAA
>JANRMT010062791.1:231749575-231774358 GCA_026402145.1 Polypterus bichir lapradei | reverse complement strand
GGTGCTGCAACAGGCAAATGAAAGGCTGCGACAGGTGCTGCAACAGGATAATAAAATCTTTAAAGATATGCTGGGAAAAACTGAAGAGCACCTTAAGGAAATCTCAGTTAAACTGAGCATGTGTGCTGATCAACTGGAGGATGTCAAGGAGACATTCAAAAAGTGAATACATTAGGCTACCCAATAATATTCTACCTTGAATGTACCTCCTGACAGTATAAAAGATTAGCCAAAAGCCACATTCAAGCTTTCAGGGTCTTTGTATATGAGAAAGCAGAAAAAACATTATTAACTGTAATGATTATAAGTATCCATCCATCCATCCAGCCATTACCCAACCCGCTGTATCATAACTACAGGGTTATGGGGGTCTGCTGGAGCGAATCCCAGCCAACACAGGGCGCAAGGCAGGAAGCAGACCCCAGGCAGGTATCCAGCCCACCACAGATTATTATAAGTATTTAACTCACAAAATACCAATGACTGTATTTTGTATTAATGCTGCAGAGAGATATATGATTTTTTTACTTCTATATGATTTGATCTTCATTTAGGTAGGAAAGGAATTAAGTTTATGCACAGAATGAGAGACTGGCTTACATTCTTTTATGTATAAATGCTGACCTCTTTATACTAACAAAACACCCTGTGATATTATAAATCAATGTGATCGTTTTTCTTCACTATTACTTAAAAATATAAGACAAAAATGTAATTTATGAATTAATAAAAAAGAATATTAATCTAATCAAACAACTATAATCTAATGAAGATATTAAAGCTGTAAGAATGTAATCTCTTTATAACTAATGAAATGGGGAATAAGAAACTGCTTTAAACTGGTCTTGTGTCTGTCTGCTGATAACGGCGTATTTTTAGGAATGCGAGTGCCCTGATAACTCTTTATTTTGGTAAGAAACTGGGCACTCCTGCATGTAATAAATCAGTATCTGTAAGCGTAATTTATAGCAATCTAAGTATGACCTCAAAATGAACTGTCATGTTTTTTTTTCTCTTTGGCTAATGAATAAGCTAGGTAATATAAAGAGGATTTTTTTCTTTTAAGCAAGATTGTCTGTTCTGACCAGCCAGTGGCACTGAGCTGGGGAGTGGGGGTGAGGGGGGGCTGCAGTCTCTCTAACTCACCAAGAATAAATATTAAAGAAATTGCTTTTTATTTTAAATTGGTGTTTATCCCGTCGTTTTTCGACTTCAGCGCTCACATATACTAATTGTCAGTTTAGATCTTCTCTCATTATTTCAACTACAACTTCCATCTTATATTATTTTGTTAGTTTGCTGGTGCTATTGATCCTTTGGTTAATGACTCATACTCAGACCCTTGACTGGTCTTTTGTTTATTTACTTTTTCTCCCAGTCTAAATAAATAATTCGAATTTTCGTTGGACATACTGGCTTCCACCTTAAGCAGAATGTACAGGAGATGACTGAAGAAAGGAATTGATTGCTGGTACATTGTATGATTCTTGTTATTTCTGGTTTCACACTACCCTCCTGATGCCATTTTGTGATTCACATACCTTTTACATTTATTTTTTTCTTGGGTATTTCATTTTGGAAGATTGCATGGTGAAGCTGTATGTTGAATGATAATGTTCAAAGATGTCTTTTTTAAATCTTTCTACTAGTTTTACAAGTGGCTGGAAATTTTTTATAAACTGACACATGAACCACTAACTTCCTATACATGAGTGCATGCAGCCTACAAAAGGCATACCAGTATATTTAAAACATATTTTACTTTGCATCTGTGGGTGAGGGTGACAATGAAAGTGACAGATGGAGGATATTGCATATTGAAGATGAATAATATTTAACAGTAATGACACAATACAACTGAGTTATACAAAGGAAGGAATTACTAATCCAATTCTTCGGGGGTGGTGGAAGGGAGAATGCAAATGTTAAGATTAATTCAATTTTGGGGACTGACTGTGGAAAGAGTGAAACAGCACAATAATAGGCCTGCAGACAACTCAGAGCAGTCCCCCGCTTACCACTGGCTATGCAATTCTTAGGTAAAAGTCAACTCTTTAGACGACCACAGGACCCATTTAGAACCAGAGCTGTTGGACTACGTTGCACAGTTCAGGGTCCTATTAACCCTTTCATCCTTATTACCCTTTAAGGACTCTCAGCTTTGACTGATCCGAAATCAGTCAGCTGAAGAGAAGTTTAAAAGCATGCTTTGAGTAACGTGCACTACATTATTATCCGACACAATACCCTCCATTGAACTTAGCAGGCAAGACTGGGGCAGGTATTTCTTCTTTTTAAATTGACTCAATCAAATGAAAACAATTCTGCTGCTCTTTCGAAGCAAACAATAAATTAAAGAATGTATGCATGGCCTAACAATTCTAAGGGTTCAGGGGTTTAGATGTCGAATTTCTAAGTTGGATTGAGTGGCACAGCCTGACAGCTGGAGTTCACATCCTGGAAGGTTGCAGGTTGTTCTTCTGTCCATGTGTGACGTTACTCCCACAGTCTAAGGATATGTAGGCTTGGTGAATTGGTATTGATAAGTTCTCACTAGTGTGTGTGTTTGTATGAAAGTCTGTTCACCCCGTGATAGGCTAGCATCCAGTTCCTGTCTTGAGGCAGATGCTTGCTTGGATAGGCTTCAGTTCTCTGCAACGCTGCCCTGGATGAGCAGGTTTACAAAATGGACTGATAATTTGGATATTTTTATACTTCCAATTACTTTAATCAAAAGTTATCAAATTTCTTGTATATTATGTGTTTTGCAACAGCAAGCGATATTCAAAAATAACAGTTATAAAACAATCACATGTGCTACTAGGCTACATTAAATAAATGCATTTTCAGAGTACTTTACAATGTCATGCAGGAGTATCAAAAAACAAAAAACTGAGTTGGAGTTGAATGTAGCAGAGCAAAATTATGACAATATAGCAATAACAGAAACCTGGCTAAATACCAGAGATAGGAATATAACAGAGGGATACACATTTTTAGGAAGGACAGACAGAACAGAAAATGAGGTGGGTTTGTTGTTAATGTCAAACAGAATTTAAATGCAAGTTCTTTTCAGAGGGAAGATAAGCCCCATCTTAGTTTGGACATGTGGCTTGACCTGGAAAGCATGGAAAGAGGTCTTAATTTAGGAGTGTGTTATAGACCACCCAATGTAGACAGTAATTTCACTTCTTTTTAGTAATGTTAAAAAGGCAAGTTTACAGGGGAATATTATAGTCAGGGGGGACTTTAACTACATGAATATTAACTGGTATAACCTTGCAAGCAGCAGAGCACAAGAGCAGCAGTTTTTAAGAAGAAATCTGGGACCTTTTTTTTTTTTTTTTTTTTTTTTTTTTTAAACACAGCATGTTAAAGCACCAACACGGGGTGAAGCCTGTCTGGATTTAGTATTTTGTAATAATCAGGATAGAATTGAGGGTGTAGAGGTGATTGAACCAGCAGGGTCAAGTGACCAGAATATAATACAATTCTCAGTGTTCTAGAAGATTACGGATGCAAAAAATAAAAATATTAAGTTTAATTTGGTAGGGCAAATTTTGAGCAGATGCAGCGAAGTCTAAAGAGGATAGACAGGGATAAGTTTTTAAGTGTGGAGATGGTCGAGGAGCAGTGGAGCAGGTTTAAAAACCATTTTACATGTCATGCAGTATAGGTTCATACCTACATTTGGAATTAGTAGAAAATTAAAAACACACACACACACACACACACACACACACACACACAGCTGAACAAGGCATATAATACTAAAAAGTCCAATAAGAATCGCAGGCCATATGAGAACAGGAGGGCAACCAGTATGAAGAAAATCAGGGAGACTAAAAGACAGTTGGAGAGGAATATAGCAGATAAGGTGACCCTAAGAGATTTTTTCAGTATTTTAGTAGTAAAAGAGTAGTCGAGAAGGAGAGGAAGTGCTTCAGAAACAGTAAATCAGAATTAAAAAGTACAGACAGTGAAATAATGGATGCACTAAACTCGCATTTCTCTGATGTCTTCACAAGTGAGGAAGTAGATAACATCCCAACAGTAACAGGGACATCGAAGGTGGTACTGAGTGATTTGGACATCTTAGAGAGAGAAGTGCTACTTAGATTAAATAGGATGAAATCAAACAAATCACCAGGACCAGATATTTACCCACAAGCTTTTTAGGAGATTAGTGAATACATCAATAAACACTTGACACATTTTAACAAAGTCATTGCAAACTGGGGAAATCCAGAAGCACTGGAACATGACAAATATTATCCAGTTATATAAAAAGATTAATCGGGCAGATCCAAACAACTATATGCCAGTAAGCTTAACATGCATAACAGGAAAATTAATGGAAGGAATTATTAAGGATAAGATTGAGCAACACTTGGCAAGCACAAGAGTTTTACTGAACAGTTAGCAAGGGTTCAGAAGAGGGAGGTCATGTTTTACTAACATGCTGGAATTCTAGGAGGAAGCAACAAAAGGATACAATCAAAGTGGAGCAGATGATATTATTTATCTGGACTTTCAGAAAGTATTTGATAAGGTGCCACATGAGAGGTTGGGCATCAAACTTAAAGAAGTGGGAGTTCAGGGTGATATTTGTAGATGGGTGAAGAATTGGCTCAGACACAGGAAGCAGAGGGTGATGGTGAGAGGAACCTCATCAGAATTGGCTGATGTTAAGAGTGGTGTTCCACATGGGTCAGTGCTAGGGCTGCAGCGATTTTTAATATATTCCTATCCAAATTTATACATAAGTAACACGCTGGTTAAGTCAGTAGATAATACAGAGCTAGGTGGACTGGCAGATAATCTAGAATCTGTTGAATCATAATAAAGGGACTTGGACAGCATTGTATCAGATGAAATTTAACATAATAAATGTGAAGTATTACACATAGAAAGTAAAAATGTTTGTTCTAAATACACAATAGGAGATCTGAAAATTGAAAGTACATCTTATTAAGAAGGATTTAGGAATTCTAGTGGACTATAAATTGCCAGTGTTCAGAAGCCATTGAGAAGTGTGGAATAAATGACTGCCATCCTCCCTGGGTGTACCCCCTTTTTCTTTGTATAGTTTGGAGGTAATGAACACAGGTAGAGGAAGTGTCAACCAGTTCTCTTTCATTTTCCTAAGTCTTGCATGGAAGAGGCAGTATTTCTCAGAGACACGCGCACCAAGGTGGCAATAGGTATGACTAAAAAGAACTGGTGCCGTGCCCTTTTATACACTATTAATTACATTAAAGTTCCAAGGAACTCACTGCATAAACAAAATACCTTTAAACATTATTGGTTACATTCAGCTTGTTAACCGGATATGGCAGACCGGCAATATCTTAAATGGTCCTTACTGACACTGGTCAGTGACCTTTGCACCTCATTTCTCAGTAGTCTAACTCCATCCATTTTTAACTGGAAGGTCAGTTAGTATATGCAAAAGTGCTGTTACTAAGATGGTACAATTTCTTTCTTAGAGACAGAGCAAACAGCTTCTTCCTCCGCTTACCAAGTTCCTATTTTGTGCTGACCGGGCCCTGCAGCAGCTGTCAGCAAACTTGACAGCAAGAGCATCTGCAATTTATTCTTAGCTAAACACTTGATACATGCTTCATGCTACAGCTTACTACTTTCAAAGAAGACTTCAGTAAGCACTTTGCTTTGATATATCAATTATAATAATTATCAATGACAATAATTTATATATTGCTTAAACTTATAGCAACTTTAACCTTTAAAAATAAGCGAGAGACAGAGAGAGAGAGAGAGATAGAGAGAAGGAGAGAAATATTCTGCACAAACCCAACAGGTAATATAGCCAGTTTCCTTTTTAACAGGAAACAAAACAAGGGTTTTAATCAGATTTCCACAGAAGGCTAACACTATGTCAGGTTATATAGCACCCTGAAGTGTAGACCAGGGGTTCTCAAAGTCGGTCCTGGGGGCCCACTGTGGCTGCAGGTTTTTGTTCCAACCAGATTTATAATCAGTGACAACAACTGATAACATTGATCAATTAATTAGATGGTATTTTTCTTTCTCTTCTCGAATTCTACATTAAGAAAGCACAGAGGCATGATTTTAGAAATTTAGAAATATTTCTGCTTTTGCTATTGATTTAAATAATAATAATATAATTCATTACATTTATATAACGCTTTTCTTAGTACGTTTAACTCTCTTTTGTTGCTTTGATTATATTTTACCTTTTCTCTGTGCAGTTTTCCCCCTTCATTGTATTTTAATAATGAAAAATAAAAACGAGCAGAGCAAACACCCAGGCAAACAACACTGAATCATAAAAGGCTGTAACTACTTTAGTGCCAGACCCACTAATTAGTAAATAATGGATTAAACAATTAGAACATCCAAAAAATAGAATGAACATCAAGATGAAAATATTGTTAAGAAAAAAAATACACATTCCCATATAACTGTTAAGTACATTAATATTCTTGTTTTTTTTTTTTTAAACCAAACTTAGTTTTTCAATATCTATATTGTTCCCAAAACAAAGAACTTGGGAAATAATTCACTTATTTAGCCCATGAGTCCAATTAAAAAGAGAAGCTGGTTGGAACGAAAACCTGCAGCCACGGGGGGGTCCCCAAGACCAATGTACTCTACAATAGGGTTTCTAAACAAGCCCAAGGAGGTTCTGCTTAAGCTTTATAACACACTGGTGAGACCTCATCTTAAGTACTGTGTGCAGTTTTTGTCTCCAGGCTACAAAGAGGACATAGCAGCACTAGAAAAGGTCCAGAGAAGAGCGACTAGGCTGATTCCAGGACTACAGGGGATGAATTATGAGGAAAGATTAAAAGAGCTGAGCCTTTACAGTTTAAGCCAAAGAAAATTAAGAGGTGACATGATTGAAGTGCTTAAGATTGTGAAGGGAATTAGTCCAGTAGAATGAGACTTATTTTAAAACTGCTTCATACAGAGACTTAGTATTAATTCTATGATTATTAACAAGGCTACTATTGTACTGACACTAACATATGCTTTTCATGTTCTTTTGTCTGACCCAAATGAAGGATTGGTACTCCCAAAACATGCCGGCCTAAGAGCCACTGAGAAGAACTGCTCAAAAACAGCATCACAGTATAGAACTTAGTGTGGTATGTGTGACCTGCTTCTCCACATGCAGTTTTTGTATGTCATGGCTTCGAGGATATCAAATTATAAGACTAGAAATCACTGAGGATGACTGATTACACAACTCATTCACGACTTGTCAGCACAGATTCAGACTTTCAAAGTATCCCAAACTTGCTACATATTGACATTTAATTACCAGGATGCCTTGCAGCAACCATGGCTGAATGCTCTCCAGGTATGTCAAGTTCTGCTACAGTCTCGTCTGATCTTTTTCCTTTTTCGTTGTGTGACACACATAAGACATGTGATTGACACTCTTCTGTTTCTGTGGCTCCAAACACCCTCTCTCCTAAATTCTTTGTGGCCACATTGCAGGCACTTCCATCTGAGCACACACAGGGGCCCACACCAATTACTTTAGACAAAAATCAAACTTGTTGCAGAATGCAGAGACTGATTGCCTAGGGATGTCATACTACATGACCAGTGTTCATGGGGTCTTGCTATGACTGTCCACAACACCATAAGATTATGGAAATGAAGGCTGCAATTTAACAGATTCCAGATGACGATGTTGCTTTACAACTGTTTAACACTTGGATGCACAACAACATAATGAAATAATTATCTAAGCCATATATTGTTTAAAATGTGAAATAAGTGCACAGTATACTATGGTCACCTATAGTAAGTGGTTTGATATAAAACTGTTGAAAGCCTTTGTTTGATTTGATTGCTGTATAAATGTAACTTTTCTCACAACTCAAACCATTACCACACAGAGAAGACCCAGGACACAAACATATGATATCTTTACTGAGAAGCAGCAGCACTACCACTGCCCCGCATTTGTGCCAATATGTAGGTCGAGTGGCCGCTCTTTCTTGCAATATAAAGCCATTTTAAAGTTTATGAACTGACATTGCTGTTCTGTGTTAATAAAACCAAAGCTAGAGCCGTCACTTGAAGCCAATAACATATTTCAGATATTTCATATTAAAATAAGCACATAATAATGGGCTGCATCAGTATAGATAAGAAAAAAAAAATTGGTCATTTCTGAACTGAAAAAAAAAAAGAAAGAGAGATAGCTCTGATCGATACACAGTATCAGTATTGTGCCAATATGGGCAAAAACATTGATCACATATAATAAAAAAAGGAAAAGCAACACTCCCACAAATTCAGCAGTTTCACTTGTTATGATGGACAATTCTGAGGTGAACGCATTACACTACAATCACAGTTCTCTAAAAATCCTGTAATTTTGCACAAGTTCAAGAGTAAGAGTATTTCTACAGGTTATTATTTGAAGCAGTAAATGGGTGCAGGGTGTTCCTTCAGACGTGTCAGACAACAAGGGATAGCAGTGTGGCAGGTGTAGAAATCTTGCTATTTGATTAGAATCCATTCTCGAAACTTCTAGGTTTAAGAGAGTCGTATTGCTTAGTGTACAGATGTTGGTTCGGACCACAGTTCAAAAGAGAACAGTGCAGATGGCAGATTGCTATTCGAGGAACTCGTTTACTGTAACAAACACATCTAGTTCCCACATCTGTCTTAAATTTTAAAGGTCTTTGCTTCTTTGATTGGGCTATGGTGGAAGATATAGAGGATTCATCTAATCCTGCCCAGCAGTTATGACACGGAGAGTAGCAGCTATTGGCTGATAGAATGCGGTGAGCTTAAGATACTTTGGGAATGTGAAACTGTGCTGAAAAGTGCACAAAGTTGTGTAGTTTGCCCTCCCACGTGATCCTTAATCATGTAATCTTACATCCCATAGGGGACGAATGCAGTCATTAAGTTTGGCATCTCCTCCTAATCAACGTCATGTAATGTTCAGCTGGCTTCAATGATATAATGGGTTGTGGGAGGCCAAAGTACACTGCAGAAGTACAGATGAAGCACTAGATATCCGTAGACCCACATGTTCTGGGCCTGCACCAAATTAACATTATTCTAAACAAAAATTTTTAATTACCTCTCAGACAGCCTTGGACTCACAATCCCTCCTAACCCATTAAGAGCTGTGTTTGGGGTTCTTCCAGAGGGGCTTAAAGTGGAGAAAGACAAACAAATTGTGATTGCATTCACTATACTTTTGGCACGCAGACTTATTCTGATAAACTGGAAGAACCCAAACTCTCCTCTTTTAAGTCAGTGGGAAACCGATGTGTTATATTATTTGAAATTGGAAAAAAATCAAATACTCAGTTAGAGGATCCGTACAGACTTTTTTTAAAACATGGCAGGATCTAATCAGTAATATTTTAAAATAAGTTCATGAAGCACAGAGAATTTATTAATTTAGGTATGTTTAAAAGCCGTAAAATTTTTACGCCGTTTGGCTTGCTCTCTCTCTCAAGGGTGGGGATCGATCTGTTCTTAACTCAATTTTTCTTTTTGTAAAAACTTGATTGCTTTGTATGGATTGCAATAAAATTAATAAAAAATAAAAAAAAAAAAAAAAATGTTGCTTCTTTTGACACCCAAAGACCAGTAGGAACTCCCAAAATTATTCAGCAACATTCAGGTAATAAATACGATGAACCAAGTATGAAGCAACATTTAATTCAAAAATATGGTTAGCTCAGATGTCGCAGTGTTTCATTCAAATACATTTTAAAACCTGCTAGAAATTTTGATGCCTGACCAAACGATGGGTTACTTTGCCTGGTATGGCCATATAGGCAAAGCAGTGAAACACACAGCCATCTTACAGAGAGCCAAGTGTGTCAGCGAATGCAGCTGAAAATGCAGTAGCAATGTCGGTCATGGCGTCCTCTGGTCTCTAGGAGCAAAAAGAAGCACAGCTGGGAAAGTAAAGAGTGATGAATGACTATGCTTAATGTGTTTGTGCACTCATGAGCAATGTTGTCTGTTTTTGTTATTTTATATATATATAAATTTTGTATTAAGAGGCAGTGTGAAGTGTACCTGGCTCTATTTTCTGTTTGCTCACATAACTTTCTATTTCACTTTTGTTAATGGTTCTGTCTTTAAGCATCATGGTAGCTACAATTTCCATGTGTGTCTTTTAAGCACCAACACACCAACCTTAAGCACTTCATGTGTTAGATATTTACATTTTTTGCTTGGGGTCTATTAGTACAGAGCAAAAATGTTAAGAAACAAACATGTACCAAACAGAATTTTTGTACAGCTGTCACAAGCCACCTGTTGATTCAGAGATCCTGCTACTAGTCGGTACCACCTAGGACTGAAAGTACCAATGAGTGTCAGTAAGAAGCTGGACAGATGTTTAAAATAAAATAAATTCTTAAAAAATAAATAAATAATATTAATAAACCAGCCTGAAAAGTTCATAAAAAGAAATGAGTCTGCAGCAACCCAAAAACAAACAGATAAGGCTCCTCCGAGAACAAAGAAACATCAGAAGCTTTTCCTGGCTGTCACTACTACTGAGCCATGAGCTTTACCTTGAAATTACACTGGTGCTCACACTCGCTCACGCGCTGCTGTCTCTCTCTATTCTTCCTCCAATAGACTAAATGACCTCCTCCTCAGGCTATTCCAGCCTTTATAAAGCAGATGAAGTGTCCCCTGACAGTTCACCCTGAGCATTAACAGAGAGGGAAATGTGCTTAAATGATGAAACCATGCGAAGTACCCTGACTCTTTATCAAAATAAACACAGGCTAAACAAAAGCATTATAACTATAAAAGATATACACAGCAATAATGCAGAACTGAAACAATAATGACAATAAAGAAAGCAGCTCCCCCATGCCTATCATCTTGAGTTCCATCAGGTGCACACTTGCCTTTGACCAGGGCGGTGTGTTTAAACTGAAGTAGTCATGCACATACACGCAACACCAGATCCGAAGATGGTGACAGAATGAGAATCCAAAAGACTGTCTGCAGGTGAGCTTCAAGCTTGTCATTGTTTTTTACTGTAAATTTAATCAGTGTCTTGAAAATATGGACAGAAAAAAAAACAAATCACAGTGATCTTCAAGCCAGAGCACACAACACAAAATCCTCTCCTCTGTCTATTACTAAAGCCATGCACTCGGCATGCTGAAATTGTGGTGCGGTGAGGCTGCCAATGTCATACCATATACTTGAACACATAATTTTTATTATAAATACTTGAATCTTAATATTTGGCTAATTTGACAGTCCTAGTGTATATAACAACTTGTTATACTCATCCTATTTTTATAACTAAGAAAGTTTTCAGTAACTGCTGTAACATCATAATGTTGTGTTGCTACATGTACAGTATCTCCAATTGATTTCCTTCATGAATACATTTTAACCAACATTTTGGCCAATTACCAACTCAGTCTTATTCTCTGCCTTCAAGCACAGTGATCTCTGGTTATCCAATTGTAATGTGTTTCTTGAAACAAACCAGACCCCAAAAAAAGCGACATTTAGAAATTGTTTTGCTTTCTAATAAAGTGCCCTAGCTTTACAAAACTCTCAACACCTCTGAACTGAAAAGATGACATTTACGTGGTATTAATGAGTTGTAAAGAACCAACTTGTAAATGGAGGAAAAAAAAAAATCCAGTGAAGTCAACGGTGGGTCAAAAACAACCTCAAAGACAGGGCAGTGCTGAAAATGTGCACAAAAGTGTACAGCTGTACAAAAACGCGACATCTGGAAACCTATTTGCTTCTGGTGAAGTCAAGCTGTTTTAGGAAAAGCCTTCACATTTCTGATCAGAAAAGAAAATGTTTAGAATGTTTCTATGGGTTGTGAACAAACATACAATACTGAATGTGGTGAAAAATTTAATTCTGGGTTAAAAACTGAACTGAAAGACAGTGCTGGATAAATTTTTTAGAAGCTGTATAAATTGCTCAGTTCTGCGTATGACGTTACTCTGCATCCAGCTCTGCAAGCGGGTCCTCCAACTTACAGGGAAAATGTAGGGGTTGGTGGCAAGATTGGCCCTCCAACAACTGTAAGAAAAAAAACTCTCACTGTTAAAGTGTGGTGCCGAAATGTCACCCGCTGCACTCTGGTCCCAATCCAGGTGGTATGTCGAGTGGTGGGTGCGGCAAAGTGCTATCAGCGCATACTCTGTATAAATGAAAAGGCGTTTAGTATATTATTTTTAACGTTCATTAATTGTGAAAAAATGTAGAAAATGTCACAAAGTTTTCAGGTTATAGTTTAGAAGCACCTTATCTGCATGGCCATTGTTCTCACAGTACAAAAGTCCATGCTGACTGGGCCTTGTGTTAGTTGGGGTAACCGCTACAGCTGGCATTAGAACCTTTATAAGACTTTTTTCCCCCACTTTATAATGGCTGTGTTTTTGTGCCGATCATTTCTCCGAGAGAGTTTTTTTTTTGTTTTCTGACTTGTCTCTGTATTTTCTGACTCAGTGGATTGTCCACCTCCTACTCTCCCCCATCATGGCCACTTGCAGGTGCTCGCCTTCCTTGTTTTATTAGCAGAGAAGAAGCTAAAAGGCATTTGGAAGAAGCCATTACTGACGGAGCTCTTTCTCCTGTTTTCACTTCATTTTCTGGTCACTACTTTAAACTCGTTCTCACCAAGATAAATTTTCTTTTGTCAATTCAGTACTTAAACAATGACTGACATTTCAACACAAACAATCTACGTTATTTCTCTTGGTGGGTGAGGGGGGGGGGAATCTGGGTGGAGGAAAGAAAAATCCACATACCTTGTTCAGAATGTTCAGAAGTTGACGCTTCCTCCTTTTTCATCCCGTTAGAATCTAATAATTCTGACTTCACTTGGTTCAAATGATTCTGTATGGGGCAGTTCCTATTTGGAATAGAGCCAAATCCAGTCATCATTTCATTTGAACAGATGTATTGCGAGTCCTGCTCAGATTTAAGGTCTTCTTTCTTGACACTGCAAATAATTTCATGGTTTTGTGTGTCAGTCCCTTTTTTAATGCCTGTAATCTCCCATTCACAATCATCCTCCTTTTTCATCCCATTAGATTCTGACTTGACTTGGGTCAATTGATCCTGTAAAGGGTAGTCCCTATTTGGAGTAGAGCCTAATCCAGTCATTTCATTTGAACAGATGTGTTGCGAGTCCTGCTCAGATTTAAGGTCTTCTTTCTTGACAATGCTCATAATTTCATTGTTTTGCGTGTCAGTCTCTTTCTTCATACCTATAATCTCCCATTCACAATCGTCCTCCTTAACATTGGGCCTCTGCTGCTGATGATAGGCAGTTTCCCATTCACAGTCCTCTTGCTTAATGTCCACAATTTTCTTCTCTGTGGAATTGGTGAAAAAGTCACCTGCAGGTAGTATGGGAGTCTCTTCTTTCTTGTCCTTACTTCCCTCTTCAGAAATCCCCCCTCCACTTGTATGCACCTTCTCCTCCATTTCACACCTCTTTGGGTTACTGGTATTGGCAGCTTGCTTTCTTGTGCTGTAGAGAGATCAGGGTAGAAGGAATTTAGAGATGCACCATAAGAGGCTGCTAAACACATACAAGTTTCACCTTTTCTTTCATTCACTTTAAACTAAATGGTGAACTATAAAGTTTACAGATGTTGCACCACACCATGTACAAAAATAGGAGATCCTTAAAACTCTACTGCCAATTATAACCACAAGACAGACATGGGCATTGAACATGTATTAAGCCCCCAACATATTAAACATTTTATTGTAATGTATTTCTTATCATTGTGTATTTAGCTGGTGCCTTTACAATGGTGACTGACAAAGGCAGAATAAAGATTTGTTTTAACAGTTGGAGCAAACACAGACAAGGTGAATTATGTACCTATCTTGAGTTTGTAGTACACTGAAGCAGCACTGTCCACCATGTCAAATTACATGGAAAATGCTGAAAACTTTTACCAAGTTACAGAAAAAAAGTTCAGATTAAAGCATCCATCCTCTCTGTAAGTTAAAGACTTAATTTGTGTGGTCATAAAAGTAGGAGGGAGAACAGTGGTGCAGTGGTTAGTGCTGCTGCCCTACTGATTCAATAGCAACACAGTTTTCACTCACACAATTACACTGGCAAGTCCCATACAATCACATGTTATACTTGTGACCGAGTCAGCGTTGCATGTAACTGCTAATACTAACAACCATTGTGCACTATGAATTTAATTGTAATGGCCATCTGTAACTTGGCGACCCTTAGTGTCCAGTTGTTGCTTGTTCTGTGTGAAGCTCAAGTCTTAAATCAATGCTGTTGTGGACAAGGAAGACAAAGTATGAGGGAAGGTTATTATCATGGCCCAGAAATGTGGAGACATATTGCATGCTGATCCCCAAATGCAAGTAACAATTTCATTATATTGTGTACACGACAATAAGGACCCTACAAGTTTATCATCATCATGTTGTAATGACACTGTTGTGTTATAAGGATAAGAACACCCTACCTATAGTCAAATATGGTGGAGGTTCCAGATTGTTTTTCTGCTACTTTGCTGCTTCTTTTACTAGAAACATTACAAATATTAGTTAACCGTGAAATCCAAGATTACCAGGGTATTTTAGAGGGCAATGTGTCAGAAAGTTAAGTATTGGGCAAAGAACCAAAGCACAAATTCAAAAGCAGAAAAATTAGTTTCATTCCAAGTGAAAACTTTTGGAAGGAGCTGAAATCTGCCAAATTTGAGAACAAATGAAAAGTGGAAGAAATGATCAGCAGACAGATATAAGAAGCTTCTAGATGTCTGCATGAAATGATGGGAATGGTGACTTTAATACTGTCCAGTCACATTTGTTTCTGTGAAAAAAAAAAAAACCTACCAGCAAGCAAAACAGAAATCTTTACTGTTTTAGAGCTTTTGAACATCAGAGAGTTTTAATACCAAGCACAATGTTGCCATCTTTCCAATTCTTTTTGAAATACTGTTGGAGATATGGTGCATGTGGTTATTACTTTGTCTTGTGACATTTTAAATAATTTAGAAGTTCGAATTTTATATCTTAAAGTGATTGAGCAGATTTAGCGTAAAAGTGTTTCCAAGTTACCTAGGGTAGCTGAAACAGAATGCAAGCAGACTACATTAGGCTGTCTGCAGGAGTCTACTTGTATATGTATATTTACTGCATGACAAAGGAAGATGCCTTCAGCTTCTGTGCTGATAAAGAAAGGAGCTGAAAAATGGCAAAGCATACACACAATGCTTTAAATTAATGAGCTATCTATAGGACCACTGTATGTGTTTTTGCTGACTGTGCTTACTTATACAGTAATTTAGCATTTTGTCCTGTGACTGGCTAGCAACTGGAAGCAGCCAACGTAAGAAACTTTGTATGATGCAAGTAATTTGATTTTGTATCTTTTACTTGTGTATAAAAGAAGACCTCAACTAGCAGAAAAGGTGGGCATCTCGTTACAAAATGCTGTGTGTGTGTCTACTGTGATAGAAGTTCGCCCTCTTTCAAAAGAAAAAATGGTTTACGATTGAAACTTCCTCCTGCCCATTTTCTCTTAGAGGTTTCAGGTTACCCAGGGGATGATAGTCATTACTGCCACAGGCAGCATGGTGGTGCAGTGGTAATTCTACTGCCTCAAAGTAAAAAGAGCAGGGTTCGCCACCCAGGTCCTCCCTGCTTGGAGTTTGCATGTTCTCTCTGTGCCTGTGCTTTTACCCATAGTGCCAAAGACTTGCAAGTTAGGTGGACTGGTGGTACTAGTGTGTGCATGGGATGAAGGTGGGAGGGTGTGTGATCACCCTATGTTGGACTGGCACCCTGTCCAGGATTTATTCTTGTTGTGTACTCAATGCAAGCTAGGACAGGCCCGAGCAACCTAAACCTAATGTGAACTTGTTCAAGACTAAACAGGTTAGACAATGACTAACTGTACAAGCTATACCTAAAATGCAAGGCTCCCAACAATGCTGACTATCACTATATTAACTGAACTCGCTGTTCAGCAAAGAACTGCACAGACAAATTATGTTTAATAGACCTTTGAGATGCTTCAATTCCATTTGACCACTTTTATGCCGACATATTTTCAACAGGAAATATTAGCTGCCATTTAGTATATTTGCCCAGCTGTTTTATCATGAAAGTCTCTACAAAATGAAATGTAGACTCCCAAGGTTTTTTGCTTTTTTTTTTTTTTACAGTTATTGGTGGACAAGTTAGCACAAAAAACCTCAGTTATTAGCCTTGCTTTACACATGTATCAGTGCATGCCCCAAACTTTTTTTTTTTTTTTTTTTTTAATATACACCCTGCAATATTTGCTTATGGAATACTTAATAAGGGCTGCCTAATTTTGAATAGGATTCTGTTTTGCCCATGTAGGGTCCAAGGGTGACCCTATTACCCTTTATAGTTTCTTCTAAGTAGACCTTTAGAGTATAGACATTCTTTTAGCACACTGTCAGGACCGATTGCTGTTGTAGGTCAATACTGCCACCTTTCATTAACATCTGAACTTAGGAAAATAGATAAAATCCCAGAACATGCAGGAAAGTTGCACGTTTATTAAGCTGTACCAGCAGCATCTGGCGTAAAACGGGTAATGTTGAAGAACAATTTAACTTCTATTAATGATGTTTCTTAGCGTGCACCCTTACAGAGGCGTATTAAATTAATTAAATTTATTCCAGGGTTCAAAATCCAGGAAATGGCACAATTCTTCAAACTTATTGTAGTAAAAAGGAAAAGATCCACCCAGGGTTCAAATGTTGGCTTCCAAAGTAGTTTAGGGTCTCACACACACACACACACACACACACACACTAAGCTTTATACATACAGTGTCACCCGGCTTCACTCAGGAAATTTCATAAGACAATGGGTCTCAATTATAGTGCCATCAATTAATCAGATGCATCAGAAGCAGCATGTAACTAACCAAGTGCTTTAGGTACTTGTGTACTAAACAGACAGCAATCCTGCCAAATTTCCATTTGTTTTTTACTTAATGTGATTTTACAACTTTCTAGGGTGTAGAGGATTTAGTAACACATTCAATACATTTCAACTATTAAATCTGAAGAAAACCTGGAAAAACTCAGTGTTCAAAAATTGACAGGTTGTTTGTGTATGTGTGTATGTATATGTGCGTGTGTGCGAGTGTATATAGTTTGCAGGATCAACATCGCCAGGATTTTCACATTGTATGTACACTCTCTGAAGACTCTTCTGTCTGCTATGCCGCTTTGCCTTACGGGCTCCATTTTTTGTTTCTTTGTCAGCTTTGCTAAATCCTGCGTAAAAATTGGATTTCCGTTCCAAGATTCAAGATTATCTTATGAACTTGTGCATGTTAAATGCTGTCAATAGCGGATAGTTGGACTGAAATCTTAAAAATGTAGGCAAACTGCTTTTTGAAGGATGTTCACTGAGTTGGTGACGTCACCATGGTGCTCCTTGGAGCTCAGCAGTGCTGTTAATTGTGGAGTATGCCATGCAGCTAAGACCTTATGTTGGTGTGGCAGATCCCTGCTATGTTAAAAATAAACTCTGAAGTTTGATCCATGTGCAACAATGCCCTTTTTGCCACTAACATGTCCACTCTTAACCTGTGGCTCATATGGACGCTAAAGTCGAAAACAACAGGAGACAAAAACCAATTTAAAGTAAAAAGCATTTTTTTTTTATTCTTTGTGAGTCAAAGAGACTGCAGACCCCGTCATGTTCCAGTGTGCTACAGACCATCAGCCTGCCAGCAGGAAGGAGAGACTTCCTTTTAATACTCAAGTTCATTGTCAAGTCAAGTTGGGAAGCATGCACTGGTACAGTGCGTTGTCGCACCCACTACACTCTGAAACAACTTGGGATCCTGGTAGGAAACACGCCCAGGCAGACACGCGGTCCAGTCCTACTCTCCAGAAATGACCCTCCATCTGCCGCAGCCAGGCGTTACATGGGCAACCCCTTGGCCTGGTCCAGCCACTTGGGTCCCCAACAATGAGGATCTTATGAGCCGGATCACCCTCGGAGATTCGCGCCACATGGCCATAGTGCCATAACTGATACTCCCTCACAATGCAGGTAATGTGCCTCATTTGGGACTCCATGAGCAACCACTCATTCGACACAAAGTTAAACCAACAGTACCCAAGGATTTTCTGGAGAGACACAGTACCAAAAGAGTCCATTCTTCGTCTCAGGTCACTGGATAGCGTCCATGTCTCACAACCAGGAAGACAGGAAGCACCAGGACTCTAAAGACTTGGACCTTCGTCCTTTTGCGTAGATATCGGGAGCTCCACACACCCCTTTCCAGTGACCTCATGACCCCCCATGCTCTCCCAATCCGTCTACTGACTTCACAGGAAGAGTCACCAGAAACATGAATGTCACTGCCAAGGTAAGTAAACCTCTCAACAAGGTCAACACTCTCTCCGCAAACAGACACACTGCTGATGGCCGTGCCCAAGAGGTCATTAAAGGCCTGGATCTTGTTTTTTATCCAAGACACTCACAAGCCCAAACACTCAAGACTGCTCGCTCAGTCTCTGGAATGCTAATCCTGCCACCAACCCCCAAGATTTCCCTACAAGTCGGAGGACCGTTTGCAGGGCCAGATGCAGTTTAACGTCATACCCAGGACAGGAAAGAGAGAGGAAAAAAAAAAAAAAAAAAAAAAAAAAAGAGGAAACGTAGCAGTTCATCTTGAGTTTATTACATGGATTGTTACAGCCCCATCCACATTTTTAATTTGTACGTGCAGAAAAACACTATTTTTTTTACAGATAAAGAGTTGCCTGCATTTTCACAGTTTTAGGAAATAAACTTCTGCTAGCTTGCACGTACATAAATCCAGTTACAGCAAGTTTTTTCCCCAACGGTTATAGGGTGTATGCAACTCAGCGGTTTTAGACAATGCTCACTTCCTTATACTTTCTTTGCACACACATTGCTCATTAAATATCAATTGTTACAAAAAGGTTATTTCAGTACATTACATTAGTTATAAAGAAATTACATTCTTATAGCTTTAGTATCTGCATTAGATTACATTTGCTCAGTTAGCTTAGCACTTTCTTATTTAATGAATAAAAGAGTCACGCTTCTTAAAGTTCTATTAGCATCATACTTTTATTATTTGGAAAGATTGACGAACCTTAATTCTAAATATTCTTTCTCACTCATTAGTGGTAAAATGCCTTAGAACTGGCTGATTCGTTGCCAAGTGCAATCTTAATATATTACACTTAACGGACTCACACTTCATGAGTCCACCTCTCTAAGTGAGGTGGCTTCATCTGGGTTTGTTTACTTTTGCAGCTCAGGTCAGGATGGCGGTCTGGCTGGTATTGTTAGGTCGGATCTACATCTCAAATAACTTGCCGTTGAACGGCAGATACCCATCGAGCATTTGTCTAAACTTGATAATGAAATCCAGTGATATCCTATTCATTATTTTTTATCATTGCATGTGATTGCAACTTGTACATTTGTATTCTTACGTGTCAGCCTACACATATTGTGGTGTTTGTTCATGTCTTATCTTAATTTTATAATGGATTTCCCTCAAGTAATAATCCACTTATCAGATTTAAATTAATCTTGGGATTTATTTAAGGGATTGGCCCGAGTTCATTAGAAAACTGTGTAAAGGTAGAAGCAGTCAGAGTTTCTGTGTTAATGTCATTGCTAAAAAGCTACTTGGCTGCTAAAAAAAATATACCTTGTCATTTAATGATATGCATTTGCTTAAGTATTACCTGAATGTTTTGATAATTAGTTTAAGCAGAAAGTGCAATAAGCAGTGCTATATTATGTGTTTAAGGTATTGCTTGGCCATGCATGGCTTTGTTGATAAGAGACGAGAACCTGTTTAAATTAAATGTATAGTGCAGAACTGCTACCATACTGCATTTATAGTTTCAAAACTTATTCCTATCTTTATACAAACATGTTGAACTGTTGGATTCCGTTTTTGACATCAGATCTGTGAACTTTGGATGATGGCACAAGAGCTTCTTATGACCCCCGTTTCCAAGTTAAACAAGCAGCCCTCAGTATAGTGTCTAATGACAGAAGCGTATGACCTCTGAAAGCACTTTTTGGGGATGAGAAATAGAATTTGAAATGGGGGAAGTTGTGCTCATCCTACTTTCAAGACATTGCACCAAGATTTGTTTTATAAGATCAGTTTTGAGAGCTGATCAGAGGATAGATAGTCAAGAATGATCTGAAAAACTGCAGACACATCAAGCAGTGCAAGAAATGTTTTGTCTTTCCAGGACACCCATCTAGCAGTACCAGCTTTATTGTGTTGCTTTGCTGTTGGTATTGTTAATAATGTACAAAATAAAGGAAGGATGCAGCAGAAACGATTGACTGCAGCACTAGCTATTTATCCAAGGTGACTTGCAAGAACTGAGATACAATTGGCTGCATTTCTTTAGTTTTTCCAAATGGAGCACAGGCAGGTGAAGCGACTTGCTCAGGGTCACACAGTATCAGTAGTGAAATTTGAACCGACAACTGCAGGATTTGAAGTTTAAAGCCTTAACCACTACATCATACTGCCTGCCAATAATAAAATTTGCCTTTGGCAAAAACACTACAAGTGTTGCAGACAGTAAAGCACGGTACTTGATGATAATGATAATAATACTAATAATAATAATACTAATAATAATAATACTAATAATAATAATAATAATAATAATAATAGTAAATACTTTGACTGAAACAAACCACTGTACAAATACTGTGTACAGAAATGTACTTGGCGAGTTACATGGTACTTGTGATACATCCGATTAACCAATGGCCCTAAATTCATTGTAAGCCGGGTAACACAGCTAGTAATGCTACGAGTTGCCTAGAAAAGGAATTACTGTACCAGAGAAACGCAGGCTTCAGTATAAAGCTAGGGATAACATACAGTATTTCATCTTCTGTAAGCCTCCATGGATATGCTGATTTGTCCAAATGTACATGTATATACGAGGCACAGTATATGACAATTGAGCGGTTTTCCATGCGAATCTCAAATCGGTCATCAGCTGCTCCAAACGTCTCACCACCCCTTGTCTGTTTTACTCGCTACACTAGTCAGTTTGAATTGTCCTTTTTACATCTGCCTACTTGCTCTATTTCCACTGGATTTAAATACGTAAACATTTTTATAATGTAGCGGTTTTGCTCATATTCAAAACAAAGTTTCACTCGAATTTTACGGCACCTTACAGGTAACTTGTTATCCCTTACTACTCGTCGATGCGGAAGAAAAAAATCCCACGACTGTTCCATTAGGTCGCGATGCAAACCCCTAAACAATATTAGTAGCTCATATAAAAAGATGAAGTCAGGCGGTTTTTATCAGCGATTCCTCAGCACCGATGGCGACACGTGCGTCTCCTCGTGGGCACTCCGTCAAGTCTCTGACAGATGCAGCACGACCAAATAACGACGAGTAAACCTTTCAACACGCTCCCTGCTTAGTGGCTAGTCTGTTTATTTGACAGCGATAAACTCACACGCGACTGTGGTTTTAACTTCATTCCACCTCGTCTCACACCGATTTTTTTTAATAACAAGAACACTTACGTACCTTCTCTCTTCTCCCCTTCACCTGTACTTCTTTGGTTTTACTTTGGAAGTTAAAGAAACCAAAAACCTAACCCGTCCCTCGACCTTAACGTTTGCAAAGGGTCTAGCTGTGATCCACAGCTACAATTCAGCAGCTTCGCTGGGCAGCCAATCACATTACGTCTTTATGTCACATGATTTGAAGCGGTGCTCCGCAGGGCAGCCATTCAGATTGCGTCTTTATGTCACGTGGTTTAGACAGAGGAACGCCCAGCGCCCAACAGAGTGAAGGAGAGAAGCTGCAGACTGGAGACTGCAATACCTCTGACATTAGACACGGAACGCCCTTGACAGCGTGCTCCATTTAATGACGCCAATATCGTAAGGCCCTTTCCCAGCTTCACTCGCATCATGCCCTCTGCGAGACAGTATTGACACGCTCGTTGCACAGTACTGTATACTACAGTTGTACAAATTACAGCAGTTTCTATTTGGACAAACATAAATCACTTCCACACTCATACTTACGCTATCCAATCATTCTAAGCACTTTGCCGATATAAATTTTTTTTTTTTTTACTATTTTGAATGGTTGTTCATTACGTTTTCTCCTGAACCGTTACATTATAGTAAAAGTAACTAATCTTATTCCCATTTAGTGTTTCAAACAGAATGTACCTTATGAAACTCATACCTAGAGATTTTCAATCTATAAATGTATTTCATATTCCCACTAGCAAATTATAATCATGTGAAACAATATTAAGCTTAATTAATTTTAAAAGGTCTGCAAAAACAGCGCTACATATAAAATTGGTTTTAAAATTGACTGGGAAACATTTTAAGAAAAATTTTACATTTTTGAATAACTTTTGTAGAGCCATAGCAGCTCATCTTCAAGGGAATGTCATGTCTAGTTAGAAACCATTCAGAAAGTGCACAGATAATAAAAAAATGACTAAGTGCTCTGAAGTGAAAAAAACATACATTTTTATTTACTAATACATGTAAGACCCATTTCAATTCAATCTGTACGTCTGCTGGAATTATACTTAAGTGAGTATCTGAAAGACAAAAATAGTCCAATTTCCATAATATAGTCACTTGTGAAGGCCAAATTCATCATTTCAAATAATAGGTAATTTAATTGTTCCCAATTTAGTAAGTATACTTTAAAAACTACTAAAACATTCAACTAAACATATTGCAATAGAAATGCTACATGTAAAAAGTTATGCATAATTTAAAGTGTTTGCCTAAATCAAACGATCACTCCTTTCTAGATTGATTGATGACTGAATGATACCGAACAGTAAAAAGAGAATCCTTACCTTTAAAAGATTTCCTGTGTTTGAGCCGGTAAGAATCATTTCATTACACTCAGTACCTGACAGGGCTGTGCCTTTGTGAGAACCACATTTTCCATGCTACAAGGCACAGCAATATAGATTATTAAATATTATGCATTTCTGCAAATCAATTATGTAGTATTTCAATAATTTTAATACATTACAATTTGCTAACAACTACACATAATCATAAATATGAATATAAATTCAGATAAAGCCAGCTAATGCCACAGATGAAATTTATCTTTGAAGAACAAGGAAAACAGTCTAAAAGTTACACTCCACAAAAGCAAGCCTATGAAGCCATTCATTGCCTAAATTTTAAGAACAGTAAAGTAAATTTGATACTATTAATTGTACTGGCATAAATAATTCAGTCAACATTTTCAAAAATACATGCATTTTATATAAAAGTCTGGGTATTTATAGGTGAAAACACTTGACTTTCTACTGTATTCCAGTTCAATAGTCTCATACCACATTGTACTTTTGCTAAATATATTTTACATTATCACATATTGGTTAAGGATATACAATATCAAGCCCTTGAGAAATGTGTGAGTGAGTGAGAAAAGAAGAGATGGGCAACATATGCTTCAATAATGGAAAAGAAGCGGTGGAGAAAGGTCATTGCTGTTCCCTATCTTGTCTGGAATTACAGGAAGCAAAAATAATTGCCATTTAATAAATCAGTTAGAGCACACAAACCCCGCATTTTTAAGACCACTAACAGGGCTGAAGAAAGACACAAGTCAGTAAAGGCCTCACTGGAGGCCTGGTTTGTGACCTGTTGGTCGAAGACTTTTTGTGAAGTTCTTATACATAAAATAAGTGTCAGAGAACATTTAAACTGACAATTAGGAAGCACTACCTGTGGTACACACAATGTCGTTCTTCTCGTGTGGAAACTGAAGATGGCTATCTTGGCTAGAAGAAAAAAATTCAGAAATACTGTAAGCTGACAAATTCTGATAACTGTTCTTCCCTTAAAAAAAGCTTGAAAGGTTACACACCTTTAATGCTGGCTTTCCAAAGTAAGAGAAGACACCTAAGAAATGTAAATCAGGAAATTGCAATAAATTCTATGAATAAAAAATAGCATGCTATTTCTTTTAATCAGATTGTAATAAAAGATACAGCCAATGATGTTTTTAAACATTTATGAAAATATATGTTACCAGTCAATTGTAGATAATGTAACTCCACGTTTACATTCCTAAAAATTAAAGTATTTGTACTATGATCTTTGTCATATCCTACTAAATATTTTAAAAGAGAAAATTGTGTTAATAAACTGTCATGAATTAATTGATCTAAAATTAATCAAAGCAAGCATTTCAAAAGGTAGAAAAGGTACACAGTATACTATTTTGTCAAATAAAATCTTGTTATTAAGGTGGAGATCTAGCTGCATTCAATTGTGTTAAAAGTGTAAATTGATCAAGTTTACAAGTTCCAAGAGCTTCACATCCCTCCATGGACCACCACTGTCCTTCTGTGACTTTGTAAGTGGCTAATGAGGCCTGTATAATCTGATCTTTTATAGCAAAATAGACAAGCAAACTCCTGAGCACCAAAAACAACTGAAGGTTCCTCTGTGGACTTAAATATACTGATGTGTCTCTGGTGAATATGAAATAGATATAAAGTACTTAAAACTGAAAAATATGCACAAGAACAAACATTTCACTTTATTTAACTTAAAAAAGAAATTCTAAAGCAGTATTTTTAAAGAATGCAGGAGAGGTAAGCATGAGACGTTGGATATTGTTTTAAGAGTTTAAACAAACTATACTATCATTGAAAGAATTTTACAAAATAATAATAATAATAATAATAATAATAATAATAATAATAATAATAA
>JANRMT010062791.1:231726770-231740009 GCA_026402145.1 Polypterus bichir lapradei | reverse complement strand
AATAATAATAATAATAATAATAATAATAATAATAATAATAATAATAATACATTTTATTTAATAGGCGCCTTTCTTAGCACTCAAGGTCACTTTACAATAAAATTAAACAAAATTAGTAAAATTAAAACAAGAGAATTATAAATCAAAAGCAATAATTAGCAAACAAACAAAGATAACTGGCAGTAACAGTGCAAAATTCACAATTCGTATGCCAGTTTGAAAAGATAAGTTTTGAGGGTAGTTTTAAAATGTGTTATTAAATCGAGCTGACGTATATGAGAGGGAAGAGTTGAGGAGCACTATGAGAGATGCTTGAGCTCCCATAGAACAGAGTTTGATGTGCGGTACAGAGAGTCGAGCTGCAGATGAGGATCTGAGTGAGCGAGAGGAGTGCAAGTCTGTCAGAGATCAATGAGGCTGTGGAGATCTTTAAATGTTAAGAGCAGTATTTAGTATTGTATTCTGTAGTGAACAGGGAGCCAGTGAAGTTGAGAGAGAGTAGGTGTAATATGTTCAGTGGATTTAGAACAGCAGGTTATTATCCTGGCAGCAGAATTTTGAAGAAGTTGTAAGCGATGGATACGTTTTTGTGGGATGCCAGATAGAAAAGCATTACAGTAATCTATACGTGAGGTGACTCAGGCATTAATCAATACTTCAGTACTGTGTTGCATAAGAACAGGACGAAGTCTAGAAAAGTTTTGAAGATGGAAGAAGGAAGTCTGAGAAATGTTCCTTATATGGGAGAAATTATTTAATAATAATGATAATAATAATTATTATTATTATTACAGTGTATAATAATTGCCATTATCACTGTATAAATGGATATAAATAATTGCATTTAAACGATTCACCAAAATCTGTTGTATGTAAATGATACTGTTTTAAATGTTACTGTTTTTTCATCAGAAAACCCAGTTTCCACATCTACCTGTATTAGTTTATTAGTTCATGTATAAACGGTGCGTATGCACAAAAATGTTACATAAGCCTGTTTCCACGCTCAAATCGCGATGTATAAAACCTAAACTTGGCGTAAAGCCACACACATTTCCACAGTAGCTCATACCCTGGCGCACACAAGTTCTGTGCTCAGTTTTGCAGACTGGCGGCACCCAGCGTCAAAGCAGTGCTACTCTTCCTGTGTGGTTACCCTTAATTTTTTAGATCCACATCCCTGATGCGGCTTTATAAATACTCTGAAATTAACCGCATATTGTTTATTAGTTTAATGCATCTGATTTTAATTAACCTGTAACAATATAATGGTCCACAGAATGGTCAAACTATTCTAAGTACAATAGCTGTTTTAGCGTTGTTACTCTCACTGTACCTTCTTTTTCTTCTTTCAGCTGCTCCCGTTAGGAGTTGCCACAGCGATCACCATTTTCCATATTACTCTCACTGCACCACTCAGAGTATTTATATCACTGTATCTGAGTGTGAATCACTCAGAATTATCAGTATACAGCATCTAGCACATGCTGCCTCAGCCATGCTGTCTATTGAACTGCTCTCATATGACAAACATTTCAGAGCCTTTCCTGTACGGATCTTCATGGTTCAGAAACAGTTTCATCCCAAGAACTTTAAACTCACTCAATCAGTCCATCAAGTGCTCCTTGTAGAACTGTTTGTACTTACTTATAAGTACAGTTACCTCACTGTAAACTTGCACTACAGTTATAATATTGCACAACCTGAGCCACTTTATAAAGCGCGTATTTACATATGATAATATCATTTTTAAGATGAAATGCAGCAAAACACGTGTATTATATTATACAGCTAAAACTTTAACTTAATTTAAATAATCTATATTGTTAATCAATAAACATGTGAGGACACGGTGTCTTAGCGCTAACAAGGAGCTTGCAGTCCATTCATGGATTGTTCCTGCCTTGCACTGTATTCTTCTAAACATGTACTATGAAGATATTTCAATGTTCCTTAAAAGTTTTAAACAATCAACGTTCTAAGCTTACAGATGGCTTAACGTCTATTACAGAGCTGATTGTGTGGCGATTGGGTATTTGGAGAAAGAAAAAGAAGGACAGGAATTGAAGGTTAGTACGTTTGAAAGAGACACTACTGTTGCAATAAATTATTTCATCAAAGGTCGTGCACGGCAAAGCAAGCATCTTCCGTGAGGCAGGAACAATCACTGTGCCACTGTGTTCCCATGTTTAATAACATGCTTCAACTCCTATCATCATGAAAATGATGTCATGTATACATCTCAGTACTTTAATTATTCAGAGAGCTGGAATATTACGAATGTAATGGATTCTGTGTCCTGTCAGAGGAAGAGAAAGCCCGGAACCACGTAGTGATTCACACACATAGAGCACAAGATCAAATACAAAATAAACCAATTAACATGCTACTTTAGTTACGATGGGATTTGAGAAACTAGTAAATTAAATGATTTTAAGATGATGTTTATGATGTTCTACTTTAATGACAAAATAAATTATGTGATTAAAGTGGAAATTTAGAGAATAAAGTTGACATTTCGTGCTTTTTACCCACTGTGTGCCTATTTTTTTTTCTCTGTTCCCTAATAAGCTTTCATATGACATTCGGACGGTGGGCTACGACTCGCCTTTTCACAGCAACTTTGATATCTGACAACTTTTTTATTTTGGACACTGTGTGACTTTGTGAACTTGAGCTTTTGAGTTTCTCCGACACTCTATGTCACTCGATCAACTTCCTTTTGTTGTTTATACCACTGTTTAAACCAACAAATAGTAAGCTTTTCCTTGCCTCCACTTGGTATTCGCCGAAATTCTACTATTCCTAACCCTTCACCCCCCCGTGCTTTTGCCATTGATTTGCATATTCAAAGAGGCGTAATTCTTGGAGGAGACGGGGCGGAATAGCATGCGCGTGTACATGCATTACTTTTCACGCCAATTGCGATTTATGTAGCGGAAGAATTTATGCATCTGGATTATTTTGTGCGTAAGCACATTTCCGCTTTTGTGTTTACACCTTGTTATATAGTGTGAATTCTACGCACAGTGTTATACATGTGGCCCCAGGAGCAGCACGAAGTGTTCGGACTTTAAAAAGTTTAAAATGGGCATTTGGAGAGCACACCGGGAACTGATGACGCTCTCTGACGACTGGCACCTCTGCTGACTGCCCAGTTATCTCTTTATCTCTTTACTCAACTTGTATATGGCACAAGTACACACCTCTCCACTTTGTTAAATGTTGTCTTCCACTCGAGTTACCAGTACGGCTCTGATTAACATTCTGTTCCTCACTTAAGATGTCCACTGGTTGCTGTCCGATTTGTCCGATTTGAGCTGCACATGCGCATCAATATAATTTATGCACAGACCGAGCTGTAGTGCGCATGTGCACACATTTGCAGTCTTCAGAGACTTCCTTTGTACTGTGAGAGAGAAGCACTTCGATCAGAAACAAGCAGAGCACATGGGCCAAAACAATTGTTCAGTTATGCATGTATCCATTCCATATATAATTTGAATACGTCCTAAAAGTTCTTATTTTTCAAAGCAAAAGAGTGAGAGGCTGAGAGCATGCACTGATAGTGTTTTGCCGCACACACCACAGAACAAACCGCCTGGATTGGGACCCGAGTGTAGCGGGTGACACTTCAGCACCACACTGGAACATTGTGAGGTTTTTTACGGTGGCTGGAGAGTCAACATGCCATCAACCCCCAAGTTTCCCTGCAAGTTGGAGGACCTGCTTGCAGGCCTGGATGCAGATTAACGTCATAGCCAGAAGGAAGCAGTTGTAGGTTAAGGGCTTTGCTCAAGGGCTCAGCAGAGTAGAGTCACTACTGGCATTTACAGGATTAGAAGGGTTTTTTTTAAAAAATGTATATTCTGATGTAAGACAAACCATCATGTAACAGTCGTGAAACAATTACTGTATATAGTATCACTTATTACGAAATGGGCAACTTTTGAGCATTAGAATATTTCAATGAGAACTACCTAAGCTTGCTAATCCTATCCACTTCATTCCTCCAAAATAACATCAAGTTGAGTTCTAAAGGTCCATAAAGTCCTATTCTTGGTTCTTTGTGTGGAGAAAACCTTCCTAATGTTTCTGCAGTATTTACCCTTAACAAGTTTACAATTGTGTCCCTGTGTTCTTGATGAAATCATTTTAAAGTCACAGTCTTGATCCACTGAACTAATTCCTTTCATAATTTTAAACACTTCAGTCATGTCTCCCCTTAATCTCCATTTGCTAAAACTGAAAAGGCAGAGATCTTTGAATCTTTCCTCATAACTGATCCCCTGGAATGAGCCTACTGTCTTCTCTGGACCTTTTCCAGTGCTGCTATGTCTTTTAGTATCCTGGAGATCAAAACTGCACCCAGGACTCCAGATGAGGCTTCACCAGTGTGTTATAAAGATTGAGCAGAACTTCCTGTAACTTGTACTTCACACATCAAGGCGCTATATAACCTAACATTCTGTTAGCCTTCTTAATGGCTTCTGAACTCTGTCACTTTCGATTTTCAAATCTCACATTTGTACTTCCTACATGTAATTATTTACATTTATTTACATTCAGTTTCATCTGCCACAAATCTGCCCAAGCCTCTATGCTGTCCCAGTCCCTCTGTAATGATTCAATAAATTCCTTGTTATGTGTTAATTCACCCAGCTTGGTATCATCTGCTGCAGACCAGCAGATGGGTACTCTTAGCGCAAAGAAGGCACTTGGAGTCTCAGGACAGGCAACAGAATCAAGCTTTATAGTGCAATGCACATACAGACTCAGTTCAGGTGAATTGGGCAATGGGGCCATCTTACTTTTATTACAGTCCTTATCAAGAGCATACCTCACTTAGCTCATTTGTCCCCCTTAACCCTAACTCCCAACATTCCACTGTCTTGGTTGTGCCTCTGATTGGCTCCACCAATATTTCCCAGCCTAATGAGTGTAGCACTCTGTTCTGTCTATCATGCTCACTTGACAGGCCCTCTCCCCACCTTACGCCTGTCCAGTACCTGCCACCATTATTTCCAGTCCTCAGCTCACCTTTATCACATAAGAAGGGGGGTGGGGATTGCCTGTCAGCCCCTCCCTGCATACCTGACCTTGACTTATGAAGTATTGGTGGTTTCCAGCTTGCTAAGAACAAATAAAATTATACAGACACAGGCCTTTTTGTGATTTAACCCTTACTATACTAACATGTACCAGGATATAATGCTTATTTCCATATATGTTCATGATTCTCTTTAAATATATGCAAATCATCAACTTTAAGAATATACTTTTCTATACTTTCCCCACTTTTGGGGTTCACTAGAGCCCCAATAATATTTATAACCCAGAAGGTGAAAAGGGTGAACCAGCTCTCAGTCTTCTTTGGACCTTAAACCCAAGGCCACTGTCTGTCTTCACAACCTCTGGTTCACTGTATTCCCCTCCTGGCGAAACAGAGGCCAAACATCTCCCCCCTTTCATAGACTAGAGGGGAGTAAAAGACCTCTTGCTGGCCAAATCAAAGGAGGTGCAAGATGTATCAGTAGTTCAAGTATACAGTAGGATAAATAAGTAGAAGTCACACAATGTAACAATAACACAATGGATTACAGGTAATCTAAAAATCAATATAAAACAGTTTAGAGCAACAGCAGCAGATGAGTAATCTTCCCAGTCTTGTGCAGATGTCTTCCAGTGTGTAATTGTTTGAACTATTGCTTCGACTCAGGAACTTTGCACACCATAGAGGGTCCTCTTCCTGGGGAGCGGTTACCAGCACTTCACCCAGGAAGCCTTTAGTTTGCCATCTCTTTTCCCAAAATGTAATTGAGTAGAAAATCCAAATCTGAAGCTACAGATGCTTGTGGTTCAATAACTTGGATATTCATCTGTTTGACAGCAATTCTGGCAACAAGTGATCTGAAAACTGGCAACAGGCAGCAAAACATTAATACAAGACATCCAAGTACAGTATAATCAAGAGAATAATGCCTGCTTTTGTTAATAATGCTTTCCGTGTGCCCAGATTGAAATGGAATTAATCCCAGAATTTGAAATCCCTTCCTGCATCTTCTTTAACTTCTTTCCTAAGAGCTTTAAGCTTGGCCACAGCTTGTGTAAAAGATCCACCAGGTGCTGTGTTATTAGGTATAAAAGTGCAACACTCCTCTCCTAACATATGGCACACTTCTCCTTCTTCTGCCAACAGCCAGTCTAACACCTGCCTATTCTGCCACGTCATGTGACTGGTACCATCTAATTGCTCTCCTAATGCTGATAAGGTGGAGTCAGTACAGTTGATAAATCTCTGCTGATTATAATACAGATAATTAATCCGCTCCATTTTTCTATTAGGCATAATCCACCCAAATACAGACACAAGTCCTGATTTAATTTCATTCCTTGTTTTAAACTCATTTGGAATGCCTCTAGGCTGCCTTATTGCATGTAAGTAAACATTCGGCTCAGGCTCATATGCTCTCGTAACTCGCCTCTCTTGGAGATACCCAATTGTAACTACCTGGACGGTCATCACCATTGCGCACCTCCTTGACCAGTCCTGTGGGAGAACATCTAGCAATCCATATTTTGAACCCCATAACCACCATCTGTCTGCCAAAGGTCTGTCCTACACATTTACTGCTGTCATGACTAAAGAAGCACACGTCAAATTCCACATTCTGGTGCAGTTTCCTCCAAATCTCCCCACCGGTACCAGACCCTTCCTAGTACAGTACATAGGAATTACTTTGGATTTCTGTACAATATTCCAAAATTAAAATTTATAGCTGATGAAGAACTTGAAAATATTGCTTGGATTTAGATATTTTATTAACGGGTGGAGATCTTCATGATATCAATGGGTTAGAATTATTAGAAGAAATAAAGTTATTCTATCCTATTATGAATACACTGATGAATTTTAAACCCATCAGATTGCCTAAACATATTACCAGATGTAAGCGACTCTTATCACAATTTAGTTTCTTGCTTGTGAATATTATTAACTATTCCTGTAATGACAGCTACAGCTAAGAGAAGTTTAACGAAGCTGAAAATAATTAAAAATTATCTACGAGCCATCCTGGGACAGGAAAGATAGTCAAGTTTAACACAACTCTCAATAGAAAATGAATTATGTGAATCCATTGGATCAGAAGATAAAATAAATGATTTTGCAGAAAAGAAAGCTCAAAAAATACATTTCAAATAATGTTTAAAAACTTAATTTGTTGTATTTCTGTTTGTAGTATCTCTTCTTGCATTGTATTTCTCATATTGTAATTTTTTCGTAATAATAAAATAAAGTTCTTAATGAAATTTTAAGTGTGTCGTTTTCTTAATTCTTATTTAATATAGCATGTACAATTCATTTTATTATTCATATTTTTTTGTAATATCTTCCTCAAGTCAGATGCTAATTCCTTTTAAATTAAATTAGAGGCCCCATATTAGGTCTTGCTAACGGCGGCCCTGCTTGTATTTAATTCCTCTCCTCATGAAAATCCTATCAAGCATTCATCTTAGTATTTCATTTGTTCAGAGAGCTGTAATATCATGAGTGTAATGTGCACTGTCGGCGTCACAGAATGCCCATTGAAGAAGCACGTAGAGATTCACACACACAGTGCACGAAACATTTAACGTGCTGCTTTAGTTACGATGGCAGTTGAGAAACTAATACTGTAAATGAAACGATTTAAAGATGAAGTTTATGACGTTCTACTTCAGTGAGAAAATCAACTACGTGATTAAAGTGGACATTTCGAGATTAAAGTTAACATTTCGACCTCTTTTTCCCAGGGTGTCCCTATTTTTTTTTTCTTTTCTCTGTACCCTGAGACCCTTCCATATGACACTCAGACAGTGGGTTACACCTCCCCTTTTCACGGTGACTGTGATATCTGACCACTTCTTATTTATTTCGGGCACTGTATGACTTTCTGAACTTGAACTTTCGACTTTCTCCGCCACTCTGTCCCTCGATTAACTTCCTTTTGTTGTTCATATCCCTGTTTAAACAACACAGTGTACGTTTTTATTGCCTCCACTTGGTATTCGCTGAAATTCTTCAATTGTCCCCCGTGCTTTTGCTATTGTTTTTTCACTCAACGGGCTATTAATATTGATTTGCATATTCAAAGCAGATTAATTCTGGGAGGAGTTGGTGTGATGCGGCAGGCGCGTGCACGTGCGTTACATTTCGCGCTGATTGATTTATGGAGCGGAAGAACGTGGACGTTGGGATTCACACAGATTTATGCATCTGGACTGGTTTTTCTTCTTTTTTTTGTACGCACATTTTTGTTTTTGTCCTTACGTCACGTTTGAGTGTGAATTCTACACACGGTGTTATACATGAGGCCCCAGGAGAGGACATGAAGTGTCACAGATACTAGTCAGGACCACCAAATCAATAAGAATACACACTCGCCTGTAAAAACTCCCCACCATTCAGAGGTTCTGAAGACTGCAGGAGGAGCATCGGAGCTTCAGTACTTGCCCATGAAAAGAGCAGAATGGGGAATGTGAAGATGGCATTTTGTAATGGCATCAGTTCCATTTACTGTGCAGTATCTACTAGAACAGGATGGTTCAAATGTAACACAAAACTGACAAGCAGCTAAAACACTGAAACCCTAAAACACTGAACCCCACTAAAGTACCACTCGGTGCCCAGCATACCCATTGGTAAACACACAAGCTCACTGGTGTTTAAAGACGTTTTGAAGACTTAATAGCTCTCACATTATGGTTTGGTTGTTCCTGTTCACCACAGTCCTCGCAGTCAGAGACATCCAGTGAGGTGTTCAGCTGGAGAGCCCAACAGGAATGAGCAAACCAGAATTTGCTGAGTCTCTTTAAAGGCTTTAACCATCGTTTGCCCATGGGCTTCTACATATTTGTGTCCAAGTACAACCTTTCACAGAGTTTGACTCTCCAGATCCTTCAGTTCTACATGAAGAGAGGATCTGCAGGGTTACAGTGGTCAATGTTGGGGGTCTTTTCACAGGGGCTGCCTTATAAGAAGCCATCAGCTGTTTGGTGAGGTGGCCTGTTGGTCTCTTTACATGAGAATACATCAGGGGTGTCAGACTCTGATTTAGAATCACAGAAGTACAGCAGCAGCAGCAGCAGCAGCAGCATCCTTAACAGAGAGTTCTAGAATGGCAGAGACCCACCAAATCCCCCAGGGCACTGGAAGGCAGACAGCACAGCAGTGGTCAGACATGCCTGGCACTGTGAGGGATGTGAAGATTTCAGTTTTGCTCTTTCGGATTTGTAGTGTGATGTGACAGTCACCTCATTGTCACTTAGCTGCACAGCCCATCTCCCGATCAGTAATAGCATGAAGGTCACATGACACTGTTAGTCATGAGCTTGTGACACAGTGACAATTCAATATGACAAAGCAGGTCTCACAGTCTCACCTCAGTTCATGTCAGTGTTCATGATTTCACCATTAGAAGGACGCTGCGCTAAAATGGTATCTGGGGAGAGTTGCAAGACAAACATCACTGCTGAACAACAGAAACATGAAGGCTCATCTAACTTTTACCAAAAGACACCTTGATTAACCCCCAAAACATTTGGGATAATGTTCTGTGGACTGATAAGTCAAAAGTGGGACTTTATGGAAGACACAGGTCCAGTTCCATCTCAAGTGAAGCTGTCACAGCTTTCCACAGTGATAACATCACACCCACAGTTAATCATGGCGGTAGTGTGATGGGGGGGGGGGGGGGCGCTTTGTTGTTTCAAGCCCTGGATGACCTGCCTAAATGGAGGGAAGCTTGAATTCAGCTCTCTGACAGAAGGTACTGATGGCGAATGTCTGGTCATCAGTCTGTGATCTGAAACTGAGTGATGCGGCAGAATAAGAAGACCAAGTCCACCTCTGAATAGCTGAAAAAACACAAAATAAAGGCTTTGACCCCACTGAGATGTTGGGGTGGGACCTTGAATAGGCAGTTCATAGTCAATAACAATACAGTTTGGCTGAATTACAGTTCTTTACAGAAGAGGGGCCCACAGTTTCTCCACATGGATGCCAGAGACTGACCTCCTGATACCAGACCTGTGTGACTACAGTTGATGCCGCTGAGGGTGGCACAGCTAAGTATTTTATTTGAGGGGAAATTACTTTATCACACGGGTGATATAGATGTTAGTGTATTTTCTACGTTCAATAAATTAAAAAGTAATTTAAAAATGGAGTGTTGCTCTTACTCAAGTTGTCTTTGTATTCTACTAAATTTGTTTGGAGATCAGAAACAATGAAGTGTTATGAAGAAGTAAAAACGGAGGAAATCAGGAGGGGGCAAATACTGTTTTACAGCATTGTGCTCTCACACATTTGAGAAGGTCAATGAAATGAAACGTTAAAAATGTGTGGACAGAAAACGAAATATAAATGTATACAAAACTCAGACTCCATCCTAAGTGACCCCCTGATGAAAAGTCAGAAGGGATGAACTTCACCTTCTATGGTGAGGGGGTACAGAAGGGACTGATTCTGTTATTTGGGGGTTTCTTATCCATTAATTGGTGGCAGAAGATGAAGCTTTTGTGTGATTTCCGTTATCTCTTACTGAAGCTTTCTAATTGTCGACGTTGTCATTTGACTTTATTTGGACTCCAGTTTGTAGTTTCAATGTGAAGAATCTTTGTGTTAGATATCGAAATGAAGAAAGTGCTGAATAAAAACTGAAAAATGCATTCTGAAGTACATAAGGCCTTTCATACGCCAGTCCAGACTATATTTACATGCATCAATGTAACATTAATCATATTTTTATGTTAATTTATACTATTTAAAGCTGGATCACTGAGGTCCTTTTGTGCGTTTGTCCCTGTTTATTTTAGATTTATTTCTAGTTATGTGATGTCATTTTCATTTGGTTTATGCTGTCCCATTACTTCTATATATTTATATTTTAATTTTCCCTTCCACTCCTTAATCGATATTCCTTAAAGACTGCTGTCATAAAGCCCCTTGGCCCCTCACTGGCCCTACCATACTGCCATTTTTGTTGGCATTTAGATTCTCTTACATTCCGGTTTTCTGACTTATTCTTGATAAACAGCTTTTTGATGTGTTGGTTTTGTAATTATTTTGATAATCACAAATTGACACCATGAATTAGTGAAATTGTCCTTTCACAGAAGTGACACAGAGGACCCTATGCCAGGGTTCCGCAAAGGAGGGTTTGGCTGTCAGCTGAGCTTCAGATTCAGGAGGGACAATACAGATTTCCTCCTTTTTATGGAGCGCTGGGCCAGCATTTTATCCACACATGGTTTCTCGAGGAGTAAACCCAACCAGTCTGTGTGTGATTTGTGGACTTGGAAAAGACATGTGACTGTGTCTTGTAAGGGGGGATTTTAGGGCTTGCTTCAGGAGTAGGGAGTCCCGTGCCTGCTGTTGAGGTCTATTCAGCTCCTGTACCATGAAGAGCAAGAGCTTGGCTCACATTGGCAGCGGTAAGTCAGATTCATTTCTGGTGGGTGTGGGACCCCGCCATGGCCGCCCTGTGTCACTGATTCTGTTCATCATTTTAATGGACTTATTGAAGTGCCCAATTACTTGAGTATGAACATCCCTGTTCTGCTTTAGTGTTCGAGGATCACTGACTCAGAATTAGTACTTCTCATAACTGATAACTAACATTATGGAACACGACTTTTTTAGCTTATATTTTTTATTACAGTTACTTTTCCTTTAACCTCTTGTTTAAAAAAAGATCAATGGGGATGAATGGCATAGAAACTTAAACGTGACATATTATTAATTCTTGTCATGTTTTTCCGAGGCTTTGAAAAACATCTTGCATCACCCCAGTCCCAAAGGTATCACATCCTAGTGAGCTGAATGACTTCTGGCCTGTCGCCCTGACGTCACATGTGATGAAGACCAAGGAGCAGCTGCTGCTTCACCACCTGAGGCCACAGGTCCGCCACGCCCTCGATCCTCTGCAGTTCGCATACCAGGAGAAGGTGGGAGTGGAGGATGCCATCATCTATATGCTACACCGATCCCTCTCCCACCTGGACAAAGACAGTGGTGCTGTAAGAATTATGTTTCTGGACTTCTCTAGAACCTTCAACACCATCCAACCTCTGCTCCTTAGGGACAATCTGACAGAGACGGGAGTAGATTCATACCTGGTGGCATGGATCGTGGACTATCTTAGAGACAGACCTCAGTATGTGCATCTCGGGAACTGCAGGTCTGACATTGTGGTCAGAAACACAGGAGCGCTGCAGGGGATTATACTTTCTCCGGTCCTGTTTAGCCTATATACATCAGACTTCCAATACAACTCAGAGTCCTGCCACGTGCAAAAGGTCGCTGATGACACTGCTATCGTGCTGCATCAGGAGTGGGCAGGAGGAGTATAGGAACCTAATCAAAGACTTTCTAAAATGGTGCGACTCAAACCACCTACAACTGAACACCAGCAAAACCAAGGAGCTGGTGGTGGATTTTAGGCGGCCCAGGCCCCTCCTGGACCCCGTAATCATCAGAGGTGACTGTGCAGAGAGTGCAGACCTATAAATACCTGGGAGTGCAGCTGGATGATAAATTGGACTGGTCTGCCAATACTGATGCTCTGTGCAAGAGAGGACAGAGCTGACTATACTTCCTTAGAAGGCTGGCGTCTTTCAACATCTGCAATAAGATGCTGCAGATGTTCTACCAGACGGCTGTGGCGAGTGGCTCTTCTACACGGTGGTGTGCTGGGGAGGCAGCATAAAGAAGAGGGACGCCTCACGCCTGGACAAACTTGTGAAGAAGGCAGGCTCTATTGTAGGCACGGAGCTGGACAGTTTGATATCCATGGCAAAGCGACGGGCGCTGAGCAGGCTCCTGTCAATCATGGAGAATCCACTGCATCCACTGAACAGGATCATCTCCAGACAGAGGAGCAGCTTCAGCGACAGACTGCTGTCACTGTCCTGCTCCACTGACAGACTGAGGAGAGCGTTCCTCCCCCACACTATGCGACTCTTCAATTCCACCCAGGGGGGTAAATGTTAACATTATACAAAGTTATTATATGTTATACCTGCCTTGCACTCTCCACCTTGCATTTTTTAACTTTCACTGCTTTTTTTATTGCTCTTTAATTAATATGGTTTTTATCAGTATGCTGCTGCTGGAGTATGTGTATCTATCTATCTATCTATCTATCTATCTATCTATCTATCTATCTATCTATCTATCTATCTATCTATCTATCTATC